>JBAPLH010000216.1:1200000-1622500 GCA_037897445.1 Ceriops zippeliana | reverse complement strand
TTGATGTCAATTGATTTTGGATTGTCAGTGTTTTTCAAACCTTTTTGGTAATGCCTTATGCTTGCTTATTCTGCTGCATCTACTGTCATCAGTAGATGTCCTCTTTTTGATCAAAGCTTTGTTTCTTTCCACAGGTGAAAGATTTTATGAGATTGTTGGAAGTCCATATTACATGGCTCCTGAGGTGTTTTTTTTTTTTTATGGCCCTGAAATAGATGTCTTTTGCTGGTGTTTATGCTTTACATTTTGCTTTTTTTGTCCCACCCTTTTTTTTTTTTTTTTTTTGTTTTTTTAAGTCAAAGAAAATCCATCATTAGTGTCCATATGATAGAATGTTGATTTTTGAATGGGAGTCAGTCCACATGATTGTACTTGAGAAACCTTGATCTTGATTGTATAAGGCATCTAAGCAAGACATTTATCAGCGCAACATCTTTTTTCAGACTGAATTTCTGTAATAAGAGGTGTCTTAGCTGTTAAGAATGTAGACTGGTTTAGTTATTGAAACAAAATAAGAAAGAGCCATACTGACCAACGTCTGATTTGCCCTGCTGAGGACATATGAATATGTGCATTAATTTTGTGTAGCTGGTGGCCTCATAGCACCAAGGCTCAAATTCGTGTGAAATGGCCTTTACTTGAGAAATTGTATGTCCATTGTACTATCTAAACTGAACTGTTTCACGACACATTGTGTGCATGCACCATCCAAGCCAGCTCTTCCTTTTTCTTCTTTCTTCTTTCATTTTTATATTATTTTTATTTTTGTTAATAATTATTGTCATCATCATCATCTCTTAATTCTGTACTTTCTCCTTCCAAAATTTTCCAACCTATGCAGAAACTGAGCAGGGGGTTGCACAAGCTATCATTCGATCTGTTGTAGATTTTAAGAGGGATCCATGGCCCAAAGTTTCAGATAATGCCAAGGACCTTGTGAAGAAAATGCTTGATCCTGATCCAGTTCGTCGGTATACAGCACAGCAAGTGCTTGGTAATACTCATTTCTAATCTGCAGCACTGTATTGATAAAAGTTTTGCACTCTGTAAATAATAATTTTGATGTGATTGTTTTCATTAATAACATATGCAAATTTGACGTGTCTTTAAGTTTCCTTGTTCTTTGAATGCAGAACATCCTTGGTTGCAAAATGCAAAGAAGGCTCCTAATGTTTCTTTAGGTGAAACAGTGAGAGCCAGGCTCAAGCAATTCTCTGTAATGAACAAGCTTAAGAAAAGAGCTTTGCAGGTAAAGTCTCAAAACATTCTTCAGTTAAATAAATAGCTTTACTTTCCAGTCTGAGCAAAATTTGTTCAGGCCTCTGGTTAGATGTGGGTGGATTATGGTTCAAGTCTGATCTTCTAATTACTTCTGTTATTTGATTTCAAATGTCTAGGTAATAGCTGAGCATTTATCAGTGGAGGAAGTGGCCGGCATAAAGGAGGGTTTCCAGCTGATGGATACTAACAATAAGGGCAAGATTAACATTGATGAGCTTAGAGCTGGTCTGCATAAGCTAGGCCATCAGGTCCCCGATGATGATGTCCAGATTCTAATGGAAGCTGTAAGTACTGAATGCTGTGCTGAAAATTAGGAGCTTTTGCCTTCCATAGAACGGTTCCCAGGTCGGAATGTTATGAACACGTGCCTTTTGTGTCTGCTTTCTGATGCACTTAAAATGGCTCTTCGATAAAAGTTCTATCACTTTATAGGAAGCATTTTGAATGTATTTGAAAAGTGGCTATCAACTCAGAGTGGAAGGCAGACACGGATACTATAGTTGGTTGTACCATGGATCAGAAATTTTGCCTACAAATTTTGGTAAAAACTCTCAATTAAGCATTCACAATTGTTTGTTCACTTCACTGTGAACAATATGGTTAACAAGCTGCAAAAAGTTCTCTTTTGAGATGAAAAAATTTGAAAGAAGTTTTCTTCACTTCTTGACTTTTATGAAGAAATAAGTAGTTCAAGAAATGACTTTTTATTTCCTAGATATGCTACCCATTGATTGCTTTGTGACCATGCAGCGAAATGAAGAATACTCTGCATTCTTAGTGAAGTAGGCTTTCCAGGAAAAAAAATGGCATGCATTTAATAAACTCTTTTTACAGGGTGATTTAAATGGGGATGGACATCTGGACTATGGTGAGTTTGTGGCCATTTCTGTTCATCTGAGAAAGATGGGCAATGATGAACACCTCTGCAAAGCCTTCGAATTCTTTGATCGAAACAAAAATGGATACATAGAAATTGAGGAGCTAAGGGACACCTTGGCAGATGATGTGGATGCAAATAGTGAAGAAGTCATTATTGCTATTATTCATGACGTGGACACAGATAAGGTCAATCTCATCTTCTTATCACTTTGTTCTAAAGTAGGGTATCCATTAGCTCATTTGCATACAGTGGCAATAAAACCTATTCAAGTATGCAAAGGTGCATACATTACACAACTACATATTTGTAGATAGAGGTAACCACAGCCTACAAATCATGTAGAGGAGTTAATCTTTTCTGAAACTTTATAAGATTTTTCCCAATGTCTCTTGCCTTTTCATTTACATTCCACCAATTGCATGCATGAACAAAAGTCATGTAACATTCAGACTGTATTACCGTATGGGACTTTTAGAGTCTTTTTCAATCATCAGTAGTCTTCTTTTCATTATAACGTTTTCTGATTTGCAACTTATGAAGTGCATTCTTTTACATGTTTGGATTATGGAATTCTCATTGATTCTTTTGTATGAACTTGCAGGATGGAAGAATAAGCTATGATGAGTTTGCTGCAATGATGAAGGCTGGTACAGATTGGAGGAAAGCATCAAGGCAGTATTCACGAGAGCGGTTTAACAGCCTGAGCTTGAAATTGATGAAGGATGGCTCATTACAGCCAAACAATTAGGCTACATAATTGACCTACTTTGTGAAGATTTGAACCATTGAAACGTATTCTTTTTCTTCCTTAATTCTCTTTTAGGCCCTTAAAAATATTTAAGGGCTTTTCGAGATCTATCCACAGTAACTAGGCTTTGGGTTTGGTTGTTGGTTGTTTCCAGAATTGCAATTTTTCTTTTGTTTGTTGTGAGAGTAGGAGGAGAGCGGAGTGGCTGAAGGGTCTGTCATCTGTGGTTGTAAATATGGTGGTTAAATTGTTATGGCAATTGCTGGATACTTAGGTTAGGTTCACCTTGGGTGAAACATTAAGTTGTGTTTGGATGTGAAATAGAAAACAATGCATCCTACTAGGCCTAATGCCTAAACCTGTGCCATCCTCAATTAAGCTGGAGACAAATGATGCGTGCATGCTGCCAAACTGGGCCTAATTGAATGTTGCTCAAGATTAAACTCTGTCAAGCAATCGATCTTGAAAAGCAAGAATCTTTTCTATTTCTTTTTAACAACACGAAATATTCTCGACTAAATCCCGTGGATATTGTCTCTCGGTGTTTATAAAACTAGATCCACTTTGGCAATGTTCACCAATTTCCCCTGAATACTCTTTTCTTTTAGTCCCCCGCTTCACCTAATTTCCCATTAAACATTTGGGAATATAACCAATGTGGGGGAATTGCAATGCGATTGGCGGGTGGGAGCACCACGTTTATTAAGTCTACAAGTAGGATGAATCTCATCAGAAGAAATGAGTTGGCGTGTCAGCGTTGTTATTTGACACTTACAAGTACCAATAACAGTTGGCTGGAAAATTACAATATTTAGCATTTACATAATTGCATAAAGTAACCGATAACAGTTAGTTGACACTTTAACTATTGTGATTCTTTGGCTCTTTTGTGATTCCCTGTTTGCTGATTTGATGTACGCACCAAAGACATGATAATTTATTCTTTGTTTGTACAAATAAAATATTTAGTGGAGCTCAATGCATTGCAACCACATTGTTTGCCACTCAAGCAACGCTTAGTAGCAGGTTTTGGGGCCTATCCATTAATTTACTGTGCATAATGTCAAAGGTTTCCCCATCCAAGACTGAATGCATTGGTTTGCCATTAATTAATTAATAGAATGCAGTCACACAACTCATCCTCAGGGTTGATGATTAGGTGTCTGTCAAATATAACATGTGAGCTGAAGTGGGCCTAATGGCATCACGGTTTTTTTTTTTTTTCAATTTTTTGTTTACTGTTTATGGGAGTTCTCTTGTAGAAAACTTATTCCAAGTGTTTGAGCAGCAACTAGGGAAACTGAGGATTAGTATCTATCTGTTCGTTCACAGAGCTTCTTGGGCTTCACACTTTGGCAAATAGGAAGTTACAGGTGAGTGCGCTAAACTGTCTTTTTTCATGATTTCTAATTCAAACTGTCTGTTTGATACAACCTGGTTTGGGCCCCCGTCTGCTTTGATTTTGCATGCTGATGATACGATCCCTAATAGTCAGATGATACGATCCTTAATAGGCAGAATTATATTCCTAATAGGTGAAATTGTCTTTTATTTCTAAATTTATTATTTCCAAATTAGTAGGCGACATTATATTTCTAATAGGTGAAATGGTCTTTTATTTCTGAATTTATTATTTCCGAATTAGTAGGCGGGATTATATCCCTAATAGTAATCTGTCAAGTCTATAAGTGTATTACCCGTGACTTTTGAAATCAACTCAGCAATAATATTTTCAAAGCATTTAGTTTATTGGAAGCTGATCCCCTCGAAGTGATCATTGGAGGCTGATCCCCTCGAAGCGATCAATCCTATCACTTTTTATTTCTACAAAACTCTTGTTTTCAATTCCTATTTTCCAATCCCTATTCAAAATTCCTTATTCTAAAACCCTAGGTTCTCAACATTTGGTATCAGAGCAGCGTTCTTAGGGATCTTATTTCTATTTCATCCAAAAAAAAGAAAAAAAGTTTTATGCCCCTTACCCGACAGCAAAAGAAAAATTTGGGTATCACCAATTTGCAATCTTACAGTATGTCTTCACACAACTTTTCTGATTCTGACGCCCGAATATCTCGAATTGAAGAATCATTATCTCTCATGCAAGAGTCTTTCACGAGGCTTGAACAGATGGTATTCTCTATTGCACAAAAGGAGTCAGGAGACAACACTTTCGGATCTGCTGATAAACAAAAAGAACCTGTGGAATCCTATGGAGGTACCAATCGTAATTATACCCAACCACACACAAGGGTAGAATTTTCCCGCTGGGATGAGAGTGATCCCGCAGGTTGGATCTCTCAAGCTGAAAAATATTTTCGCTTCTATCGTACGCCAGAACCCTCTAAAGTTGAAATTGCTTCTATTCAATTAGAAGGTGATGCAATCCAATGGTATGATTGGGTCGAAACATGTGGTGAAATTCCTACATGGGCTGAATTCATTAAAGGTCTTCTTGTGCAATTTGGGCCCTCGGAATATCACAATATTGACGGAGAGCTTGCAAAAATTCGCCAAACATCCACCATCCTCGAATATCAGAGTCGATTTGAACGACTTGCCAATCGAGCTAAAGATTGGTCCGAAAGGCAATTGGTGAGAACATTCATTGAAGGCTTACTTCTGATATCCGACGAGAAGTCAAGGCTCGCTAACCACAGACAATGATATCAGCTATTTCCTTTGCTCGCTTGCAGGAGGAGAAGCTAAGTGCTGAAAATTGTCAACCATATACTAATGTGACTAGCAAACCTATCGAAGGTAATACCAACTTATCTTCTCTTACTCGTCCTTCTAATAATAGACGTTTAACCCAAGAACAATTAAAAGAGCGAATGACGAAAGGGTTGTGTTGGCACTGTGATGAGAAGTGGCATAAGGAGCACCGTTGTAAGCAAGGGAAACTTTTAATGATTAAGCCAGTTGAGGAGATTAAAGAAATAAGGAATGATCACACGGGCCCAGATGATGATGACATCTTTGTTGAATTCATAAATGAGCCTGCAGTACATACTTTAGCTGGGTATTCGAATCAACAAACTATGAAAATTGATGGAGTCATCAAGGGACGACAAGTAATGGTACTGGTTGACTCGGGTAGTACCAATAATTTTATGGATGAGAAGATTGTCAAAAAACTTACCTTTCCAATCGAGGATTGTGACAAGTTTGCTGTGAAAGTTGCAAACGGGAGAAACTTGATATGTCAAGGGAAGTGCACAAAGGTAAAACTTGCATTACAAGGTCAAATTGTTTATGTTGATCTTTTCTTACTACCCCTAAAAGATTATGAAATTGTCCTTGGCATTGATTGGTTACGAACCTTGAGAGATATTACTTGGAATTTCTCTAAATTAAGAATGAAGTTTCTATTGAATGGACATCCAGTGGAATTACACGGAAGACGTGGGGGTAAAGTTACTACTATTAGTAGTTATCAAATGGAGAAAGTCCTACAGAAGGCAGGACAAGGGTTCCCGATACAGTTGCCAGGTGCAAAGGTGGCCAAATCACATTCTATACAAGAGAAGGAGGTTACGGCACCATTGACTAAATCCTCTAGTTTATTTGCTGAGCCTGCAGATCTATCCTCGCAAAGGACACGCAACCATCATATTCTATTATTATTCGAGAATACACCTGTTAATGTTCGGCTCTACCATTATCCACACTTCCAAAAAGGAGAAATTGAGAAAATTGCTAAGGAGGTGTTAGAAGCGGGCATCACCAGACCGAGTATTAACTCATATTTATCTCCTATCCTTTTAGTTAAAAAAAAAAAAAAGGATGGTTCTTGGAGATCAATTTCCGAAATTTATCACCAGTCAGTCTTGAGGACAAGGTTATTTTGAAGGGCAGCGGAATGATGCGATCCATAATAGTCAGATGATACAATACTTAATAGGCGGGATTATATCCCTAATAGGTGAAATTGTCTTTTATTTCTGAATTTATTATTTCTGAATTAGTAGGCGAGATTATATCCCTAATAGGTGAAATTGTCTTTTATTTCTGAATTTATTATTTCCGAATTAGTAGGCGGGATTATATCCCTAATAGTAGTCTGTCAAGTCTATATAAGTGTATAATAATATTCTTAAAGCATTTAGTTTATTGGAACCCCTCGAAGTGATCATTAGAGGCTGATCCCCTCGAAGCGATCAATCCTATTACTTTTTATTTTTACAAAATTCTTGTTTTCAATCCCTATTTTACAATCCCTATTCAAAATTCCTTATTCTACAACCTTAGTTTCTCAACAGCTGAGTTTATCAATGGATGCTACTTGTTTCTATTGTTGAGGACAGTAATTGGGTGTATGCTCAATGGAAAAATTACAGCCATGCCCGAGGTTTCAATCAATGATGGGAATCTTGTTGTTCATGGGAAAGCTATATTAACTGGAGTGCCAGACAACATTTTGTTTACACCAGGATCAGATGTTGGTCATGTTGCTTGTGCATTTGGGGGTGCCACCGCTTCCCAGAGCCAAAGCCTGAATGTTTTCCCTGTGGGTGTTTTACAGTAAGCTTCAATATTCCCTTCAAATTCTTATCTTCAGGGAAACATGAATTCAAACGAGTTTAATTGTTCCCTTTGGAATGGCAGAGTTGGTTAAATAAGACTTGTTTCATGGACAAATTTGATAATGAATGATTTAAAGCTTTCAATGATTCAATTTCTTTGCAAACTAATACCTTAGTGAAGTAGTTCCGAACTTGTAGAGATGTGGTGCAAAATCTAGCTAGCGTGAATGATAGGAAGAGCTTAGTGAAGTAGCTCCGGCGTTGTAGGGACAAGGAGTTCTTTGGATCTTTGTTGTTGTACCGCCAGCTCTTGGGTGTCCGTCTCCTCTGACTGGAAGAATGGGAAGAGCCTAAACTCTTACCCTTCTTGTGACAAAGATACTTAAATTTCCTTCTCCCAGGCTTCTTTCTTTCCCTGCTTCTCTCCTCTATCAACTACTAGACCAAGATGTCCTTTCTGTCTAATTAGTAATATTATACCGCTATAAACAAGAGATAATAAACAAAAGAATACTAAAGATTTGGGCCAACACGATTCAGTTATTTGATTGAATCAGTGAATTAAATCTAATAGATGTCTTATTTTTGTTCCTTTTTGTGTCCAAACTAATTTCAATCCAACTCATTTTACAAGTAACACGTGACCAGATTAACCAACAAACAAAGCTACTTGTTACAAGTAACATTTTGTTGTTGCATCAAAATATACAAATGTCGAATAATAGTTTGAAACCTGTGTTTAGACACCATATTCATGTTTAATTGTGATCTTGTGAATCCATTTTGTTAGTCTTTAGTCTATCGCTGGATCTTAGACGCTGAGACGAGCCTTGAGTGCATATTTTTTGGTTGACATGCAGAAATAGTTGCAACAGCAAAGACAATCATCTTTGATTTTTGTTGCAGGGATTTTCGTTTTGTGTGTTGTTTCCGGTTCAACCAATGGTGGATGACTCACAGGATGGGAAACTGTGGGAAAGACATTCCATTGGAGACTCAATTCATGCTAGTGGAGAGTAAGAATGTTGTTGAAGGATTGAATGAAGGTGATGGCGAGACTGTCTACATTATCTTCGTTCCCCTCCTTGAAGGCCAGTTCCGGGCTGTTCTGCAAGGCAATGACAGGAATGAGCTCGAGATTTGCCTTGAGAGTGGTGAGTGTCTGCTTTAGCCAAATCTTATAAACTTATAAGGTGGAGTGCTCATCAATCAGCCCATCATGCAGGGCAAGCACTAATTCATTCTCGCCCTGTCACGATAGAGAGAATGCTTGAAATTCTGAAATTGTGTGATGGAGCTGTTTTGATGCTATCAACTTTGAAAAATCAACCATGACTCTACTACCATATGAATTAGATTGGAGAATTACATAATTTTGAGAAAAATAGAAGGATCCCAAATTTGAAAGAACATGTTACATCCATTATCTCTTCGTTGTGATTTTCCTATGCAGGAGATAATGCTGTTCAAACCAACGGGGGCCTTAACCTTGTGTACATTCACGCTGGGATGAACCTGTTTGAAGTTGTCAATCAGGCTGTACAGTGTGCCCTCATCTTTAGATTGAGTTGACTTATGAAGATGATTGATTATTTGAATTTGGTTTCATCAAACTATAATGCTATTAACACAGCATTCATCAGATACTTCCATCCATTCTTCTGTTTACACTAAAATTTCTCCTTTAAGTAGTTTTTCTCTTAATGGCAATGGATCAATTAGCTCTTCCACATGAAACAGGACCATGGAAAAGCACATGCAAACTTTTCTTCACCGAGAGACTAAAAAGGTAATGATATTTGTGCATAGTTTTGTAAGAAAGAGCTTTGGAAAGAAATATAACCAAGTTGAAGGTGTCTGAATCTCATATTCCATTTGGTTGCTTTGTGCAGTTAGCTTCCTTTGTTGACTGGTTTGGCTGGTGCACCTGGAATGCTTTCTACACTGATGTCACAGCTGAGAGCATCAAGGAAGGTCTTAAAAGGCGATTCATGAATGATATCGAACTGAATGAACTTGTAGCCATAGGTGAAAATCTAGTTTGCAGAAATAGCAACAATCTACAGTTGAGGATTGATTGCTCTGTGCTCTGCTTATATTTGCACTGTCGGAGGGAAGGACTCCTCCAAGATTCCTGATCATAGATGATGGTTGGCAACAAGTTGAAGTTTCTGAGGATGCTAATTCCATTTCAGGAGAAGGTGCACGGTGAGCATCTCTCTGTTTTTCTCATTGAACCTATGATTATAAAAAAGAAAAGAAACCTCCAATCTGTCAACAATTTGGATGTACTATGCAGTAGTACATGTTTTTGCTGGAAAAAGTTTGCAGGTAACCAAGGAGGGAAAAATCAAATGGCTCTTAGCCTTACTCTCCTGTTAAGATATCTGAGAACCTTTTATTTTGCTCTGATGAGCCACTTTCTATACCTATTCTTCTGCATATGATTCAAGGAAGGAAAAAGAAAGGAGAGCAGATGAAATCCTTTATAAAGATAAATGTCATTGAAAAACAGCCACCGAGTTAGGCCAGTAATGCGTAAAAGTTCTGTTGACTCAACCAGAAGCAGATGGAATTCTTGTTGTCTATGTTAAAATTAGTTTGAGCCTTCAACTTCATCTCATTTTCTTGGCATCATAGAGGACAATATGCAGGATAATCCATTTGCCATTTTCTTTGTAGGAAAAGTTTTCTTGTGGAGTTCTTCGATGAAAGGGTTTAAATACTTATATTGTTGGCTTTTTTCTTTTCTTTCCTCTTTCCCTGCAGATATGCAATTAGACTTAATGGAATAAAGGAAGACACAAAATTCCAAAAAGATTACGAGAAACATGGGCATGTCAGAGGGCTAAAGCATGTCGTTGAAGATGCCAAGAAACAATACAATGTCAAGTTGAGCAATCCCAACTCTTTATGAACTTCCTAAATTTCACTTTGCTGCTGTTGGAGGAGGTGGGGTGTGGGAGAGAACAGAAAGGGAATGGGGAAAAAGAAGAGCATTAACTTTGAAAATAATGCTAATTTCTCCATTTTTACATTATTCTCCACTGCAGATATGTGTAAGTATCGCATGCTCTGACTGGTTATTGGGGTGGAGTAAAACCAGCAGCTGCTGGTATGGAGCAATATGAAGCTACATTGGTATATCCAGTGCAGTCCTATGGCGTTGCAGGCAACCAACTAGACAGTATTATGCGGAGCCTTTCTATTTGTGGCATTGGTCTGGTGCATCCAAAGATGGTTTTCAACTTCTTTAATGACCTCCAGGCTTATTTAGCATCATGTGGTATAGATGGAGTAAAAGTTGATGTGCAAAATGTTATCGAAACCCTTGGTGCTGGCCACGGTGGAAGAGTTTCTCTCACCTGCAGTTATCACCGAGCTCTTGAGGCCTCGATTGCAGCAAATTTCCCAGATAATGGATGTATTGCTTGCATGTGTCACAACACTTGATGGAATATGTAGTTCCAAGCAGACTGCTGTCACGAGAGTTTCTGATGACTTCTTCCCTTTGGATCCTTCCTCCCATACAATTCCTATCTCCACTGTGGCTTACAACACCTTTTTCCTTGGAGAATTTATGCAACCTGATTGGGATATGTTCCATGTAAGTCAAACATGTTTTATTTCAAAATGATTGTTCAGTTATGCTTCTATTGAACACCCAGATTTTATCCTTTTGTCTTACATTAATTGTGGATGAGGCTAAAATTGCATTCTCAATAAAGCTTCGTTTTTTCACCTCATGCAATGGTATGGTTGCAGAGTTTACATCCTGCGGCAGAGTATCATGCTGCAGCTCGTGCCGTTGGTGGATGTCCAGTTTATGTTAGGTATTTCTGCTAAGGCTTGTTTTCGTTACCTACCAAGACTGAATTAACAGGTGCAAGAGGACACATTATTCTGACAAGGAAATGTGTCACATTGCTATTTTATGTAGTGACAAGCCAGGACTGATGGGTCAGATTATTTTACGTAGTGACACATTAGTTTATGTAGTGACAAGGCAACAGATAAGTAGGTCGAATTGCCAGAAAGACTTGAGATTTTAGCTCTAGCGTTGGCATCTTATCAATTGTAGGGAAGATGAATCGGCTAGCTAAAGGTGCATCTTTATCAGTGACACTGAATGTTCTTGAGTACGAACTCTTCCATTTTTATCCCATCCAGGTGATTTTTTCAATAATAAACGCCTTTCTGCTTTGAACATCATGCGTCAGGATTTTACTCACTGACGTTATTATTGTTGACGACGCAGGAGATCACTTCCAGCATTTCATTTGCACCAATAGGCTTGCTTGACATGTTCAATACCGGTGGCGCTGTGGAGCTCGTGGAAGTCCGTACAGCTTCCTCCGACAAAAAAGAAACCCCTGATGCCCAATTCTCCTCTGAGATGGTTCTTCGGTCAACAGGAAGCAGTCTTCAACGGCAACGATTGAGTTGAAAGTAAGAGGGTGTGGACGTTTTGGTGCATATTCGTCACAGCGGCCATTGAAATGCAGTGTGTCACATGCTGACACTGGTAGACTTCAGCTAGGATTCTGCCACTGGTCTGGTAACACTATCTCTCCCGTGCCCATGGAAGAGATGTACAAAATGGTCTTTGGAGATCCACGTTTAAGTATGTTTTAAGGTTGATGCTACTAATTAATTATGGATTAGAAAATGCTTAGGCGTGTGGATAGAGACAGTGATACACGATCGAAAATCCAATATTACAGGCATTTTCTCACCGGGTGATAATTTTCTTTTTCTTGGTAATTTCTCCCTTTCTTCATTCGCTACATATTCTGTTTGAAGGAAATTTACTTTATTCATTATAATTTAGATAAACATGCATTTTATTAAGTTTCCTTGTGTCATTGTAGAGCTTTTGTGGGACCTAGTATATTATATAATGTGTGGAACATTGTGAGACCCACTATTATAATTACTTGGGATCAAAATTTATTTGAAAGATTATAGTCTTATAAAAAATTTTAATAAATATAAAAGTAACGAGTTTAAGTAGATATAAATAATTTTATATTAATATAATATTTTATATATGATAAAAAAAATTTATATTTGCATAAATGTACTATTTTTGGTGAATTGTTCACTTGATTGCACCTGCAAGTAACATACTGTCAGCAGTAGTTATATGGGTACTCGCCAATGTTTTTTTATTTTTTAACAAAAAAAAAAAGTTTATGAATTGCATGCAATGACCAGTGAACTTTATTTAGTCCAATGATAAAGTTTGAGGGTCTCCCTTTGAAATTTCAACAAAACATTAATACTTAAGATGAAATCTGAGGTTATTCCATGTCTTTTTCTAATTTAATTTGACCAAAAAGAGAGGAATTTTAGAAGTCAATTGATTAAAGAAGTGGCCTCACATCATCCCGATTTTTCTTTTTAAAAAAAAAAAAAAAAAAAAAAGACGGCTCTTTCTTCCTGTCATGAGCGTAACTGATTCTCACAGCTCTGTTCATAGGACAGCTCTTTTGTTTTGTTTTTTTTTTTTTTTTTTTTGGTAGTTAGGATTAATAATGTTGGAATTATGGTAACCAATAATAATAAAAAAAAAGAGACAGTAAAACCTCCTAGTCTCGTGAGGTAATAGCCGCCGAGTCAAAGAGTCAAGAGCGAGACCACATGACTAGCAGGACTACCGGAGACGAAAGTGAAGCTAAAGCAGAAGCTGTCACGGCACGAATGTCCGCACAAACTTACAACCAAAAATAAAATAGAAGGAAAGACAGACAGACAGTGTCAATCTTGGGTCGGTCGTTGTCTGCTTCTCTCTCTCTGTGTGCCGTCGGTGTGGCATGAAACTGTTTACATTAGCATTGTTGGATCATGTTAGGTCCCTGGGAAGATTTGCGACCCAGGAGGCATAATTTGAGAGCGAGGGGAACTAGAAGAAATTTAGACGAGGAACAGAGAGAGCTAAAATTAGAGATAAAAAAAAGTCAAATTTTGTTATTATTATTATAATTAATAAAATTATTTTATAAAAATTATAAATAAAACTATATTTTAATTTATACATGACATATTTTATTTAGAACTTTTATTACTAAGATAAAATTCACCATTTTATTTCATTAATGATAATTAATATAATCTAATAAACTTTTTTTAATCAACTATTGCACATACATTATACTCTTTTTAACATTTTTTTCCTCTTTATCTTCAATATTAGAATTTTTGAAAATTGGTCAATTGTAAAAAACTAATCTTCCTACCTAATATCTTCCGATAATAGATTTACCTATTAAATAAGAACTTGAGGATCAACTTGATTATTTCTCTTAATAATTCTTCAATCCAAAATATTCATTAGTTCAATTAAAAGGTATCCATCATTACTTATCAATGGTAGTTAAGGGTGGAATGATAGCTACTGTTATAACGTTACTCACCAAATATAAGCATTTGCTTTAATAAAAGACCTTTGAAAAATTATACAATGTAAGTAAGTTTCCAAACACTTGTTAAGCCTCTTAGATTGCCTATCTGTTTGGGGTTGATAGGTAGTGTCGAGGTTTAATTTGGTGTCTAATAATTTAAATAAATCCTGCCAAAATAAGTTAAGAAAAAACTTATCTTGGTCTAACACTATGTAATATGGCTTTCTATGTAACCTAAAGACTTGTTTTGTAAAAACTTTAGCTACACTAGGAGTAATGAAAGGACATTGAGAGTAATGAAATGATTATATTTGGTAAAGCGATCAATTACAACCAGTATAGTTTCCTTTCCTTTAGATTTAGGCAACCTTCAATAAAATCTATATTAATGTCTCTTTAGATCTACTTAAGAATAATCAAAGGTTGTAGTAATATTACATATTGCACATTTTCTCTTTTACACCTTTGACATACATCACACAATATTATAAATTGAAAAATGTCTCTTTTAAGACTGGCCAATAAAAGTACTACTTCAATTTATGATGAGTAGCCTTAAGACCAAAATATCCTCCTCAAGCTAAAGCATGGAATTAAGCTAATAATTGCTGCCTTAATTGACTAGTGAAGCCAATGTAAAGCTTTCTTTTATATCTAAATAACCTATTTTAATAAGTGTAAGGAAGCTTAGAATCAGTGGTAAGACTAAGAAAAGGAATCAACTTATTAGCTAATTAGGTTGTTTGGTAACTAGTAATAACTTTAGTTAGCTATTGAGGAAGTTGTGCCACAATTGCATGACACCTTACAGGACTCAGCTTCTACTCACCTATTTCTTAAGTCTCTATTTATTATTTTATTTTCCATTTCTTTTTTATATTGAATGCTATAATTTAATCATAAGAGTTTTATAATTTCCTTTACTTAGAGGTAGTTATAAGGTAGTTGCTCTAGTAGGAATTTCAAACTCTCATATTCAGTTTGACAACAAAGGAATGTCCCTTAAGATAATGGATTCATTTACTAATTGCTAACAAGATAACTAATATTTCTTTCTCTTATACGAAGAGTCTTAAATGTTTATGATCCAATTTTTTACTAAAAAAGGCAATAGATCTCTAATTTTGCATTAGTATTGTAGTTATTCCCCCTTCACTAACATCAACTTCCATATGAAAAGTTTTTAAAAGTTTAGCAATGTTAGGATTAGTGTATTAAACATAACTTCCTTAAGCTTATTGAAGGCTTAATTTTAAATTCTTTAATTATGTTAAAAAGCAGGCAAGTTTACCTTTAGTCACTGATATATCATATTTAGCATATTATTTACAAGTTACTAATATATATATAATATTTTATTATATATGTAAACTATTATGTTTACCACTATTTTAGTTTCTACCTTATAGCACCAAATGCTCCTATAACTTGTTTTATTATTTTTTTAGTATGATATGCATGCATTATGATATTTATTTATCAAATTAATTAACTTTTCTTCAATTTAAATATTAAAATAATATTTATATTCTAGTCATCTCATCTACAATTTATATAACATGTTTTAGTATCATTAAATCAAGATTAATTTTCATAAAATTTTCAATAATATGCCAAAAAAATTTAATTAATATTTTTAATAATACAAGTAGGTAATTTTTACTTATTATTTTAAAATTTATTTTGAAAGAATTTGAAAACACACTAAAAGTATAAATGAAAATAAATATTAAATTTGTTAATTAAAAGAGATGTGTTGGAATATGTCTTGTATTCAAAATTACCCTTTTGCCTTTCTTATATCCATATATATAGAGGCATAATATGGTTATGAGAATAAAAGAGAGATTTGAGAGTTGAGTCACGCTCTTTGTATCCTGTAATACACTTTCTCTACTAATAAGAGTATTCACTTTGTCTTTCTCATGGACGTAGGTCACATAGACCGAACCACGTAAAATTCTGGTGTTGTTTTCTTTTCGATTTATCATTTGTCATAACAAATTGGTATCAGAGCGGAAAAGAAGAAAAAAAAAATTTTTTTCTCTCTCTCCTCACTGCCAACGACCAACTGAAAAAAAAAAAATTTTCTCTCTTCTCTTCCTCGGCCACCCAGCAGCATCTCTCCTTCTCCTTGAACACGATCATCTAGGATCTACCGAAAGAAAAAAAAATTTGTCCAGCAGCCTATATTTGCCTACGATCTACCGAAGAAATTTTTTTTTTTTTGTCTTTCTCTCTCATCAACCACCCCAGTTCCATAGTTGACAATCCATCAAGAAAAAAAAAAAACAAAGGATCGGAGGAGAAGAGCATGTGTTCTGTTGTCGGGAAGGGAAGAAAATCTAGAAGCAAGCAAGAGGCAGCGTCGATTGTTTCAGCCAGCCTTATGCCTTCAATCGAGTTCCTTTGAGATCAGATCAGCTTCTTTAAGCCCTTGCAATTTTGTGCAAGGTTCGAGCAACAAATCGAGATTAACGCTAAATGGAAGAGGGCTTGGTGGGCGCGAGGAGTAGATCTGGTGATTTGACATTCAAACGGAGCAGATCCGATGGAAGAAAGGAATAGATCGAGTTCCAACGGGTCGGAGGCACTATAGATTGGCGAACTGCACTGTAGATCGACTGGAGGCACTGTAGCAACGCGCGGTACTGTAGATTGCAGCACTGTAGTAACGTCAGTACTGTAGTGAGGTTAGTACTGTTGTAATGTTGTTAGTGCTGTTGTAACGCTTCAGCATTGTTTTAACGCCGTCAATACTATTTTAACGCTGTTAGTACTGTAGCATTGGAGGCAAATTTTGATTTGGGATATCAATTTGTATTCTTCAATTTTCGTGGTGAGTGTTTTGTTGCAATGAATTCTTCATCTTCATCAATGGTGAAGTCTGAAATTGAGAAGTTCGATGGAAATACCAATTTTGCACTGTAGCAAGTTAGGGTGATGACAATTCTGACGCGAGAAAGTACAAAAGAGCCCTACATGGCAAAGAGAAGAAACGAGAGTTAATGTTTGATGCAGATTGGGATGACATGGATGAAAGAGTTCTATCCTCGATTCAACTCAGTTTGGGAAATGAAATTTTGAGAGAAATCTTCAGTGAAAGAACAGCAGCTGGTGCATGACTAAAATTGGAAAGTCTGTACATGACGAAATCTTTGACTAACAGATTCCGATTAAATTAACACCTTTATACTCTTTGTATGTCAGAAGGTACTTTTTTGAAATCACATATTGGAGAGTTTAATTTAATTGTTACTGATTTGAGTAAGATTGACGTTCATATTGACGATGAGAATCAAGCTTTATTGCTATTGTGCTCTTTGCCTCCTTCATACAAGCACTTTAGAGATACTATATTTTATAGTAAAGAAGATATTTTCCTTGAAAATGTCAAGACTAATTTGCAGGCCAAGGAGAAAATTGATAGTATTTTGACATTTTCTAAGACATCAGATTAGAGTGTTGGTTTGATTATTGATTGAGGAAGATCAAAGGAGAGATGTCGGAATTCAGGTAAATCAAGATTGAAATCAAGACATAAGAATTTGACCTGCAATTATTGCAAGAAAAAAGGGCACATTAAGTCTGATTGTTACAAGTTGAAAAACAAGCAGAAAGTAAACGACAGTAATTAGAAGAACCATCCACTAGGAGAAGCTCATATGGCAGCAAATGAGAGTGATGATCTGCTTTGTGTCACTCAAGGCCAAGGCAGATTTCAGGATACCTGGATCATGAACACTGGAGCTTCGCAACATATGATTCCTAACAGAAAATAGTTTACCACTTACAAGCCAATCAATAGTGGTATTATGTTAGGTAATGATCACATTTGTAAGGTTGCTGGGATTAGTACAATGCAAATCAAAATGCTGACGGTGTCATTAAGACCTTCTCTGAGGTCAAACACATTCCAGATTTGACGAAAAATCTTATTTCTTTGGGCACTCTTGAGAAGAATGACTGCAAGATTGGGTGTGAAGGTGGAGTTTTGAAAGTTTCTAGAGGTGCTCTTGTATTGATGAAGGCTGCCAGAATTGGCACATTATATTTCTTGCATGGTTCGACAGTCACAAATTCAACTGCAGTTTCCACTTCAGTTTCAGATTCAGACGTGACAAAGTTATGACACATGCGACTGGGACACATGAGTGAAAGAGGTATAGTTGCTTTAAGTAAAAGAGGTCTTTTGTGTGGTTAGAATACTGGAAAATTAGAATTTTGTGAGCATTGTGTTTTTGGGAAGCAGAAGAGGTTGAGTTTCAGTATAACCATCCATAAAACAAAGAGAACATTGGACTATATCCATTCAGATCTTTGGGGTCCTTTTCAGGTTCTTTCTAAAGGCATGGATGCTGCTTATATGCTCACTTTCATTGATGATTTTTCTTGTAAATTTTGGGTTTATTTCTTGAAATATAAAAGTCAAGTGTTTGAAACCTTCAAGCAGTGGAAAACTTTACTTGAAAAACAAACTGGGAAGTAGATTAAGAGGTTTAGAACAGATAATGGCCTTGAATTTTGCAATAATGAATTCAATGAGTTTTGAAAAATTGAAGGCATTGTACGACCCCGCAGTTGTAAAAACTCCACAACAGAATGGAGTTGCAGAACGCATGAACAGGACTTTGATAGAAAAAGCTAGATTTCTGTTATCCAATGCAGGTTTGGGCAAGGAGTTTTGGGCAGAAGCTGTTAATATAGTTTGTTTGTTGGTAAATCGATATCCTTGTACTTCCATTGAGTGTAAGACACCTGAAGAGGTGTGGTCAGGCAAACCTGCAGATTATTCTGATTTGAAGATATTTGGCTGTCCTACTTATGCTTATGTTAATGAGGGAAAGCTTGAACCGAGAGCTAAGAAATGCATTTTTCTTGGCTATGCTTCTAGAGTGAAAGGTTATAGGTTGTGGTGTCTAAACCCTAAGTTTCCAAAATTCCTCATCAGTAAAGACGTGACATTTGATGAATCCACTATGCTGCATCCAAAAGAGGAAGTCTTAAGGCCAAACGATGAAGATAGTAGGAGTTCCACACAGCAGGTGGAGTTTGAAAGCGATATTCCTTCTAAGTCAGGTCAACAGATTCGGGTTGACACTTCAGAAACAGATGAGGATACTCTAGATACTTAACAAGTACAACCATACAGTATCGCCAGAGACAAACCCAGAAGGACTATCAAGCCACCAGCCAGGTTTTCAAACTTAGATTTTGCTTATTGTTTGACAGTAGCGGAAGAGGTGGAGTACAATGAACCTAGAAACTACTCAGAATTTGTTACTTATTCCGAATCTTCTCAGTGGAGCATTGCTAAGATTGAGGAAATTGAGTCCCTGCATAAGAATCAGACTTAGGACTTAGTGAAACTTCCAAGAGATAAAAAGACTGTTGGCTGCAAATGGATCTTCAAGAAGAAGGAGGAAATCTTAGGAGTTGAGGATGCAAGGTACAAGGCACGTCTGGTTACAAATGGTTATAGTCAGAAAGAAGGAATTGACTTTAATGAGGTGTTTTCTCCAGTTGTTAAGCACACTTCCATTCGTGTGCTTCTAGCTATGGTTGCTATGTATGATATGGAACTGGAGCAGCTTGATATCAAGACTGCTTTTCTACATGGCGATCTTGAGGAAGTCATTTATATGGATCAACCCAAATTCAAGAGTGAAGGCAAGGGGGATCAAGTTTACAAGTTGAAGAAATCTTTATATGGTTTAAAGCAGTCTCCTAGACAATGGTATAAGAAGTTTGACAACTTTATGATAAGCCATGGTTATTCAAGGAGTGAGTATGACAGTTGTGTCTACCATAGGAAGCTTCGTAATGGATCATTTGTTTATTTGCTACTATATGTAGATGGTATTCTTGTTGCCTCTACAAGTATATCTGAGATCAATAGTTTGAAGAAACTACTTGGTAGAGATTTTGAGATGAAAGATTTGGGAACTACAAAGAGGATTTTGGGCATGGAGATCATTAGAGACAGGCAAGCAGGAGAGTTGCGTCTTTTACAGAAAAGGTATATTGAGAAGGTTCTTGATCATTTTGGGATGATGAGTTACAAACCGGTAAGTACTCCTTTAACATTACACTTTAGACTTTCAGCCTCTTTGTCACCCAATAGCATAAAGGAGGAGGAATATATGTCACGTGTTCCATACTCTAGTGCAGTGGGCAGTATTATGTATGTTATGGTTTACACTCGTCTAGATATTTCGCAGGCAGTCAGTGTGGTCAGTAGATATATAGCTAATCCTGGGAAAACACATTGACAAGTAGTTAAATGGATACTTCGGTATTTTAGAGGCATTACAGAGGTAGGACTGATGTTCAACAGAAGCAATAGGTTGATTACTAGTTTTGTGGATTCTGACTATGCAGGTGACCTTGACAGAAGAAGATCAACAACTGGTTATATTTTGACTCTTTCAGGCAGTGCCATTTGTTGGAAGGCAACATTGCAATCAACAGTTGCTCTTTCCACTACTGAAACTGAGTATATGGCAATAGCAGAAGTAGTTAAGGAAGCTATTTGGTTGAAAGGTTTGGTCACTGATTTGGATTTATCACAAGAAACTACCATTGTATTCTGTGACAGTCAGAGTGCTATACACTTGACCAAAAATCAAGTGTATCATGAGATGACCAAACACATTGATATCAAATACCATTTCTTGCGAGATGTTATATCTCAAGGTTTGATTTTAGTGAAAAAGGTTATTACTGCAGACAATCCAATTGACATGTTGACGAAACTAATTTTTTGTAGCAAATTCAAACATTACTTGGACTTGATTGGCGTTTGTTTTAATTGATTGGCGTTTTTTTTAATTGATTGGCCTTAAGGATTTTATTTTGTTGTGTATTTAGAGAATACAATGCAAGGTGGAGATTTGTTAAAATATGTCTTGTATTCCAAATTACCCTTTTACCCTTCTTATATCCCTCTATATATAGGCATAATAGGGTTATGAGAATAAAAGAGAGATTTGAGAGTTAAGTCACGCTCTTTGTATCCTGTAACACACTTTCTCTATTAAGAGTATTTACTCTGTTTTTCTCGTGGACATAAGTCACATAGATTGAATTACGTAAAATTCTGGTGTTATTTTCTTTTCGATTTATCATTTGTCATAACAAGATGCTTATAAAGAAAAGGAAGATTCATGACTAAAATGAATATAAGTTTTAAAGAAACTCTCCAACTTTTCTTTTAAGAAAACAAATTATTCATAACTACAACTTTTAAACGTTCAGAATTTTTAAATTCAAATATTATAAGTTTTTATATTAAAATTTTAATAATTTTATAATAATATTATTATTTATATTGTTAAATAAGATTGCATTTAGATTATTTCTTTTTTAAAAGGTATGGATCTTTAATTATAAAACCATCTTTAATAATTTTACAATAATATTATTATTTATATTATTAAATAAGATTGCATTTAGATTATTTCTTTTTTAAAATGTATGGATCTTTAATTATAAAAACATCTTATTAAATTTGATTCATAATTTAGATCTTCATTAATATTTAAGCAAATAATTTAATTTTTTTCTCCTCATTAAAAATTTGTGATAATATATAATCCTCGAGAGAGTGGATGATGTTGAAAAAACATGAATTTTACTTTTAATAATGGTAAGAAATGCGGCTTATTTTGCCGGTTTGACTTATTGAGTAAGAACGTCAGGACACTAATTTATACTAATTTGTCTTACTATACAAAAATTATTTTACTACTCAACAAATCAGATTGCAAGTCGTAGCTGATTACTACAATAAAATTAAAAAAAAAAAAGCATTTTGTGGCTACACCAACAAAACAGACGACTTTTTTTTTTTTTTTATCACTGAAAGTAAAATTCAGGCTTCTTCTTTTGAAAATTCATTTTTCTGTAATATATATATATTATTATTTTTCTTAGAACATACAACTGGGAAGCAAGAGAATTAACAGAAGGGAATATACGTCGAGGTGGAAATGGGTTCGGACGCCCTGCCGTGCGGGAAACGACTTTTGTCGAAGCTTCTAAATTGAAAATTAATAAAATAAATAAATAAATTTTCGTAATAAACATGCAAGAACACATTAAAATAAAAAAGGAAAAAGAAAAAAAAAAGGAAAATATAAATCCTTGTTGCCTTTGAGTGGTTACTTTTGAAAATGACTATCTCAATGTCCCTGCGAAGTTTCGGGTTTGTGGGGTTGGGGGAGAGGGGTTTTTCTATGTAATGCGGAGGAAGGAACCGTAAGGTCTCCGATATTGCAAACCCCACCACCACCACCGCCACCAATCTCGCCGCTTTAAAAGAATCCCCTGTTTAACGTCAAAGAAAGACTTTTCAGCTTCGATTGATTGATAGATAAGAATACACACACAAAAAAAAAAGTGTCATCCTAAAAAAAGAAGAAAAATCCAAAAACCCAACGAAGAAAACAATGGGAACGCCGGAATTCCCAGATCTTGGAAAGCATTGCACCGTCGACGATTGCAAGCAGATCGATTTCTTGCCTTTCACCTGCGATCGCTGTCGCCAGGTACAACGATTGAATTTTTCTTTTTCTTTTTTTTTTGGGTTTAATGTAGGTAGGATTTGGCTATTGCTTTCTGCTGAGCTTTCATATTTCTGTTTTGGGTTTTGTGGACTTTGTTGTCATATAATTAAGAACGAGTTTATTTATTTATTATTTTTTTGAATTTGAAAAGACCCGGAGAGAATGAACGTGGTTCTGTGTTTTAATGGTTGATATTGGGTTGGTCACCAATGAACCTCTGGGTTCTTTTGTTTTTTGTTTTTTTTTTTTTTTTTTTTTTTTTTTTCGGAGGTGCTCTTAATAGAGCTATGTGGGTGGGCTATGGATGAAAATGCATTACGAGGTGTTTCTAACATAAATTTAAAATCTTTTATGTCTGTAATAAGTTCAGATCAGTTAATTGTTTTTAGCAGAAGAATCTTACAAAACAAAGCCTTAGGAATATGGACACTACTGTTTAACAAACCTTCTTTAGATTTTACTTTCCTTGTGAACGTGTCACAACGCACCCCCAATATGTTTGTGGTGTTCCGGATTCCAAGTTGATCTTGGCAGAAGCTCTGTATTGTGGAGTCATTGTTATGGTGAAGCTTCTGATTGCCATTTGTGGCAGTCCAAAATTTTGAAGACTTCCCCATCCCCTTCCCCTCACTGCACATAAATGAAGATACGATATTGTTACTAAACAGTACATGTGGACTAACCGCTGCAGTCTTTCTTTATGACTTCAGCTGGTCTAATTGTTGGAACGGGAGGGGAGAGTTAGATAATTATTGTGCTTGTAATCTGCAATCTGCATATAAGACATTATGCCTGATTTTTTAAAGCTTTGTGGCTCTCACACACTATGATCCATTATTCTACTAGCAATCACATCTTCAAGGTTTGCAGAACTTCTTGATTTATGTTCATTGCATGTGCCAAATTTGTTGCAGGTATTTTGTTTAGAACACCGAAGCTATGTTAAACACAAATGCCAAAAAGCTGATAGAAACAATGTTACTGTTGTCATCTGTCCACTATGTGCCAAAGGAGTGCACCTGAATCCTGATGAAGACCCAAATATCTCTTGGGAAGTACATGTTAATACTGAATGTGACCCTTCAAATTATGAGAAAGTTACAAAGAAGAAAAAATGCCCCGTCCCTGGCTGTCTGGAGGTCCTTACATTCTCTAACACAATCAAGTGTAGGGACTGTACAATAGACCATTGCTTGAAGCACCGATTTGGGCCTGACCATGATTGTATGGGACCAAAGAAACCGGATGTAGGTTTTCCATTTAGGGATCTTTTAAGTAGGAATCAGAAGGAAGACTCAAAACTCAATCGGGCTCCATCCATGTCTTCATCTAAATGGGCAACTAGCTTTCTCAGTGCAGCTTCAACTGTTCGAGCATCAGCTGAAGGCATGGCAAAATTGGGTACTGAGATTAGCCAAGCTTGGCAGACTGCAAGGAATGGAATGGGGCAAAGTAGCAGCCAGGAAAGTGGTGGAACTGGGCCAGAGGAGTGCCCACAATGCAGAGCAAGGTTTTCCTTGGTTACAGCTCTCGTGGAACATGTGCAGAAGGTTCATGAAAGGAATGGGAACCAATCTCGTGTCTTGAGTTTGCCAGTAGATGTATGCCCCAAATGCAGTAGAGGTTTTTGTGATCCTGTGGCTCTTGTGGATCATGTTGAGAGGGATCATCGAGGTACTTCAAGAGCTAAAAGTCTCTGGCGGTCAAACCATAAAGTTTCCTTCTTGGAGTAGCTGATGCATTCATTTGTGAGCTGTTTTCAATGATTTAACGCATCGAAGGTCCAGATACACTGTGGATATACAATTTGTATACTTTGGAACGTCAATCTCTAATACAATGGTTATGAATTTTGCATAATGAGCATTGTTGGCAGGTGAGAACTAAGACCATTGTAGTGTGAGGGGGCTGGGGAATTGTTGGAGTGTGTCTGTGGATTGGAATTGTTGGCATCTAATAAATCCTACGTTTATATATCGACAAAAAGGAAAATTCCCACCCTCTTTGCTATGTATTGCAAGTTACTAGAAACTTACAGGTTACATGCGCTTTGTGATTTTATTTGGAAACAAAAAAATTAATAGAGTAAATAACGGTAAAACACGGGAGCATGCTAGCATGACTCTTAGTGTTGGATAAGATACTCCGTCGTCATAATCTTGCCGACAACGTAGGAGAAGACATTGGACGATCCACCAGAAGAAGGACACCTACATTGTGTCTCCTCTTGCGTTTTCCAATGCTCTCTGTGAACTGGAATGGATGGAGAGGCCAAACAAAGGACCACGAACAAATGGGTTGGTGTAAAAATAAGTATAACCATAAGGGGTTGGATTGGGAAACCAAGAGTCACATAACAACAACAGCGAGCAACGTGAACGTGTTTTCCGAGCCATAATAAAAAATTTGGTCGCATTTCAGAAGTGATTTCATACTACATTATAATTCTATCAGTTAACTACAATTATCTATATTGTAATTTGTTAACTTAAATTAGTGATGTGTGGTGTGAATAAATAAAAAAAATCAAAACAATATTTAGTAAAAAATAATTGATAAAATTATTTAAAGAGCACTCTTCATATATCTAGTAAATTTTTGTTACATAATCTATTCACTAAATTTCACACCCATTAAGCTTCTTTTCTTTTCTTTTTTTTTTAAGTTTACCAACAGAGGAAATAACTTGAGTTTTGGTGTGAAAGCCCGCTCGAAATATCGGTTAACTGCAAGAAACATAACAAAAAAGAGCGCGGGGGTGGGGTAGGGGTTGTAAACATAACATAATAAGTGTCTGAAACCGACAGCGCGTTCTCGTTGATGAGAGTTTAAACTAACGTTAAAGAGATCGAAACTCCCTTTGGGGGGGCCCATTTACAAAACCATTTATTGGATAGGATAATTTTAATTAATTAAAAAAAAAAAACAGACCGTTATGCACTTTTGGCATTGCGACGCCTCACTCAATCAAAAATCCTAAAACGGGCTTTATACATTTATATGTTTGGAGAGAGAGAGAGGGGGGGCGGGAAGCGAGAAGATAGGAAGGAGAAGAGACATTAAATTTTTAGCGGTTTAGGCAATGCTGGAAACCCGGTGGGGTTGTTTCCATGGCCTCCTAGAGCGATTTTGCAGCCTCTGGTCAGCCCTTTCTTGCATCTGATCCAAGGTGATCATTTTCTTCCTTTTACCCTCATTCTTGTTTTTGACGTTTCAGAATGATGCCCTAAGTCATCAAATTTTCATTTTTACAATTTGTTTTGCCATCAAGTTACGATCTTTTATCGAATTGGCAATGACATTGTATGACGGATATCTTTTTATGAATTTTTTTTTTAATTTGTGGGTCTGAGTTTAATCAATCCTTTATGTCGTGGAAGTTGTGACTTTTTCACCTCAAATTGTTGATTAAAGGCTGGTCATTCAATTTTGAAGGATACCCACTCGAGTTGTTGATTCTTTCCTTCCCTTCTCGCCGCCCAAATTTTGTATTTTCTTCTTGAGAGGTGGAAGGGAAAGAAAGAAAGAAAGAGAGGTTTTGAGGCCAATATATTTTTCTTTGGGAATTTTCTCTAAGTCTTGAGTTCAACAATGATCGTAGTCTCCGGTGTAATTTCTTTGTTATAGCCTATGTTTCTTTTGCCTTTCTATGAGGGCAAGGTCTAGACAGCCTGTCAAGAGGTACAAGAAGCTCATTGCTGATGTTTTCCCTCGAAATCAGGTTGTTAATCCTTGCGTGTGTGTGTGTGTGTGTTTTTTTTTTTTTTTGTTTCAAGTCCTTCATATTTCTCTTATTAGTTATCACAGTTGGCTGTGTTGGCTGCTACAAAATTTGAGTGTTTTCCTTTTGGAAAAAACCTCACTTGGGTTGAAGTGAGTTAATTTTCATGGGTTGTTGCTCATTTTAACACAATTTTTTTATTTTATTGATAAAATATACATAATTATTTATTGTTGATGTGATATATAGCCACACTATTTTTCATTTTCTAACATGTTATCTGCTGCATTAGTCCACTGATCAACATTAAATTATGTAACTTTTCTTTTCTTACCTAGTTTTATTTAGCTTCTTTTTATGATAGTTATTGTAGGCAATTAATGTTATTCTGTTACCAGGCGCATTGGCCGTTCTGATGCAATAGATACATTGATCTAACGTAGGCATTGCACAACTTTTACAGCTTTGAAAGATGCTGACACAAGTTTTAAATATCAATTAGGTGTTATAAAGAAGCACCATTGTTGGTTTAGATCCTTTTGCAATTAGACTTATGTCCCATAATTTAGGTGTTAATTGAGATCTATAATCAAAGAAGGCAGTTGAGGTCTCCTTCTTAATCCCTTAATCAAGGAACCATGGCTAATTTATTATTTCTAAAATTGTGCAAAGTGTAGTCATGTTTGAAATCGCTGCCATTTTTACTGATGCTGTCCAAGGTTATGAATACCTACATAGCATTGTGGTATCAAAAAGTAGCAAAAAAATCTCAGTGAGCATGGCTGCAGCATTCTAGTGTCTTGTTAGGGTCAAATGTCAAATTCAGCAGCCTTCCCACCTCATTCACTGTAGGTGATTCTGGGACTTGAACTCATGTTCTCCAGGTTACAGTAGGGTGGGTTGCCCTTCTGTTGCACAAAGGCTTAACCTCTAAAAGGAGAGGAAGAAAGAGATACAAGATTAAAAGCATAAAACCCTAACAGCCATGTGTGTAGCTGATTAAAGATTTATGAGCTTTGTGTGATCTGGATTACGTCGATGTTGAACCTATAGTTTCTAAAGCTCTTATTTGGGTATTCCAGTCATTAATGCTGTTACCAGAACAGTGGGCAAATATCCTGGTCTGTTGTTATATAGTCCCAGTAGCTAGGACAGGGATTTTTGTCTCTATATACTTCTCCCCTTTCACTACCATGGATTTGAAGTATATGATCTCAATTAACCACTTCTAATTTCATTTGTCTATTTTTATGGCTTGGGATCATTTTGCAGGCCTCTATTTGCAAGTAGCTTACTGAGCATAATGCTCACTCTATTGGATCAAACACGGCTGGATGAAATACCAGTGATAGGATGCCAAACTCTTTTTGAATTTTTAAATAATCAGGTTGTTGTGATTGGTAAGCTCAAAATTTCCAGCATCCTGAGTAACTTGCAATTAGTCTTACATGAAAACATCAAACTCATCTGATTTAGCTGGCTTTTGCAGAAGGATGGAACATACCTGTTTAACTTGGAAGGCTTTATCCCAAAACTTTGCCAGTTAGCTCAAGAATTGGGGGAAGAGGAAAGGGCACAGAGTCTTCGTTCAGCTGGGCTGCAAGCCCTTTCATCAATGGTATCTTCATTATTTAGAAGGAATTTGTTTTTCGTCTGTGCAAAATTGAATAGCTGCTGCCTTTAATGAGTTGGCAATATCATTCAAACTGTGTCCACTAAATATAATGCTAATGCCAACCAATAGTGGTGCCCTCAAATATCATATTTGTCTCATTTTCTAGATGTGCCTCATCGAAATGCTTCCCAAATATTCTGTTTTTCCAAGGAGTGTTTTGCATTCAATTGGTCATATCATCTGAGGAAAAAGAAACTTTAGATTCTGGTGATCACCTGGGAGGTTTATCCTTTATATTATTGTTGCTGTTGACATGAGGGTTTGACTGCCATGTTGTCGAGCATAGGCTCTGTTAATGACTTCCTTTGTTGATTAAGCCTGTTATTTTGAATCTGCTTAGTTCATGTTCTTAACAATACCTCTGGGAGTAACAAATCATAACCTATTCTTTGGACCAAAAAGCTTGTGCAGATGAGTGTCTTCGTTGTGTAAAACCATATGCCCTTAGTCATCTTCTGCTTATTATTTACTTTGATTTTGGATTAATGTTTCAGTTGAAAATCTATCTGGACATTTTGTTTCACGTCCTTTTGGACATCTTGGAATGATAATAAGAGCAACATATCTTCTGAAAAATGATGCTATGTTTTCAACTTTGTAAAGCACAGTGCATCTATTTTTGGTGCTTTATAGTTATCATTTTTAAGTTATTTTCTTTTCCATTTTGCCGTGTAGGTCTGGTTCATGGGTCATCACTCTCATATTTGGTGCTTTATAGTTATCATTTTTAAGTTATTTTCTTTTCCATTTTGCCTGTGTAGGTCTGGTTCATGGGTCATCACTCTCATATTTCAGTGGAGTTTGATAATGTGAGGAGATTTGGACAAACTGGATTGCATTTCAAGTTTACTTGCCTGTCCTGTAATCTGATGCATCCTGATCAGCTTCCATCTTTCCTTAATCTTTTTGAAACTCATTGTCTTTTTTATTATTATTATCAATTAATTAGTAAGAATATGATACAGTTAGATGCAATGTGTGACTGAACATCCAGAATGTTGTATCATTCTTTTTTGAAAAAACTAGTTAGAACTGAAAAGGCATGGCATCTGAGGGAGCTCATTGCCCTAGGTGCTTGGACAATATGTGGGCCAAAGAAATTGTATTGTACAGGATGATATCAAGGCTGCCATAGGAGAGAAACTTTTTAGCAAGAACAAAATTGTATTTTCCTATTAATTTTTGTCACTTCCTAAATATCTTGAGCCATAGAAATTGATCTGTGGAGAATGGTATTCAAAGATACCCTATTCACAATGCCCTTCATGGTGATCTCCACAGCAAATAATTTAGTGGAAAATTTTTGCCAGAA
This sequence comes from Ceriops zippeliana, assembly GCA_037897445.1. Lineage (NCBI taxonomy): Eukaryota > Viridiplantae > Streptophyta > Magnoliopsida > Malpighiales > Rhizophoraceae > Ceriops > Ceriops zippeliana. The sequence goes on along the minus strand of JBAPLH010000216.1, from coordinate 1,593,389 downwards.
ATATTCTCTTGCATGATTTATTTATTTTTCATCTTCTTGACTCCTGCGGCAGTGAGATAAATGTTACCGTCTTAGTACTTCTCATATCGTTGTGCAGATTGTTTCAGTTGTCTTGGAAAATTATGGAGGTTCTAAGAAAATTTTGGATGATGTTGCCACAGAGAAGCAAGGTCCTCAAAGTCACTGGTTGCAAGAGGTGCTCAAAACTGTTGGGAGACAGTTGTTAATGAAAAAGGCAAACTAAATGTGAAAATGTAATCTGGAAATAAAGTTCTCTGAAAAATACTATATTTTAACTTTGAGCTGTTCATTTACCTTCTGATGCTTTTGATTATTTTTGGGTCAGGGAAGATGCCCAGAACCCATACTTTTGGTTCAGGGCTTGCTTGCATAACATGGTCAGGCTGGGAAAGGAGGCTACAACTATCCGGCGTGTTCTGGAATCTTTGTTCCGTTACTTTGACAATGGAAATCTGTGGTCTCCTGAGCATGGGCTTGCTTTCCCAGTCTTAAATGATATGCAGTTTTTAATGGATAATTCTGGTAATTTCTGTATTCATGTTGCGCTGATGCTATCTATTCCTTCAATTATAGCTGTTGTTGATGATGAATTGATCCTTAACATTTTGTTATTCACGTTATGTTATAAGGGCAAAATACACATGTTTTGCTATTGATTCTGATTAAGCATCTCGATCACAAGAATGTCCTTAAACAACCCAACATGCAGCTGAACATTGTAGAGGTGATTACCTGCCTCGCTTGATATGCAAAGGCTGAGTCATCTGTAGCAATAGTTGGTGCGGTAAGTGATGTCATAAGGCATTTAAGGAAGAGTGTACACTGCTCACTTGACGACAAAGATCTGGGTTCTGAATTAAGAGAATGGAACAAAAAGTTTAGCGAGGCAGTGGATAAGTGCCTTGTGGAGTTATCAAATAAGGTTGCATGCATTTTCATTATTCTAAATTAAACTATAACCCTCATATTTCAGTCCTGTTGAGCCCTTGTTTAAACTATTTATATTGCCTTCTATGTAGTTGCAAATGTTTTGCTAGCGTGATAAATTACTACTTGATTTTGATTGAGATATTAAGCTAATTGCCACATTTGAGCAAGTTGGAGATGCAGGCCCAATTCTTGATGTTATGGCTACGATGTTGGAGAACAACCCAAATGTCACAGTTATGGCCAGAGCTAGTTGCAGCTGTTTTTTGTACTGCTCAAATTATAGCCTCAATACCAAATTTGTCATATCAAAACAAGGCAATGCAGCATGACACTTTTTGTCCACTTACCAAGTATGAGCTGCTACCATAATTGTGGCATATTTTAACAAGTCTTTTCTATTTTCAGACATTCCCGGAGGCCTTATTTCATCAGTTACTCTCAGCTATGGTCCATCCTGACCATGAAACGAGAGTTCGAGCTCATCGCATCTTCTCCGTTGTTCTTGTGCCATCTTCAGTGTTCCCTCAACCATCCTCAATGAGTCTTGAATCAAAGAAAGGTGTTGATCTTCTGCGGACCCTCTCAACAACTGTCTGTCTTTTCATCTTCAGCTGCTTTGTTTGAAAAGCTGAGGAACGAGAAAACTTCCAGTATGGAAAATGCATATCAAGCAAACAATGAGAATATTTTTCCTGAGGATGGAAAAATCAGTAATGGGATCCTTAGTAGATTGAAGTCACCTTACAACCAAACTACAGGACATATTCAATAGCAGATAAGAACAATGTGAGGGATTCAAATAAGGAAACAGTAAGTTCTGGCAATGTCGTTACTATCTCAAATTTCTTGTCTATCATATGAATTATAGCTACTTTTGCTTCTGTAGGCATTTTTAGTAGGTTCATGGGCTTTCAAGATCAAGTTTGCTATACCTAATGAAATTTTGGAAGTTTACATCTGGGATTGTGATTCACTTTGATGCCTAGCCATTTTGGTATCATCCTAACTGTTTTCTTCCTAGCTCCTCTGAAAGAAGTTTCTAGCAATACCTGGAAACAACCTAGCCTACCTGAAAGAAATATTTCAGTCAGAGACCATGTATGTGTCTCTGCATGTGTATATTTCTAAAGGGCTTCAGTATGAGGTTTCCTTAGTTTGTGAGTGTAGTAAAGTCTTCTTTGATACATCTAAATGTTTCTCACCTTAGAAATTAAACATCTACCATCCCTGAAACTGGGATCGATGCAGGCCATTGGGACACTGTACCAGACAGGATATGAGGTTTAAATACGACAAAATGTCTTTAGCTAAAGGGGAGCAAATTCACATGGATATTCTATGGGGGGAATTTACATTTATATTATCTGACAATGTTAGAAGTGTATTCAACTGTCAAAATTGCTCTAACTGACTGTGAATTACCGCAGATTGGAAGCCAAAGATATTCAGCTCTGCAGTTGGATGGTACAAATTGGTCCCATCTTAGTCCTCCATTGATTTACATGAGCTTTTTGTGCTTATTGATTGCAGGACATCAGTTCTCTAAGGCTGAGTAGCCTCCAGATTAGTCTCTTGCTTTCATCAATTTGGGCACAGTCCATTTCCCCTGCAAATACACCTGAAAATTATGAAGCAATTGCTCATTCATACAGCCTGGTGATAAGGAATTGAACCCTAACTCCACCACAAAAGCTAGCTCAAGAATGGAGGGTTGATCCAATCCTTATAAACAGCCCAAAGACCCCTTAGGAACCGATATGGGACACATCATTCCCGACCACTTTAAACTGCACGTCCCCGTGCTGCCTCAGTCGGCGATCGGCACAATGGCAGGGAACCTTTGTACATGCGCCTACCGACCCTCTGAGGTTTGGCTCTAATACCACCTGATAAGGAATTGAATCCTAATTCCACCACAAAAGCTAGTTCAAGAATGGAGAGTTGACCCAATCCTTATAAACAGCCCAAAGACCCCTTAGGAACCGATAAGGGACACATCACCTGGTATTGCTGTTCTCTCGATCCAAGGTAACTAATTCCTAGGCTATGTTGGTTGACAATAGTTCTCAAACTAAGATGTATGATATACCTTCCAAACAGATTGTCATTGCACTTTGGTTGTTGTATTTTGCTGATCAAGATCTAAGCTTTTCATCTTGATGAAATGCATCCGAAAATTGTTTGAAATATAAATCTTTATGCTGGGATTCTTTTCCTTTTTGTTTAAACCTTACGTTTATTTGTATTTACAGCTGAATTTATGGTTAATCTTCCATGGTAACTGCTTGCTGCAGCAGAATTTTTATTGTGACGAGTTTTTTTTTCATGGAATTCAACTTAATAAGAGGCCACGAACTTTTAGCTCTTTTAATTTATAGGTCAGCACGATGTTTATTTGGGTTTCCTTAGGCGCTTTTATTGCTGTTGGTGAATATATATTCTACATTTCTTCAAAGATTAGACAGAATGTCAGTTAGCTCTGTTTTCTCTTTCATATTTATCTGCTCCTATTTTCTTGGGTTGGGTTTTTTTTATCTCCATTGTCATTTTGTTTTCCAGAATTCCAGTCACAAGGCTTTAATTCAAAGTTTTCAGCTTGGTCTTTCATTGAGAAACTTGGCTTTTAATGAAGGAGGTGAAGTCCTGAATTTTCTCTCTCCTCAATATCTTCTGGTTCTTATTTTTCTGGGCTTGAGTTCTCTGTAGTTAATTACAAAATGTTTTCTTGAAAATTTCACACCCCTCTAGTATTCAGCTCCATAATGGTCCATGACGCTGACTTAAGTACAAACATGTGTTTGTCTTGGTTGATTTACTTTACCATCACAATAACACACCCTTTTGTGGTCATTCCATTTAAACTTCACTTTGATGACTTTAAGAAATCTAATAAATGAAAAGTATCAAGTTGGTCTTCATATTAACTTCATTTACAAATTGTGTGTATACTAATCACATAAAATTTGGCCTTTGGAACAACTGGTTAGTGTGTGACTTGTTTCCATTTGATTCACTTTTGCATTTTAGTTTTTCCACATACTCACATACTAAAGAGCAGGGAATTAATTGCAGGGACACTCCCACCTTCACGTTGCATTTTATGGTATTTTGGACTTTCGTAAGAATTTACTTGAATTGGATAATTTTTGCAGTCTGAATTCTCCAGTGCTCAGGAACATCTCCTCGGGGAATTTTCACCTGATGATGTCCATCCTTTTGAAGCCCAGTTGTTTACAGATACCCTAAACAGAATAAATCCGGTTGACCCAAAAGATGATTCCCAGAGAGAGGTTACTGCTTGCATTGGTTCCGCCTTTTTAATTTCTGTTAACCCCTGACATTCCCCTGAAACTGCAATGGGAAAGCCTTGTAGATGGGATGGCCTTTGAATTTGTGCTTGGATGTGCATCATGTTGTTGGCATTTTTAACGTGCAGGGTGCTCCAATTTTTACAATCGAAGATGGAGCTCTCCAAGATTCATAGGAAAATGATGCCAAAAACAACGTGGAGTTGGTTGCCCGAAGCCCAAACCTGCTGAGTGTCAATCAACTTCTAGAAGCTGTATGTTAACCAATGTCATGCTCTTCCGCTAAAGTGTTTTTTGTTCGGCGGGCATGGAGGGCGTTTCTTCATGTAGTGGGAGAAATACATGGAATGAAATTATCCATCATGAGCATGCCTAGTTATCGTTGTTGACTTAGTTCTAGAGGCTTAAGCTTGGGACTTTTCTTCCAAGTATCGCACTAAATCATTTCAGTAATTAGTAAACAAAAATCATCTAAAGCAAAGCTGCTAAGGGTATGTGCTATGTGCGTAGGTATTGGAGACAGGACATCAAGTTTGAAACCGCACTTGATGTGCCTTACAAGGAAATGGCTCTCCATTGTGAGACACTTCAAATTGGAAAACAAAACAAGATGTCTCTTTTAATGTGTAGCCAAATGGGCCAGGAGCAATTGTTTCATTACACAGTGCAGAATCTTCATCGTAAGGATGAGAAGGTGACTTCTGATCATCACTTCTATCTGGATTCCACTGTTGGTGTTCCGTGCACAAGCATTTATATTGATGTATAGCTATAATTTGAAGTGCATTGGCACCCAGAGCCTGCTTCAATGAATCCGCCCTCATGCCTTAACCTAATTTTACTGAAAATGCAGCCTGGCAAACCATTCATTGACCCAGACTGTCCTGCAGTTTCACAAAGACCACCCGTTGCCCCTGGTCCAACGCAGTGCATAACTGAGTTACAACATCATCCTAACTTCTTCAGGCTACCTACATCAAACCCGTACGATAACTTCCTAAAAGCTGCTGGCTGTTGATCTTCAGGGATATGATAAACACATTTTTTTGAGAGCTGGCCAGGAAGGCACGTTAATCACACTAGTAATTGTTAAAAGCTTGAGGGCGCGAGCACCCTAGTTAACCATAAACCAAAGGCAGGCATTTCTTGTTTTATGCAAGAAAAACAAGATGGGAACAACATCGGTTCTGTCAAATTTCACTGTGATTCTTTCATTCTTTAAATTGTTCACATCTCTGCATTATTTTTCGCAATGATTACTTGAGGATGTTACGCTTGCTGTTTGCTCCTACCCCGGCAGCGACCAGAATTTCCTGTTTAGACATAAAGAATCGGTATCCGAGTTCATTGTTCTTTTAATGTTTCCATCGTTGGCGATGGATGCGTATGTAAACATCAGCAGTTATGTATGTTTGCATGTATGTATATACATATATTTATGGCATGTTCTTTGTTCTTTTCATGGATTGCGTGTTCTGCACAAGCACCCCCCGTCCCCTAAGTCAGTTCATTATTCTTATTCTCATGCTTTTGTTGTTTGAAAGAAGGTTATAAAAGAATATCAAATCACCTAATAGCAATTCTCTTTTTCATTATGAAGCAAAAAATTGACAAGAAGAAGAAGAAGAAGAAATTGTTTGAACCAAAAAAAAAAAAAGAAGAAACTCCAGTTGATTTTAAACCTTAATGTGGCGCTCTCGCGTCTTCTTTTTTCTTTTACGTGTAATTAAAACCATGCAAAAATATGGTGTGTCAACTGTAAATTTCCCTACAGTTTAACTGTGAGTTCCATTGCTGCACATATTAAGTCAAACATCATTTTTTTTTTTTCATATATATATATTTATGTGTTCATAAAGTCAATTTTTGTTTTTCTATTTTTTTTCCATTGAAATTATCAGGAAGACTTATAAGCATAAGATTCAGACCCCAAAATTATATCAAAAAAATAAAATAAGAAAACCAAAAATGTGGAAGACGAAATTGTTTTATTTTCCGTCGAACGACGCCATGGGCTATCTCAATAGGTTGTTTTATTTATTTTGTCAACGGGAAACGGGAGAAATTAAAGGGGCAAATCGATCAAGACTTCCCATTTCAGAAGGTTTCCAGGGACGAAGAAACTACTTCTGGCCCCCTGCCAATCGCCGCCGCCGCCTTAGATCCAATATCCCCGCTTCCTCTTGGTGACTTTTATTTTCCCTTTCTCTGTCTTTGTCTCTGTCTCTCTCTAATGGTCGCCTCGTCAAGTGAGGTTTATTTTAATTGTGTGGTTTTTGGGATGATCCAAATTGGACTGAGTTTCATTAATTTGAATCGAGATTGGGCCCCCTGAAACGTTTTCTTTTATGTATGTATGTTTGTATGCTATTTGGCGATTTTGATGCTTACCGAGTAGGTGACTTGTAAGATTCATTCGTTCATGTATTGGGCTGTTGTATGTTGGTTGGGATGAGCGTGATGGGTTTTGCAGTTGCAGGCATTGCATTGAATTTGATTGAATTTTCCCAATCTCTGATTTTTTTTTTTGTGGTTTCTTTTTTTTGTTAATTGGTTGCCCTTTAATTCCGACGTACTTCTGTCTGGTTATTTTCGCGGTAGAAGGATGTTCTACAGAATTTTCTGTGTATGTGGTCCCATTGTCTGGTAACTATACCGGATCTTTTCTTGGTGCATCGGCTAGGCTGGGCTGTTATTTATAGCTAACAAAGTGACTTCTTTTAGGTTTTGTCTTCTCCTTTTAGCAGGTTGACAATGGGAGCCAAGTACATAATTTCTGCAGTGTTGGGTTCATTTGCAGTGGCATATGTGTGTGACCAATTTGTTTCTGATAAGAAGATATTTGGAGGTGAGTGAGCATAGGTGTCCTTTCCTCTTCTTCCAATAAAAAAAGGTTTAGACTTGAGTCCTCGTCACCTTGCTTCACTTCTACTGATGCAATTTAATGGCATTAATAATAATTGAAATCAGGAACTACCCCAAATACTGTTTCCAGTGGGAAATGGTGGGAGGAGACTGACCAGAAATTTAGGGCATGGCCTCGCACTGCAGGGTCACCAGTGGTCATGAATCCCATCAGTCGCCAGAACTTCTTCATCAAGGATCGCGAATAATAATTTGGAGTTTAGTTGCAATCTGTTGGTTGGTTTCAGTTTGTTGCTTTGCTGATATCTGTATTGATAATGTGGACATGGATAGACTTCACTGAGATGGTTACAGCCTTCATTCTGTTTTTGTTGACATACTTGAATGAAGCTTGACAATGATATCATAAGTCTCTTGAATAGTGTTCCTTGTTTCCTATTTCTTGTGATTGATGCATGAGTCCGGAATATGACTGGGCCAGTCATCAAATAGTTTGCCATGGATGCAGCCATTGTGTTCTGCTTTATTCAACCAGCAGTTCTCCGGAGTATCTTGCTTCCAGTAGCCTGTTTTTTTATTACAAGCAATTGTATTTAACTTGGTTGGAGTGTATGATTCTGTCTCTACTTTTGTTCAACCTAAAGAATTCTGATTTGCAAGAAGAATAGAAATTCAGTCAATATGTTTATAATTGTTAAGAACGATGGTGTAATAGAGGAATACTATTATTGTTTAAACTTAGCATATGTGAATGGTTGCTGTCTGAATTGGAAATAAAATTGATATGTGCTTGCCTCTATATAATTCTGCTAAATGGATCCCTTTTCTTCGGTTTGTTCTACACAATTATGTTTGTTGTGAATTATTGTGATATTGTAAGGTTCTTCCCACATATCTTTAGTTGCTTTGTTTGACTCTTATATTTGAAATAGGTCACTCGGTCACATGAGTACATCCAGATGTACCTTCTCCTTGGTTCTTTTATTCTATGCTATATTTGGTTTGAGTTATTTCAATTTGAAGAAAATAAAATGGCAATTGCGAAATGCTTGCATAAAAAGGCTGCATGCAGGCAAAACTGTAGGCAATGTTACTTGTGTGTATTTAGTAATTCTCAATAGAAGTTGCCCCTTTTTTTTTTTTTTCTCTCATATGCTTTTTAGTTTTTATTTGCCTCTGTGAGAGAGAGAGAGAGAGTCTTATGGACAGGCATTGCATTGCCAGGACAATCAGCCAAGCAATGAATTAAGAACTCTGTTGCATGCAATGGAACCAAATCCCCTGTGGGCGTCAGATAGAATTCATTATGCAAACATGATGACATGAACTGCTTGCATCTCCACCGCAACACTCTGGCGGTTTGGGAAAGAAATAGGTGTTACTTCCAATTAATGCAAACGAACAATAACCAAATTTCGCTTTGCCATTGATGGTGAAATGTTGGAAAATCTGAGGAAATTTGATCAGCATGGGATGTCCTAGGATAGCTATGGAAGCTAGGCAAATCATCTCCAACGTTGAAGCTCTTCTGCGGAGAAGTAGGATAAGCAACCCAGAGATAACAGTGTGGTCACAGCAGCTCAATGGATGTTTTCTGGGCGTTAATAATATTAGGAATAGTAACAATAGGACAGTTGGAATTAACTACTAAGCAAAAGCCAAAACACTTTGTGTCTGTCTAACTATGGTAGCTACAACAAACAAATGAATTTATCTTCAAATAATTATTGCATTTCCACACCACTATTATCCACCATATGGTTAGAGCAGCATGTCTTACTCTTTGCATAAACGAGCGTTGGAAACCCCCCCCACCTTTGGCAGACAATTCAAGTAGCTTAACCATAGATTCCCACAAGCCTCTATCAATCACTCTCTTTCCCGGGGCTATTCTGCCTTGCTACTGCTACACACATCTACAGGGCCTCAGATTGTTCAAACTAAGGGCTGGCATTATGCTGAAGCCCACAGTGGAATTTCGTGTCGACAGGAATCATCATCGATCGACTGCTTAAGTTCCAACATATACGGAGCAAAGGTAAGCATAATCATGTTCAGAGCTTCATGCCACAAGGATTTACGCTGTTATTTTTAAAAATTATGAAAAATAAAAATTTAAAATATGAAATATTGAAACAAATTTAGCTTTCAATAATACAAATAAAATTTGCCATATTTTATCACATATGACTCTTTTGAAAAAAAAAAAAAAAAAAGAGGTTCGCATATGGCTCCTCAATTTCTTTTTTCTTAGAGATCCTCAAAATTGGTATATCATAAGAGGTAATTTTAAAATAATTTTTTATTTATAAATATTTGTTTTCCACATATTTTTAAATCATATAAAAAATTGGTATTATAAATATAATATTTTGATAAAATTAAAATTTTACTGTGTATTTAATTTATTCTATTACAATCTAATATGTATTATAATTTATAATTTTTATCCTAATATTTTTTTTACATTTGTTTAATAATAATTTAATTTTTTATATTTTTATATAAATAAAAATTATTTTCCAATAAAAATGACAAGAGTGATAGATCTCGCATATTAGTATAGATTAAAAAAAAAAAAAAAAAAGGTGGCCTTAATTGACTTGCTTTTGTACGCGTGGTTTCGACGAAGAAGCCTATATAAGATTCTCACGTAGTTTTCTACTTTGTATCTCTCTGTGGCTCCGAATCTTCGACTTCGCTCTAAATTTCACTTCTTGTTTCTTGCTTCCGTCAGAAAGCTCGGCGACTGGACTCTCGTATCTTTGGACAATCGCTTCGCACTCTCTCAGGTTTGCTTCTTTAATCGTTGGCGCGTCCCTGAAATCTCTGTTTATTAGGGTTTCTTTTTCGATTGATGGGCTTCCACCAAGCCATTATCGGCTCCGTTCCGCCGATTGCCTCCGTCATCCATTGCGCTATGTGGATTTTTGGGGTTTCGTTCGTATATTACTATTTTAGATTCTTAGGATTCGGACACCGACAGTTTTGTTTTGTCGTCGATCGCCGGCTGTTATTGGGTTTTGTTTCGAGGCAAGCGATTGGGAATTTCGGTATCACCTGACGAGGCGTGGTTTTCCTTTTAGGGTTTATAAATTTTCTTAGGTCGTTTGGTTGTGTCATTCATGTTAGCATAATTGGGGCTCGATCGTGTGCTGCGTAGCGTCTGGGGAAGCTGATTAGGCCACACTTTGTTGGGTTTCCATTGGCATCAGAATGTATATCTTGATATGTTCATTTTGTGCTGTGTTTCTGTCTTCATAGTATGGGTGTTAAGACTTTGATGGTTCGTGAACGGCTTGGAGGAGGAGCTGCAAACAACAGCACCGTCTGCCATTTCTGGAAACGGGGAAAGTGCAATAGAAATCCCTGTAGGTTCATGCACACAGAATCACCAGCTCCTAATGTTTACCGCCGAAACCTGAAGCAATCACCTGCTGAAATTGAGGACTATTGGAGGAAGGGCTCCAGGTATAGTTTAAAGGACCAAGAGAGGATGAAGCCCTACCATAGGCCAAAGAGAGTATTGGCCATAACATTTCAAAGTAGTGGGTTTGAAGATGAAAACACTTGGAAGAGCTTTTGTCGTCCTACTGAAGATTTAACGAGGAAGTGCCCTGTTGCTCATAACTTGTCAGTTTTGACTAGCGGAGGCAGTGCCATTCAAGACAGAAGGCCTCAAGGCAGTATTAACTGTGTCAACAAGGACTTGCAAGGGAAGGAACCAAACCCTTTGAAGTTGCTTGCTTTGAATAATGGAGATGCTGACCTTCTGGTTAGGAGTACTCATAAGAGCAGTAGTCCTGAAAATGATGAAATATGTGAGAAGAAGATAAGGCTACATCATGAGTCCCCTGGTTACATGCCTGCAAACTCGGTGTTCTGGCCACTGGGAGCACTGCACCTGAAGATAAAGCTTTTCGAGAGAGTCAAGAAAAGGCTTGTGAGCATTCCCTGACAACTTCATTGGTCCTGACCACTGGGAGCACTGCACCTAAAGATAAAACATTTCAAGAGAGTCAAGAAGAGGCTTCTGAGCATTCCCTGACAAATTCATTGGTCCCGACCACTGGGAGTGCCATGTCAGAAGACAAGGCTACTAAGAAGAGTCCACAAAATGTTTGTGACAGCTGGATGTCAGGCAACTGTGTGAAAGGTGATGAGTGCCAGTTCTTGCACCCACTGTTTCATGGGGATTGGTTTTTTGATCTGGCAAAGCTTGCTGGGCATAAGCAGGTGATGTAACTTGTTTCTTCCAATTAGTTTCTTTCCAAGTGAATATTTTAAACTTTTTTTTTTTTAGTGAAGATTTCAAATGTAGACTTCTATCAGTAGATGCTGGCTCTATTAAATGTTTTACTTTTATTTTGATGCATGCATACAATATGTTACATTTGATGCCTATTGTATGGAACAGCTTTATTGTTGTTGTGATGAGTGAAAGGACAGAATTTATTTGGTCTCATATGTTCATGCATCTGGGCTTTTTGTGTTATCTCAATGCTCCTACCTAAGGGGATCCTGCTCCTGCTCATAAGTGTCCATTTTGAGGCTCATATATAGAAATTTGATTGTACTTTAAGCCCTTAACCTCCCTCATTCTCTCTCCCTCACACACACACACACACACACACAATCTGCTGGATTTTTTTTTTTTGATGAGATTATTATTACAGGCTGTCTCAGGGGTTGCACTTCCTTCAAGGTCTGACAAGCTTTACTCAAGCAGCCATGATGGAACAGTACAAGTTTGGGATTGCCATACAGGCCAATCAACAAGGACAATTAATCTTGGTGACAAAATTGGCTCTTTGATTAGTAAGGGCCCGTGGGTGTTCGTTGGCATGCCAAATATGGTTAAGGTTAGTTTACATTTGATTTGATTTCTTCCTCTTATTTTGGTCAGTGCTATTTCTGAGTTCAGGGGGCTCTCAAATGAGGTTATGCAGGCATGGAATGTTGAGACAGCGGTTGATTTCAGTCTTGTTGGGCCTGTTGGGCAAGTTTATGCCATGGTCGTGGCTGTAGAAACTGAGATGCTTTTTGCAGCGGCGCAGGTAATGAATTTTGAGTTGTTTTGTTTTACAATTTTCAGTAGCAATTTGGGCAACTCTCTTGTTTATTATTAACATGAATAAAAAAGAGAATCTTGTAAGCTTATGCATTTGGCTTTCTCTGTAGGATGGGGGATTAAGTTGTTTGTGCCATTGACTGTCCTTAAATTTCATAAAAAACATAGTAAAAGATGTTATACCTGATGATGTTTTTACATGTAGAGGGTTCAGTTATATGCACATGTTTACTTGTGATTCATGTAGCTACCTTCAGGAAGATGTTTATGATCTTATAAGAAGTACCTAATTTGTTTTCCTTTTCATTTGTCTTTCTAGGATGGTGTTATTTCAGCATGGAAAGGCAAAAGTGGGGACCCTAATCCTTTCCAAATGGCAGCATCTCTAAGAGGCCATAAAGGAGCTGTGTTATGTTTAGCCGTAAAACCTGGGAGGATTTTTTCAGGTTCCGTGGATGGTACAATAAGGGTAAGAAATAATCCAAAAGTTTCACTGTTTATTTCGTCCATTGCTATCTGCAATTCTGTTGACTTAGGAGTCCTTGTTTTTGTTTTTTTCTGTCAACCTGGGCTTCATATTTCATGGCACTTGAAATACTCTTTTATGTGACTCAGGCTAAAGGTAACCAAAGATTTAACTTTTTCTTCTTTTATCAGGTTTGGGACCTTGACAGTTTACAATGTATTCATATGCTTACTGGGCATACGAATTCTGTGACGTCCCTGATTTTCTGGAATCAGTATCTTTTATCTTGTTCGTTGGACCACACAATAAAAGTTTGGGTTGGTACTGGAGAGGGTAGCATGGAAGTAACTTATTCACATGAAGAAAAGCATGTAAGTAGATGATTTCCAGTCCATTTTATAGGCATTCAAAATTTAGTAGCCTCATTAGTTGCTCTTGAGGGGGTTTGTTGTGATTTTTAAATATTGTTTCTAGCTTGTGATTGATTGACTAGTATATAATATCATGTTTTAGAAGATATGGGAGGTCCATGGGGACTTTGTTCATTCATATCACAGTTTGACATGTAGTCAGAGGGACTGTGACCATGGTGTCGGTCTATGTTTTCTAGTTAGGCATATGGTTTACATTTTTTTAATAGAAAAGAGGGAAATAAAAAAAGGAAGTGTGTTCCCAACTTTCCTGTCAACGAGGAGCTGAATAAAGGACAATACCAGGCAGGTGATGTGGTGATTCATATATATGTGCATAGGTGCATCTCTGGTCATCTTGGAGTTATAAAGATTTCTGTTTTTTGCTTCATTTTTTGATTACATATCACATATTTGTTTGTGAATCACAAGTAGGGTGGTCATGAATCAATTTGGACATTGGTTAATTTGCAAGTATGTTCACAATTATGCAAGTAACTAGCCTGTTTTGAACTCATGCAGTCACGCAAGTCCCCCACTCCATCTTAAGCAGTCATTTGTGCATGCACTCCTGCTCATGCCAGTCCATAGGCCATTGTGTGTGCATGTCACTTATGATTGTGCCAGCCTTCCTACCATTCCTTCTTTTAGAAATGGCTGAATTGGGATTATGATGGTTGTTGTGTGATTTAGTCAACAGAAGACCTGCTTTTCATGACTGCCAATGTTCTCTCTGTGGGCAATTGTCTGTATCTTTCCTGCTTGGGTACAAGGTACTTGTTTTCGGCGGATGTATATTCTGGATAGTGAACTAATTATTGTTAATGTTACTTGTTACAGGGTGCTCTTGCCCTTTGTGGCATAAACGATGCAGAAGGGAAGCCGGTTTTGCTATGCTCTTGTAACAATAATGTTGTCAGCCTATACGAGCTACCATCGTAAGTACACTCCATTCTCATTGGAGGTCTTTTGCCCATAGAAAACAAACCTTCTAGGATGGCTTCGTAATAAAACCATCCACATTTTTGCTCAGATTTAAGGAAAGAGGCAGAATATTTTCGAAGCAAGAAGTGAGAACGATGCAAACAGGTGCTGGTGGTCTTTTCTTCACTGGAGATGGAACTGGCATGCTGACTGTGTGGAAATTGGCTGAATCAAATGGGCGTTCTCAGGTGGCATAAATTTCTATTGCTGTCTTTTTGCGTTGCCGGTAGGAAGAAAGGGACATGGAGGTAACCTTGTTCTTGAAGGTTACATATTGCATATTAAGAATGTATTTAGGCCTCTTAATGCCGTCGGGGTTCGTGGGGCAGTTCAATTGCTATTTCGGAACTCTGATTAACATGGTATTGTTTGTTACTAGAGCATTTTTGGGATATTTTGTGTATGTTCAAATCAATGCGAATCCCTCAATGAGAGGGTCAATGCCTGTACGCGTACGCTTTGCGCTTTGCTGTGCCGCTATGAAAGTAATCGACTGTCATCTTGCGTTGCATTGATGAAAAAAAAAAAAAGAAAAACACGTATCTTTATGCGAAAAGAGAATTTATAGGAGTATTAATATTGTCGAAGCTCCAAAAAACTAAGATGGATAAAATACGTATATAATGATGTGTTTGATTATAATTATAATTATAATTTTAAAAATATTTTAATAAAATTAAATCTTCAATATATATCTTATTTACCTAATTTATTTAATGATATTTTGATATGTATTACAATTTACTCTACTCATTTTAATGATTTTTTGCACTTCTAAAATTTGTGTAAGTCAAATATTCATAATTCTAAAAAATATTTTTTAAAATAAAAAATGATCTTAAATTCTCTTTCTTTTTTGTTTTTCTTAAAGAGGAAAAAATTATTTCTAAATTTATCTGTAAAATAATAATAATTTAAATATCTTTTTACTATGTTTATTTCAATAAAATAAAAATAAAATCTACACCTCAATAATTATGATAAATTGACATATCCCATGAGTCTATTATTATTATTATTTTTTAAATAAAGAGCAAAGACTATTAATAGTTTTAGAAATTCTAATCAATTTTTTATTAATTAT
The DNA here is from genome assembly GCA_037897445.1 of Ceriops zippeliana. Lineage (NCBI taxonomy): Eukaryota > Viridiplantae > Streptophyta > Magnoliopsida > Malpighiales > Rhizophoraceae > Ceriops > Ceriops zippeliana. Next base: position 1,578,250 of record JBAPLH010000216.1, on the reverse strand, counting down.
ATTAAATTCATTATTTTAAATGACACACACAAATATATATATATTTTTTACATCAATTGAATATTACTTAATCTTTTATTTTTTATATATTTAAAAATAAGATAATTAAACTTTTTTAAATAAATCAAATTAAAATTTTATGATAGAGGGATTACCTCGTTGCTTCTGATTATTGTGTGGCCTTTCACTCAATGTCTCCTTGGGCATCGGCAGTTGCAGTTTGGGCTTAAAGAACAGGGCCTTCGAATGGTTGTCACTCTCAAAACCCAAACTAGTCTGTCTGTCACTTCAATCTCTGGCCCACTTAGCTCCATCCTCCGTTTAATTTTGGGAATGCTTGTCGTTTCACAAGTCAGGGAAGAAAGAGAAGGCTTTGTGAAACGACGCCGATTAAAGAACATAAAATAAAACCAAAAAAACAAAAAATGAAAGGAGGCTGATACGACGATGTATCGGCCATGGTTAAAACTTCAACAACCTTCTAGAACTAGAATTCCCCTAATTGAAGATGAAGATGAAGAAGAAGATGACGAGTACTGATAGTACTACGAGTTTGGAAATTTCTCAATTCAACCACACTCCTTTTTATTGGTAACTTAAACGCCACCTCCTCCCACCACACATACTCGTTATTATTACTTCTCTATTTCTATTTCTTCTTCTTCTTCTTCTTCTTCTTCTTCTTCTTTTTGAATAATTTTGTGTATTTATTAATTAGTACGCATCAGTTCGATTAAATATATTAATGTTGCTTAATTTTTTTAGTGAGGAGAATGTGTACTTTCTTTGCAAGAAGCTGTGCGAGTTGGGAGTAGCAGATGCGGATGGCTTAGATCTTTTTGTCGTTTTCATTTCCAATGAAAAGAAACAGGCATGTTTCCTTCTTTTTTTTTTTTTTTTTTTTGTAAGTAGAATTCATTATTGAGTTGTTGATGTCGTTCGGATTTGACGAGGTGAATTTATTCCGATGGCTTCATCAGAAGGATTCAAATTGTAGAATTATTACCTCTTTTGAGCTTGCTGGCAATTTCTGGTCTGCTGTCAATGCAGCATCACATTGCGGATTTTGCCAAGATTTTACGCTTGATCTTTGTATAACAATTGTTATAGGTACCGTTATGGCACCAAAAGGCCAGTTCGCGGGCTGATGGGGTCATCCTCTGGGATTATCATGTTATTTGCATTCAGGTCAGAAGCTAAACCCATGTTGTTACGCCTAATCTACTTGGGGTCCTTAGGACGATTGAGCTTTTTCCTTTATATATTATTTGTTTGTTTCTTTTCCATCTTTGTTTCCTTGTCTCTGCTGAAACATTTCTCAATTGGGTTTGAAATGTGCAGAAGAAACTCGATGGTGACTCCTCTCCTTTAGTATGGGACTTGGATTCAGGCCTTCCCTTTCCTTCTCTTTTATCTTCCTATATATCTGAAACCCTAAGGCCTTCTTTTCAGCTCTACTCTGACTATGAAAGGTAATTTATATCACGTTATAAGATTACATTTTGAACCGTTTGAACAATCTTCCTAGTATATTGGATTTGCAATTGAAGAAGGTTTCTAGAGTTTTTATAGTCAATAGTTGAGGCCCTGTTCTCTCTCTCTCTGCCTCTCTCTTTAATGCAGCGGTTGGCAGTGTTGTATTTAGTCAAAGAATTACCCGAGGCCTAGAAAAACTATATAAAAAAAAAAAAAAACAAAAAAGACCTTAGTTTCATGCGTGTGTGTATGAATGAATGCAGAGGAAGACTGACTGATTTACTTGAGATAACCTTTTAGACTGCCCATTTAACCCATAATGACAGTAACTACTCCAGAACTCCTACTAGGATAGGAAGTAAGGCCATCACCCAATGCCATGGCAAATAAAAGTATCTATGGAAGCTGGCTAACAAGGGCAGTCACACAGATGCATTGGGAGGAGAGAAGAGAGAGAGTTGGGGGACGAGTGAGAGATTTTCCTTGCAATTGCTGTGCATGTTCTGAAGCTATAATGAACAGCCGGTTTTGCATGGTATGAAGACCTTCATGTCTTTATGCTTATCCTGTATGTATTATCTGTTTAGACTTAGTTTCATAATCACTCTTTGATTTGAAGAATTTGCCATGATTAACAATTATTTACCGGGATTCTGGCAATTGCTAATGAGTTCTAGCTTCTGAGTGATGGCTTGAAATGCTTTTTCTGAAGAACATTTTAGTGGTCGTGTCAATGATTTATTGTTGGCTGTGAAAGAAAGCCGTGAGGTAGTATCTAACTTTGGTTATTAATCAGAATTATCATGATAGATAGGTTCATTTTATTAAGGTCTGACATTTTATTTTTGCATATTATGACTGTTAAAGCTTTGTTTATTTATTTGCTTTGCCCATTCCAATTTGGTTTGCTTGGCATTAGGTTGTTCCGGATTGTTCATGCTCCAATGTTCCTCTGTAGCTTTGCATCTGATAGAAGACACATGAAAGATCCTATTGGCAACTGGATCGCTCAACCTCCAGTATATGATCCCATAAACTCCAAGGGTATCATATTCTTTGGACAGATAATGACTGACACTTTCTACCTCAATATGACATACAAGGATTGAAGATTATAGTCTTTCTTTTTGACTTTCTTCCAGTTGTACTATTTTGATCTGAAATATAGAGTTCGAAAAGCCAAGAGGTTTATAGATTTTGATTTTCCTTTTCTTTCTTCGTGGCTGTTTGTGTAGATGGCACCGTGCACAACTTGAATGAATACATGGAGATCCATGCCCCCAGTGAGTTGCCGGATGGGAGGACTAATTTGGCTTCTTCTACGTTCGACCAGAAATTTGGCATGGTGATAAGCGAAAGTCAGCTAGAGGGATTCTTCTCTTGAAGTTACTGATCTCCGGTGAAATATTTTCTATGGTTCTTTTCTTGTATATAGAAATATTAAGCTGCTAGCATCTTTCATATGTCAGCCATATTTGGATTATGAATTACGATGCTGGGAAACGATACGATTCATTTTGGATTTGTTAAACTCTTCTGATCTTGGTGCAAGCCCTGTATGCGTGATCAAAAAGGGTAATTGGAACTGCAAGGCACAAGTCCTGAAGTTTGCCGTTCCTTGGATAATCTTTCTTATTTAAATCCGCCAAATGACCATGAAATTGATCACTGGCTAAGGATAAATTAAGGTGTAACTGGGAATACAAGAATTCCATTTATGGAACAGCAACGAACAAGATGGATCACTACAAAAGCATCTCCTAAGTTTTTCATGAAATTGACGCTGGAATAATATATTTTATTAAATTTAAAGTTCTAAGCGTTGAATTATTTGTATAAATGCTTAAAAAGTAAAGGGCACGAAGCAGAGCGCCTGCGCTTTATTCACCAAGTGAAAAGCATCTCTTCTTTCGTCTCAGCCTTATGCATGATGAACTACAAACACTTGAACGTGGTTATTTGCCAAGCAAAAAAATTGACATCAGCAACTGCCGCATTCGATGGCTATCTTATTGGAACTCTTCGTGAACCAAGTACCAAGTGATTGGAAGGAGAAGAGGACATCTGAAACTAAGGGACGCAAAATTCAATTTTCATCGTCGTTGTCCGAAAGTAAGCAATCTTCAATTTGCACCCTGCAAAGAGAAGCCTCACTTTCAGATTAAGATCCAAATAAGCACGAAACATTAGACAACCAGAGTAGGAAATTAGCAACATGGAAAGATATGAATTTTGGCACATGGGTGAAAGAATTCAGAATTGCAGCAGGCCAAAGCTTTGACCCGGTATAACCATGATAGGAGAAACACTTGGATCCAAGCTATGTCTAAGTTACAGATGCAAAGTACCAAGAAACAATGCCTTTGTTACTCACCTAAGGAAGTTGACATTGGCAGAGCTACTGTTTTTTGCTCGGGAAACCATTTTCTGTGGTAAAAGCAAATGGAACTGCTCCATTGATGAGGGATCCTTGGGAATTATTTGGAACCGGCAACTAGAACAAGAAGCAGCACCAATAGTTGAGCCTTGACAACTCTCATTGCTACTCAAACTAAATAATTCAGCCTCATTGAGTGGGCTATTGCAGATAGGACAAAAGGATTCTGAGGGAATAGATTCCTTGGGATTGAGATTATATCTCTTTTGACGCCTCCGGGTAGCTAAAGGGACAGTAGAATCATTAATTTCAGGGATTCTATTGAAATGGAATGGAGTAAGCTTTCCAGCTGTTCGGACAATAGTGCACTCTCGAGAAGGATTTTCTTCCTGCAATTGAAATCCTTTATCAATGATTGGCTAAATATCATTAGTTCCACAAAAACTTGTGTAAGAACAACACAGATGTTAAATTGCCAAAAAATAGAGACTAGCCAGACATCCGATTAAGAGTTAGCCATATGCTCCACGGACTCTGCCTTTTAAAAATCATAACAATCTTCAACCAATTGATAATGACACAACGCAAAGAAGCAATCCTTGAAATTTTCCAAGAAAGTATGCATCTGATTCAATTAAACAATCATTGGCCTTCAAGAGATGCACAAAATGCAGTTTACTGGTCAGTAGAAATTTGCCTTTGCAAAAACTGTCCCTTAAGACAATGCTTCCTTAACATAAGTTATGTAGAGAATAATATTCCTCACCTGCAACAGCAATACAAATGAAGACACCAAAGCATTGATCCCAAAGGGCTGGCTTTTAAGAGACTTTATAGTCTTTAGACTGCCCTGCCAAGATAAGAACAGAACCATCATCTGCAAATGATCTAAATAAGTCCATTACAAATTTATGAAAATCAGAAGTAAAGAGCATTCTATAAACAATATATAAAAAGGCACGGATCACAAACCCATCAATGCGGCATAGCAAATTCAGTTCTTGTGCTGTACAGTCACGAAGTGGAAGGACTACCGGGATCTCCCACCTAGCATCAACATACTGAATGTCTGCTGATAAAGAATATCCTTGGCCCTGATAGAAACACATATGATCAAGATAACTAAATATGACTCAAATAATCAATCTTACAAACAACTTGAATTGTCATCAACAATAACAGGGTAAATTCTTCCTTCATTTATATCCTTAGCTGCTATCAGTGATAAAGATGCAAGAATCTCCATCTTAACAGTTGAAAAAATTCAACATGGAAAAGAAACACATACTTAAAGGACCCCCAAAATGTACAGGTTGAAAGAAAAACCTTCACAGTGGCTGAAATTACATGGCAAGCAATCCTTGATGTGCATGATCCTAAAATAACTCTGTTGTATCCATTTTCCATGGCGACCTGCCAAATTAGTAAGCATCCGGCATGATAGAAATTCATGTCCTTTTGTTTACACATGCAACTGAAACATTGCAATTGAAGACAAACCTTTTGTAAGGTCAGCATGCGCAAATGGATAAGAAGATCTTCTTTCCCGGTGGTGTCATTGACAGAATTTAGTAGCTGTTCCAATCTATTCTTCCCATCAATTAAATTTGAAGCGTATACATCTTCAATTGGAACAACATGCACTTGCTTTATTGGTGGAGCTAGGTTAGATACAATTACTCTTATTTCTTGAATTGCTACCTTAACTTTGTTGGGAGCAATTGGATAGGCAGCACTTTCATCAATAAATGCCACTCCAACACCAAATACTGGCAATGATCTATCCTTACTCGCGTCAAAATTCTTCTGTGCTCTCTGTTGCATCTCATGTACAAACTGCAAAGCCACCCTAAGATAAAACGGTGTTCTCTCAGAAAAATAAATTACTAAATACAACATTTTCACCCGTCCACAAGGGACAAACTGTATAACTTATATAAAATTTTACTATAGTAATCATATATAATCAGACACTGATGGGGGAGCATTGTGCATTAAAAAAGAAAAAATATTCATACAATCAACTCGGTCACTCACTTACATTTTCTCACCTATCATCATCCAAAATAAGAGAAATCGCCATCCATATAGCTTTAAAAAAGAAAAAGATCAAGTTATAATTGGTCCTGAAGGCCAAAAAATCCTATCCCCTCTATCCACATCCGATATGCAAAAGATATCTGAAGAAAAGTGCCACCGACAATAAGGTTATGAACTTTAGATCAAAGCAAGAGTATGCCGCAACTGACCTTCTAGATCATCTAAAAAATTTTATATTCTATATGACAAAAAGAATATCTTTGGATTTCAATAATGATTTGCATCTCTCATACAATCAAAATCTCAGATACTTGCTTAATACAAAGGTTACGCCAAACCCAATTGAGCAAATTATTTAACTTCAATTAGAAAAAAAAAAAACTTATAGAAAGGGGAGAGAGAGAGAGAGAGAGAGACCTGGAGGAAGGACCACCAGAGAAAGCAACAAGGACATTATCAGAAGGGGTAATCATGGCATGGAAAGTAACAGCAAGCCTGAACTTTGCATAAAGATTACTCCTAAAGCAGTCTCCACAGAACCTGCCTTCATCTCCACCACCACCACCACCAGCAATTGGTGAGTTGGCCTTGCACTTCACACAGAGATTCTTCTGTTGCTGCTGCAAAGACTCAGCTGTTGTTGCAGTATTCTTGTTACCGATTGTTTGGACAAAGTCCTGCGGCTCTTCATCATTGTCATGGCAATTGGACTGGCAGCCTCCGGTGGAATTGCTGCACGCCATGCTTCCCTTTTGGTTTAGGGTTCTATTTCTCCAATTAGAAGGGACGGACCGTTATTTCTCTCACAAGTAATTAAAAACTGTTATGCTAAAATCCATTGGCATTTGGGACTCTTGGGCTCTTTGGAAAAAGGCCTAAATTTTTGGGCCTTTCAAGCACAGCCAGCCAGCCAGTCATCGACAGCTCCTAGCCCACAGTTACCTTTGTGGCTAGGAGTCCCGAATCTTTATCATGTCGAAAGCACTTCGTTGGCTTTTTTTTTAAATATATATATATATATTTGTCCAAGGTGTAGTTCATTGGGCGAATGGTCGCCCATATTGTGCTAAATCATAAAATAAATTTGTAGGGGCCGTCGTCTCTCCTGATGGGTCACACTGGCAAAGATAGGTTCAACTGTTTGTACTCTCCCCTTGCGGTAGAGAATTCGTCATTGAATGATGAGAAGCAGCTGCTAGACATGTACTTGAGCCGGAGATGCTTCGCCTTTGATTGTGATACCCCATTGTTAGGTATCTCCTGCGTGGAAGAACCTTTAAAAAAAAAAAGACTTAATGAGATATAATTTAAGATTAAGTTTTTTTATGAGACGTTGAGAGAGAGAAAGAGACTGTTCGGCAGAAACAAAAAGAAAAAGAAAACAGGAGAGATATGCGACCTGAGAGACAGGTTGTCTGGCGGCCCGACCAAAAGAGAAAAGAAAAGAGAAAAATGAATAAGGAGAAATAAAAAAAAAAAGAAAAATTTGAAAATTATTGGTAGAATGTTCTTTAATTTTATGTTTAGAAAAGATATTGGTATCTAATCAGTTTAAAACTTGGATGGTTGATAGATGGCGTTTGATTCTTAATTTTAAATAATAAAAATTGAATTTTGAGAACTGTAAATCCTACTTCTCTTTAGTTTTCGTAGGTTTATTTTCTAACAATTTTCAATGTACAGAATTAGTTAACCATGTAATTAAAAGATTGTTTGTGGTCTAATCGAACTGATTTTTGGTCAATAGTTAGAAGACACATAGATCTTTTTTATGGACGGTTGGATTAAGTTTCTATGAACTACAAGGGTAGGTATTCTATTCGAACTAAAGCCTCTCAATTCTAGTAACTCTCTGCTCTCTCATCTGTGGTAGAAATGGTAAACCGTATGATTAATTTTTGACCCATGGTCTGATTGAGTCGAAATTTGGACAGCTAGTAGGGGACATCTGGGGGTTTATCTTGAACGGTTGGATTACTGCCTTGAGATCTGGTTAACTTATTTGGTCTCTCACTTTGGTTTAAATTGAGTTTGTTCAATTTAATTAATGTAATTGAGGTTGTGTACCTCTGTTATATTTACTTATTGATTATAGTGAAGTTGATTTCTAGACCAGTGTATCTCGTAGTTTTTCCTCTTTACTTTGAAAGAGTTTTCCACGTAAAAAATTGATGTGTTCTTATGTGATTGTTTAAGTTGTCTTATTTGTTACTCAGTTAACTTCTCACAGATTCAAACAAGTGGGAGAGGTCTCTTGGGCAATTTGTATTCCGCTGCCCCTCTCCTATCAAAGTGGTATCAGATCCTGATTACTTAGTTGGTGTATTTGGCTTGTTTGAATGATGGAGTTAAATGTGAATAAAATAGTCTGTTTGAATGGTACGAATTATCATATATGGAGAAGTAAAATGAAAGATCTCCTATTTATGAAGAAATTGCATATGCCAATATTTGCTATTACAAAACTTGAGTCTAAAACTAATGAAGAATGAGAATTTGAGCATGAACAGGTTTATGATTTTATACGGCAATTTGTTGATGATAATGTTTATAATCACATTTGTAATGAGACACACACATAAACTTTGTGGAGCAAACTTAAGACTTTATATGCTTCAAAGTCTGGTAATAACAAGTTATTCTTGTTAAAGAAAATGATGCAATTGAGATATAATGAAGGGAGTTCAATTGCTAACCACTTAAATGAGTTTCAGGGTCTCATTGATCAACTATTAGGCATGAGTATTAAGTTTGATGCTGAAGTTCTCAGGTTATAGTTACTTGCTACCTTACCTGATTTTTGGGAGACTTTTCAAATGTCTCTCGTTAATTCTACCTTCGGTGGTATTTTGTCAATGGAACTTGTAAAGGGTGGTGTGTTGAATAAGGAGATGAGAAAGAAATCTTAAAGTTCGTCATAATCCAAATCAAAGGTTTTATTTACTGAAAATAATGGGAGAAATTAAGAAAAAGGAAGTGGTAAAAATGGTAGAAGTAAGAGTCAAAGCAATTCACAATCTAAGTATAAGAATGTCCAGTGTCATTATTGTGGGAAGAAGGGTCACATTCAGAAAAAGTGTTACAACTGGAAAAGAGAAAATAAAGATGACAGTGATAGGCACGAGAAAAAGAATGTGAGTAATGATTGTATTGCTACTGCATCAACTTTTACTACTGGTGACCTTATTGTTGTTTCTAATGAAAATGTGATTAACCTGACATCTCATGAGACTGATTAGGTCATAGATAGTGGTGCTTCTCTTCATGTTACATCACGTAAGAAATTCTTCTCTACATATACACTTGGAAATCATTGGGTGTTGAAGATGGGTAATAATGGTTTAGCAGAAGTTATTGGTATTGATGATGTTTACTTAAAAACTGGCAATGGAGCATAGTTGATATTAAGGGATGTTAGACATGTCCCTGATATCTGTTTGAATTTGATTTCAACGGGAAAGTTAGATGATTAAGGTTTTGCAATACCTTCAATGATAGCCAATGGACGCTTACCAAAGGTTCCTTAATTGTGGCACGAGGTAAGAAATGTTCCAGTTTATATTTTATGCAAATTTCTATTGTTAGAGATGCTGTGAATGCTATGGAAAATGAGAATCTGATTGATTTATGATATAAACAACTTAGTCATATTAGTGAAAAGGAAATGAATTGTTTGATAAGGAAAACCAGCTTTCAGGCATGAAGAGTGTAGCTTTAAAGAAGTGTCCTCATTGTTTGGTTGGAAAACAGAACAGACTCACATTTAAGAGTCACTTGCCTTCAAGGAAATTAGAGTTGCTTGAATTGGTGCATTATGATGTATGTGGTCCTTTAAAGGTATGCTTACTTGGTGGTGTTCTTTATTTTGTAACTTTTATTGATGATCACTTAAGGAAGCTTTGAGTTTATGTGTTGAAGACTAAAGATCAAGTCTTTGATGTATTTAAACAATTTCGTGCCTTTGTTGAGAGACAGACTGGTAAGAAGTTGAAATGTGTCCGCACTGACAATGGTAATGAGTATAGTGGTCTATTTCATGAATATTGCAGAAAGTATGAGATCATACATCAGAGGACACCTCTCAAGACATCATAGTTAAATGGGTTAGCAAAAAGGATGAACAGAACGTTGATTGAGAAGGTTAGATGTCTTTTTTCAGATGCAAAACTACCTAGATCCTTTTAGGGTGAAGCCTTGAATACAGTGATACATGTAATTAATCTATCTCCTAGTATTCCGCTACAAGGTGATGTTTCGGACAAAGTTTGGTTTGGTAAGAAAGTCTCTTATGACCATTTATAAGTCTTTGACTATAAGGCTTTTGTTCATATCACTAAAGATGAAAAAAGGAAGTTAGATGTGAAGACTCGACAATGCATTTTTCTTAGTTATGGTGAAGATGACTTTGAGTACCGTTTATATGATTTGGTCAGGAATAAGCTTGTAAGGAGTAGAGATATTATGTTCGTTGAGGATCAAAACATTGAACACATCGAGAAGTCAACTCCTCAGGTTAATGATAATCCTACTGACATTGTTCCATTTCCTTATACTCCTCTAAGTAATCCTGATGTGCATCTTGATATTCAAGAACATGATGAGAATATTCAACAGGATCATGATATGCAGGGTGCAGGTGATATTGATGCTTCAATAGAAAATTATCTGCATATACCTTCACCTCCATTTCAGCCACAAAGGTCCAATAGAATTTCAGTGTCTTCTACTCAGTACTCTCCTAATGAGTTTGTGATGTTAACTGATGGGGGAGAACCTGAGTGCTATATAGAAGCAATTGAAAGTGAGCACAAGCACCACTGGATTGATGCTATGATAGATGAGATGAAATCCTTATATGATAACTCTGCTTATAAATTGATAAAGTTATTTAAAGGTAAGAGGACTTTGAAGAATCAGTGGATTTACAAAATAAAGTAAGAAGAAAATATTTCACGTCTACAATATAAAGTCAGATTGGTGTTCAAAGGATTCAGTCAGAAACAAGGCGTCGACTTTGAAGAGATCTTCTCACCGGTGGTGAAAATGTCTTCCATTTAATTTATATTGAGTTTGGCTACTTGTCATGACTTAAAAATTGACAGATGGATGTGAAAACAACTTTCCTCCATAATGACTTGTAAGAAGAAATTTATATGGAATAACCACAGGGATTTGAGGTGGAAGGAAAAAAGGATTATGTGTGCAAGTTGAAGAAAAACTTGTATAGCTTGAAACAAGTTCCAAGACAATGATATAAGAGATTTGAGTATGTTAAGGGGGAGTAAGACTATAAAAAGACTACTTTTGATCATTGTGTTTTTGTTCAGAAATTTACTGATGATAACTTTATCATTTTAGAATTAACAAAGTCGTAATACTTTTAAAATTAACAAGTTGAAGTAAGAGTTAAGTAAGTCCTTTGCCATGAAGGACTTAGGATCAACAAAGAAGATTTTTGACATATCAATTACTCGAAATAGGAAAAAGAAAAGGTTCTACCTGTCCCAGAATCAGTACATTGAAAAGGTATTTCAAATGTTTACTACCTTAAGGTTTGGTTATTGAGTTATTATTGATAGAAAGTGTTTTTTGTGTTGGTTAACTCATTTAACCTCTTATTTTGGTAAGTTTGTTCAATTTGGTTAATGTAATTGAGTTTGTGTATCTTTATTATATTTACTTATTGATTATAATGAAGTTGATTTTTGGATCAATATATCTTGTAGTTTTTTTTTTTTACTTTGAAAAAATTTTTCACGAAAAAATTGGTGTATTCTTGTATGATTGTTTAAGTTAGCTTAAAAAATTTCGTATGATTGTTTAAGTTAGCTTAAAAAATTTCTCGAACAATTTGTATTTTGCTGTTACTCTCCCGTCGCCCCTGGTGCTGGCACGACGGAGAGGGTAAAGGGAATTTTGAGATGGCTCTCAGCACCCCATATGCCACTTTCCAGAACCTTTTATTCCGGGCAATCTCAACACAGGTGTTTGCCATTACTTTGACTCAGACCCAACAAACCTTGTACGGAACTCAGGGAAGGATAACAAAGAAGCCTGGTGCATGCATTGCAGACACAACAACCGCTAATACTCAGGTTAGCAATTCAACAGCTGCTTGAATTTCAGACTGTCTCCACAGTTTCAGGATAGTCAAGTTACTTGTTGGACCGTACGATTTTAAATTTGTGCCCAAGAATAGGTGTGGACACTTGCTGAGGCTCTGCTGCTCAACACAAGAACCATACTGCTAAACCCCAAGTGGTGGGAAGGAATGCTGTCTAGTGGATATGAGGGCGTCCGTGAGATTGAAAAGTGGCTTACAAATACAGTTGGATGGAGTGCAACTTGGGGACAAGTTGACAACTGGGTGTACGAGGAAGCTAATTCAACTTTCATTCAAGGAAGTTAGTGCAGGCCTTCTCAGAGGCAAATGGACGTGGGAATTGGGAAACTCCCCGGGAAAACATTGAGAGGTCAACGCGGTTGTACCCAGAAGTTGAAGACAAGATTGAATGCATTGATAATAGACAGTAAAAATAATAAAAATTAATTAGGAAAAAAAAACACTTTGAGAGTCTCTACAATACAAAATATTAATTGACAATGTATATTCATCAGAGCCCTCTCTCAATCATCGCAATGGATGTAAGCACCTTCACGTAACATTTGACAATTAAATTCTGTTTCTGAGACTAACCCCTTGATTCAATCCTTCTTTTTAAGAGACTTGCGTCCTGTAAACACAATCTGGTTACGAGATGTCAACTCGTCAGCAAAAATCTCGTCAGCTAACAGAAACAGCTATATCATCCAACACTTACTTAAAAAACAACCCTACGTAAAATTGGCAAACTGCGCATCTAAGACTTTCATTGGCTAGCACATATCTAAGAGTTTAATAAATGGCATTTCAAACTTGAAATGAATCATACAATCAATAAACAAGTAAATGAAATTTCATACCCAAATTCTCGTGTTCTTGAGCTAGAGGCAAAGAAAACTAGCAATTTGTTTTTTTTTTTTTTTTTCATTTGGAGGGACTCCCGTCCGTAAATGAATCATACAAGGTAAATCTACACAGAACTTACAATCATAAGAAGGGAATTACATCAAAAGGGGGAAAACCAAAAAGGAACTGCCCTCCCGTCTGACTGAAAATTTAGAGGAGAAAAAAAACAGACCAATAGTTTTCGTATAACTGTTACAATGTAGTACACGTTTCTTTCTTCCTCTTCCTCATGGTTTCGTGTGTCAAGATGTCTTTAACTTCAAACTAACTCCATTAGGAGGGGGTCACCTTCTGCCATTATTCTTATCAGCTTTATGAAATCCTGTTCACTTGCAACATTCCATGGGTGAACAGCAGGTGCTTGGGCAGAGTAAAGGGTTGCATTTGCAGGCGGTGGCTTATTCTTGTACACCATTGTGCCAAGTACTGAATCAAAATTCAGTGGTGAATCCATGGCCAGAAAGAACATGGGAATGGCAACCTTATGATGAATTTCCAGATCACCCACCAGACCAAGAAGATCTAAAAAGTCAGCCACAAAATGCCGAGGAATGTAGAATATCTCGGAGCTACAAATCACAAGGCTCTGGTCACCCTTTGTAGCTTCTTTATAGTTGACTTGGAAGTGAACCGGCATTGAACTCACGACTTTTGCCACCATTTCCGCTTGTTTTGTATACCAATCTGAGTTCCTATTGGTTGACACGGTAGTCCATGACTTGGATACCTAAACCCCATGAAGCAAGTTAGACATGCGTGCTCACACATGCTCAGAGAGAGAGAGAGGCGGTTGGGAAGCATAGGGATCTATGAAATATTAGTAAAAGCAAATCCATGTACTGTCTATACAGCTGCAGTATTAACACTTCCTTTTTGCCAGTTGACAACATCAGTGTACCGTTATAATGTGTAGAAAATATTTGTGCTTAAATATAAAAAAAGAATCCCTTTTTAGGGGAAAAAAACTCTAAGAAGTGAAAAATAAGCAAAGACGAATGCCATTTAGCAAAGCAATATTCTGGTCCCATGCATGGCCAAAAGTTTGATAAGAATAGAGAGAAAAATGGAGGAAATAAAAAGGAAAATCATAATAATAATAATAACTTGCCTTGTCAGTAATCCACAGCTTGGTCTTGTCTGCTTGAAGTAAATTCCAGTAATTAAGGATGGTATCATCCTGAAGGAATAAAAAGCCCTCTGCACTGGTAAATCGATCAAATATCTTGGGCAGATGTCTGCAACCAATATTACAATAAGAAACAGCAGAAACATTAACTCTACTTTGTACCACAGAACAAAAAACATGTCTAGAGTGAAGAGTTGCAATTTAAGTTAATGTTAATTGCCTGAGTACAATGATAAAAACAGGAGCAAGCAAAATCTGAACATGATCATAACAATGTGTAGAGTCTAAGAAATCTATAATAGAAAAGCCAGTAAGCAAAACCAGAAAAACACAACACCAAATTAAAGTTAGTGAAATGAGCGAGTGAGACATTGCAAAAAATTGAATGACAAAGAATCATTAGCAAAGAAAGATATTTATATAATAGAACAAATATACTCATCTTGGATTCAGTTTTTCTCATAACCACAGAAGCTTAAATTGCCCAAACTACAGCATGAAGCCTTAAATTGGGAATTCTCTTAACCCATCAATAAATATGGTAGCAGAATAACATGATTGTGAGGATATGACCAGCACTCACTGTGATCTCACATTGTTTGAATAAATGCAACACAAACCACATCCAGGTCCACAAGACCACTTTTTGGAGAAATAGACAGCATCTTTAAGCAACAAAAGCTTCTTTAGCTGCAAGGTGATGCCATGTCTTTAAGACATGGTGCATGGGGCTAAAAAGACAACCGAGTAAGGAACTTATGTGCAGGACAGGGCAATTTCAATTCAAATTCAAAGCCTGGTTTCAAACAGCAAGTGGCTAATGAGGGCAGGAACAGGTAATGATTCAAGCTGGAAGAATTTGACAAAGAATTGGACCCTGGAGCGACTTCTGAATAGAGAGATTGTTTTTCATTCTAAAGCAAGAATCCCATAAACTAGCATGTTCTCAATGATAATCTCCACTAGCTACCAGTGGTATTGCATAACTTGCAAAATGCACGCATCTGTGAGGTGATTGGCTTAATACAACAAAAGACAAGGAGTCCCAAGGCAAGATATTCACACAAGCAATTGCCAGTTAAAAACAAACCAAAACCAAATATTTGAATGCAAACATTTCAAGACCATATGTACTTTTCTCCTGGGACAAAAAGTCAAAAAACTCACAAACATCCCAGATTTCCAAATGACAGTAAAATTTAGGCCCACTATTGATTTTAAACATTCAAGAGTTTGAATAGTGCCAAATAGCAAGATATAGACATAGTGCATATTCTGCAAAGCTGCTAGAAATGCCCATTTTGCAGAATTAAATCCAGATGCAAAAAAAAAAAAAAAAAGGGTATGCTAGCCATAGTTGTCCGCCCACAATTCTCCTTCGATCATTGATGCATGTCACTTTTTGTTTAATAGAATTTATGCCAACAATTTGCACAGACTGAAAATTTAAATATAGAGGCGAAGTGTGAGTCATAATTAATAGAATAATGCAATCTGCTTAGAAAATTGCATGATCAACATGCATGGTAATCAAATTTGTATGACACCTGCTAGATCCAAACAAAGATAAAACTGCAAAAAATCTTTTCCAATGTTAAATTAACAATTATAAACAATTATAACAAAAACAATGAAATCTGTAACATATCAGCTGCTTACTTGTAAATCTGTTCCAAATTTCCCTCTTCAACAGCCAGATCGTCATTTTTCTGCTTTGACAAAATAATCACAGTTTTAAATATCCTTCCATAAAGCAATCTCCATTCTAGAGCAGTACGTTCCACAGGCCCATTGCAGAACATAATAAGAACAATGTTCCCAAAATTCTTCCTCCAGCGAATCAAATTGCTAATCTCAGAAATCACCGTCCCTGTTTCCTCCACTCCAAGATGCACAGATGGCAACTTTACGGGGATAAACTCCTTACGATCCCCGTGACCAATGGTTGCACGTAGCCGGCCTAATTCCAATGACATCAACCTAGGCTGCTTGTATCCAACAGCAAGCAAGTCTTGTAACCAAGCAGAAGTAAACTTCACATCCTGCTCAGTCCAAAACCCTTCCTCTACCATGGCGAAACTCAGATCCAAAATCTTCTCAAATATCCTATGCTTGCCTGACCGCCATGCAACCAAGAACTTGATTAACCTCCCTACATTCACATGAAGATCTTTCTCCTCTGAAAAGGGGTATGCCTCAATCCTATCATATCTATACACGGTAGGTGGATAAATAACAACATAGCCACCAATCTCCCACAATAGCCTTTGGCCCCAATAACCCCTCAACACATCAGAAGCCATTGTACTAACCGATACAGGAAGCATCAAAGCCCAAAATGCAGAAGAATGGTAAATGGTATTAAACGAATTGAGTGGAACCATTAATCCCTGAGGCAATGCCACTTTTGGGGCATGCTCATCGAACCTAATATCAAACGCTTCAAAACCCGATTTTCTTGTAAAGTAAAATACAGAATCAACATCGGGCAATCCGTTGGATATACCTTGCTGTATGAATTGCCTCCCACCAAAGACCTGAGTGTAAAACTCTTCGTGCCCAATTTCTCCTACATTCTCCAAAGGCAAACCTCTGGGCCAAACTGACCTCTGCCCAAAATGAATGTAAGGATTGACCACAGTCCTATTCACAGTGTCATGACTGTACTGCAATATGGCCTCTTGCCTAGCACCTTCTCCAACCAATTCCACATCAAAATGCTTCCCCAAATCATCTCCAATCACCTCAGCACGATCATCAGCGTCAAAGATCTTTTTTGCCCCGTGCTGGATCGCAAACAAATAGCCGACACTTTTCCTCACATAGGAATCGTAAGGCAAGTAATCGACAACCCTGTACCCCAAGCTCGCTTGCTGCTCCAAGGACAAATAGATAGCACCCTTTAGCGCCCAATCTGTTGGGGTTTTCGAATTCCCGATTGCCAGCAGCTGCCACCCCTTGATCTTGACGAGCCTTTTCAGGGAATCTTTGGGGTAATCCGAGACCGAAACGACGACCCATTTCTCGGACCGGAAATTCGCAAAAGGAGAAGACGTGTCGACGATTCCGGGGATGTTGTTCCAATCGACGTGGGGGAAATGGAGGGTCTTGTCGAGGGACTTGGCTTGGGACTGAAGGCAGTTGAATCCGGCGTCGTATCCGTAGTTGCGGAGGCAGAAGAAAACAGTGACGGCAGCAATAAGGAGGAGGAAAGCGGTGGCCTTGTAGAAATTATCGGAGAACCAGGTGGAGAAATCGAGGGACTTGGACTGGGAGAAGCGGTGGTGGTGAAGGGGGTGGTTGGGATGGAGAGTTGAGAGGCTCGTCCTGGCGGTGACCGCCTTGGATTTGGGGGACTTCGGGGAATCGGGAGCGGCCTCTGCCGCCGCCGCAGCAGCACGTTCTTGGACCAACATTGGTGACACCCCCAACAGCAACCCCAACTAATCGAGCCTTTTTGTGACTGCAATTCTTGCTTCTCCTCTTGTTTACTCCAATCTTGACTCTCCTCTACTCTCTCTCTCTCTCTCTCTCTCTCTCTCTCTCTCTCTCTCTCTCTCTCTCTCTATTTTGAGTTAAGAGTCTTCAAATTTTCTCATCTATTTTTCCTTCCCTTGTCAAAATCAAATCTTGATTCCTGCGTTTCTCTCTCCAAAACAAACTCCGAACTGCACTAAGAAGACACACCACCTCTTTCTCTTTCTCTTTCTCTTTCTCTCTCTAAATACATATCTTATTTGTCTTTCATTTCTTTTCTCTATTCATTTATTTGCAGCAAACAACCCCCCCCCCCACACACACAAACAACCTTTCTCTCGCAATCTCTCTCTAGAATTAAGACGTTTTTACTTTTTCTCTCTCTAGAAAGGACTAGAAAAAAAAGGAGGAGGAGGAGGAGGAGGAGGGGAGCTTTATTCGGGTACAAGGAACATGAATCTGGGACAAGCAACAGATGTTGGTGGATGATCCAAAACAAGGATTGAGGATTGGGAACAGACGTGGGTTGCCGACAGGAACGGTTGGGTTGGGTGTGAGGGAGGGGGAGGGGGAGCTTTCTTAGGCTTCAATCCAATTCGATGTAACGTTTAGAACATCACTCCTTCTAGTATGGCGGTTGGCAGGGGGAAGCTCGTGGGTCGAGGTGTCATTGTCTTTTGTAATTTGCTCGAATGATATAATATTTTTCATATTTACTTAAATTGATTTTAATTAGTGTTGACCCAATTATTTTTTATTCATTTTATTCATTTGGTAAAATCAGCGGCTGTAGCCTTTCTCCTCTTTGCAAGCTGTGTGGATCTCTATTTTATTTTATTTTTTTAAATGTTAACTGCAGTATCACTTTTTATAAAAATTAAATTTTTTTATATATAATTTAATTATTTTTTTATTAAATTTATCGACGTTTCCGTTATTAAAATTTTTTACTTATTTTTAGTCTAAAATAATTGACCGGGCATACCAAATTTAAAAAATTTTTAAAAATTAACTTATTAAAATATATTTATAAAGACTAAATACCCTTTCTCCGACACACCCGCTGGCTTCCCCAAATAATTTAAAATATATGTAGGAAAAAAAAAAAAAAAAAAAAAAAAAACGCTGCGGAAAATGATGAAGTCAAAGTCCCAGCGGTTAAATTTGGGCCGTTTGATTCTACTAACATCTGACCCATTCAAATGTGGCTCATTTAGATGCTTTATATAGGATAGGCCCAGTCGCATTGCCCACCTAACCTATTCCTCGTGTTAAAAACTAAATTATATACTCTTTTTTTTTTTGTTTTTCTATTCTAGTTAATATTAAAATACATTTTTGCTGCAAAATAAATTCTCCGAGAATTAATTTTTATTTCTTTTATGTGTAATTTCGCACACAAATTAATCCATTGAAAAATACACATTCTTTATTACGAAAGAAAGCCCGATCACCTTTTCACGATTTTAAGCTATACAAAATATGATGCGATCTTCGGTTTTTCTATAATTAATAAACATCGAAATTATTTTAATCTTAATATTTTGATTTCACATTCTATCTCAATGGGCCCCTTCGCTACTGGATCTGGCCCAAAACTAGCAAATCTATCACAATGGGCATTGGGCGTGCGCCGTTCTAACGTGACCAGCGGTCGCCGATGAATTAGTAAAACCCAATAATTCTCAGATATGCATGCCGCACTCGTGGGAAGTTACGTTGACTCATTAGGTGACCATTCGAACTTACCCCCGTCGTGCTATACTCTCCCCGTAACAGAACACGTAAGTCTAACCGTACGCGGGGGAGAGAAAGAGAGAGAGTGAGAGAGAGAGAGAGAGAGAGAGAGAATTTCCCTTTTTTTTTTTCTAACTATAATTATTATTATTTTAAATTAGGAAGGAACAAAAACAAAAACAAAGAGAGAGAGAATTCAAATAGTTCGAGGAAACCCGCCACTTTCAAAAAACCACGAAGGCAACGTTTCGCGTTTTATAATGAAATGAAAATGGGTCCGTTTCCGTCTCCCGTCGAACGCACCGTCGCTTCCGCCCTTCTCCTCCTCTCCACCACCACACCTTCCTCTCCGCCGCCGCGTCCTCCAAAGTAAATTCAAAAAAATTTCAGACTCATTTCAAACTTATACTTTAATTTTCACTTTTCCTTAACGTTTCTCTTGTTGGCTGCTTGCGTATTTTAGGTGGCCGCATGGCTTCGACGGCGAATATGTAAGGAAGGGAAATGAAAGCAAGAGGAGCAGCAGCGAGGACGACAGCTTGAGCTTCGCATCGAGCGGCTCCAAATGCACGTCTTCGTCTCTTACCGGCAACGGGTTGTCCAAGGAGAGTCGCGCTCGCAATCTCAGAGTCGTCGCTGTAGTAGCTCGCTGCAATGATATGAAGCTCAAGGTCTCTCTCTCTCTTGTTTGGCTCGTTCTTCTTTGATCTAAAATGGCTTTCTGTTTGGAATCATATTCGACCTAATTGATTTCATAGGCTTGCTGTTTCGTTTTCTTTCCAAGTAAAATTCTGTTTGGTTGATTTTAGCTGTAAGCGTTGCCTTAACCGTACTGATTGAATCAGAGAACTTTTAAACAAATGATTGTGCAAGTTATTGTTGATCTGACGATCTCATATCTCCGATTTCTGCTCTTTCTATTTCTACACTGTAATTAGCTAATGTACGAGCATTTCTGTTGTACTTATTCTTTGAATTAAAGTCATCTACTCATTTCCGTTGTTATCATTGGAACCAATGATTCAAGTCTATATATAATTTCCTCTTCCTTCTACTTTTCAACTGTGATTTTGGATTCATGTTCATCTTATCTCTTTAATTCCATACTCTGAAGTTCAAGCTCAACCTATGCTTATATTCTGAATGAAAATGTGGCTCAATTCGAGATTTAAAATTTGAAATTCTGTTCTTACCTTGTGCAATGATGCTTTTATTAATGTCC
This sequence comes from Ceriops zippeliana, assembly GCA_037897445.1. Taxonomy (NCBI): domain Eukaryota; kingdom Viridiplantae; phylum Streptophyta; class Magnoliopsida; order Malpighiales; family Rhizophoraceae; genus Ceriops; species Ceriops zippeliana. The sequence goes on along the minus strand of JBAPLH010000216.1, from coordinate 1,557,786 downwards.
AATTTTCAGATAACAGTCACTTTAACCTTTTTTATTTTTTTATTTTGATTCGCTTCCAAAGTCCTCTGTTATGGATATGAGTGTTTGTTCCAAACGCATCATGAATTTTCTATGACTTGGAAAGACGAACTGGTTCGATTCTTTTAACGCGAAATTGAAATGTTTGGTTGCTATATATTATTTCCCTTTAAATTGCATTAAAATCTTGTAGGTGTTTCGGAGGAAGCGCTCAGAGATCAGCTGGAGCTCCGGTGACCGGAAAGTTGTCCCATCTTTGCCGGTGACGGTGACCTCGGAATCCACCACGACCACGGAGGCTTCTTGCTTGTCAAGTAACTCCAGCGCGGCTTCAAGTGCGCGAAGCAGGTTTATGAGCAGAGGCTTGGAAAGGAGCGAAATGAAGGCAAGTGAGAAGCCGAAAAGGAGACAAATGGCATCTGGCCCCGGCTTGGGCCCCACTCACTTGAGGCGCCGAGCTGATGGGATTTTGAAAATGCTTTCTGGCGGCTGTTTCTCTGAAGTGAGGATACGCCTAGCGCTCGGTGACAGTCCTGACACAAGCAAAGCTCTCAGAATGTGAGCTCGGTGACAGTCCTGATCATGTGTGCTAGTTTTCTTTTTCTTTTTTTTTTTATATATATTTTAATGGATTTAGACTTTGTTAAGCAGATCATCTCAAAACTAGATTTCACAGGAACAGAAAATTTGAAATGCATGTAACAATGGGTGCTAGAATTGTAAAAAGAGAGAAAAAAAATTGTCATAAAAGGATTGCCAGATCTGTTTTTTATTTAATCTTGGACTGCAAATATGTTTGTGTGACTTGTTATATGGTTACTTTCCTAACTGGAGCTTTTCATTAATGTGGTGTGAATTCAATTAGCAGTTTTTGTTTTTTCGTCATGTAGATCAGAATAACCCATTAAATTGAATCTAGTAGGAGATTCTAAATCAACCAATCGTAACTTAGACCTATCGCCTGCAGGTTGTTGAGACAGGAAGAGATTAAGAGATCGGGCACGGGAGGGCGTCAGGACCCCTATCTTTACACGGTAATAATGCTTCTCACAATCTTCCGTGACTCTGCCTTGTGAAATGGAGTGACAATACCATGTAACTAGTCACGAAGGCACGATATATATTTTCATTACCACCGCAGATTTCTCTGTTTAGTTATAATTGGAACAGTATTCTTCTTGCAGATATCGAGGCCAAACAGGGAGCTTGGCCAGCAATGCTAGGCCACGGTTTCTGTGTTCTGCTCACCCCATTAACCAGAAAATGTTGGCCTGTGGATATGTATAGTTGACAGCAGGAACATTGAGCAGTGAGTAATGGAGCGGCATAAAGTCCTAGTTTCCTCCATTTTCTTATCTTTTTACACAGAATTAATTCAAGGATCACACCTAAAAGAAAGGAGAAAAAATTGTAAGCACCGAAAGGAACTCTATTGGATTGTTGTTATGCCCCTTGACAATTGGTATTATAGTATTTTTATCCTGAAAGGACTCTACTGGATTGGCATAATAGTATTTTTTGACCAAAAATAATGGACATTCGAGTTATCCCTATATCATGATCATGTTACTTGAGGATTACGTTGCATTCCATCGATGTCCCATGTTATTGATGACAAGTCGAGGTCAGAATTTCATCGACATGTTCGTGGGCATACTTTAGTAATCTAGAAGTGTAAATAGTCATACTTTTTTTTTTTTTTTTTCTAAATGACATGACACATTGCAAAATCAAATGCACGTCATATTAGGCGATGGGAGTATACTTAAAAGAAAAGAGATGAGTGGAGCACATCACTCTTGTTAGGGGAAGTACTAATATCTCTTTAACGTAACTCATCTATAAATAGGAAATTTTTGATACGGGCAAGTAGTTAATAATTATTGTGGATTGTTTCATGGCAACTAATTTTAAATCTTAGATGTAGTATTTTAACCATTTTGAGGAAATTAAGTAATTTTAAAAACATTAACTAAATTTCATGCTTGAGAATTAAAATCAGCAGTTTAAGAGCTCGGCAAGAAATATGAACCTGGACATCAGCCCGAAATGTAATTGAGTTTGTATAGGCAAGATATATAAATGTGTGTGTTTGTGTGTGTGTGTGTGTGTGACTCATTATGTTCTTTGTTTCTCTTCCGCAAGGATTAAATAAGCATCCATTTCGCGGTTACAGAGCCCTTCTCAGAACCTTATCAGTGACCAAAAACTACATATATACCCGCATGGGGCAATTTAGCAATTTATAATGATTTGAACCGCAGGCTTGCAGTCTTGGGCAAACCCTTTCCTTGTGACGCAAAGGGGACTCTGATTGTTGCATTGGCAGCAAATGCCTCGACCATCATGGATCCACGGCGGCCGTTCTTTGCATCCCCAATGTTGAATGAGAGGGTGTAGTATTTGTCAGGTTCTGTCCTGATAACTTGGGCAATGGCACTCTCTCTCCCCCCGCCACCAGCTCCACGGCGGCGAACCCTGACGGGACATGGAAGTGGTTCCTGTCAATGTATTTTACAGGCTCGAGGGATTCAATGATCCAGCCTGGTAGTGGTGAAATCAGGTCCTTTGGGCTGGGAGGGAGGAGGACTCCAGTAGAGAAGTTCTTGAACACATGAGGACCCGTTTCAAAGCCATTGTTTTTAATTAGGTTAGGTTGCCTGCATCGTAGGGTAAGAGAACCGAGCACGCTCGAGGAATACTATGTGGATTCGAATTTATTATGTAACACTGAAAATTAAATTAACTTATGTCTGACATATTATTTTTGTAATTTGTGTCACATATTCCATCACTTCACGATTTCATATTAAATGTCAAGTTTAAACTAAAAAGTATTAGACAAATTTAATAACTTTTTCATAACAATGATTGTAATGCTTCTTTGTGAAATAACCTCTTTGTAAACTTGAATTTACATCTTTATATATTTGAGTATATTTTTCAAAAAATAAAAGTAAAATTATACGTATTTATTATTTAAATAAAATTTTACAGCCCAAGTTATTTTTAACAATTATAATATTTTTTCTTCAACATAATTCTGCATACCTTGTAAAAATTTGAAATACTATGATCATTTTCAGGTGCAATTCTGTAATCAAGCAACTGAATCCCATCTAGACTTCTTTAACCTATAGCAAGATGCTGCCAGTACGACACTTGCAATTATTGAAAAGGCTTTTTCTTTCAATAATTGAGCAGTGGTTAACTATTGTTAATGTAGGAAAGGCAGGGCCAAAACCTTTGGTATCCTTGAGGGGTTGCAGCTCCTTAATTGCAATGGCATCCAACAGGGGTCCACATGAGAGGGGTCTTCTTGAATACCAGGGTTGTGAAATGTCACCATAGCAACTTTAGAAATTGCCTTGAAAGCAATGGCATAAGTGTCAACACCCACCCCCCCCCCCCCTCTCCCCCAAATTATTGGAATGCATTGGAGCTCCCTTTAGTTGTTGCCGTGATTTGCTCTTCCCCTCGGGGCAAATCCAATTATCAAAATACAAATTCCATCTTTGTGACCACTTGAAGTGGCATCTTGATTGATGGTTAGATAAAAAAAAAAAAAAAAAAAAAAGAGAGTTTAATTTGTAATAAAATTTTAGATTCATTACAATTGGATTTTGAGTATAAAGGAGATTTATTCAAAATTAATAGCATTTAATTAATAATTGTTTTCATAAGAAAAATTAAATAAAAATAATAATAGACAAATTTTGACTTTGATTTATAAGTATGATGATGGATGCATAAAAATATAAAAAAAAAAAAAAATAAAATCCATCCCAGTTGTCTCTACTTTTTATACTTAACCCACCCAACAATCTAACAGTGTGTGTCCCTACCACTGCACTAGGTTTCTGGTGTGCTTGCATTTAAATGTTGACTGCATTATTCTCTTCTCTATAAATTAAAAGAGAAAAAACAAAAAGGTGGGGAAGGTGAAATTAAAGGAGAAATTAAATGACACTTTATAGTTTATCTCTACCGAATTGGTAATTAAGTGTCACGCCTATTACCTTTTTTCTCAAAATTCACCTAAAATTCTCCGCTTCTTTAATAATAGGAAAGTTATTAGAATATCAACTATTATATTTTTCAATATTAAATTTATGAAAGATGTTATCAATATTTTTAGATATGCACGGAGTGAAATTTTCAGCATTTCACATCAAATTAAGTAACGTGTGCTTGTTATATAAAAATCTATTATAAATAATAATTATTGTGTTTTTTTTTCCTCAACGGCAAGGATGTCTTCAATTCAAGTTTTGAGTTATTCAAAATTTTAATTATTGAATAATTTCGGCAATAATTGAATTCTGGTTGACAAGAAAATTAAGTTTCTTTCTTTCTCTCTTTGCCAAAATGTCTAGCACATATTGGTTAAACGAAGATGTTTTTTTTTTTTTTTTTTTTTGCATGATGCACTTAAAATAAATAAATAAATCTATTTAAAAAGCTCCCTCAAATCCGGCGATACAGGGAAGTGAATAAACGTTAAAAAATGCGCTGTCATTGCATCCTAGCCGTTTTTGTCGCCTCCCCCTTTCGTTGCGCTCCCTGAAATCATAGCCTCCTCGTTGTCATCATCATCACATTAACACTTACACACACAGATTTCTAGGCAAGTGTTTCTCCTTTAAAGTTTTTTTTTTTTTTTTTTTTTTTTTTTTTGGTGTTTTCATTATGTAGGTAATTTTGATCTTCTTGTATTGTTGGTCGGTTTTGGTGATCTGAGCTTTGATCCTATTGCAAGTTTGGGTCAGTTTTCGTCCTTTTGTTGCTTAGGTCGTTGTGTCGATTCTTTTTGTTTCTTGGTTGTCTGTTGCTTTTGTTTTAATTCCTCCGCTTGATCCAGTAAAGATTCTTTTCGTTTCTTTTCTTTTCTTTTCTTAATGTTGCTTCCTGTGCGTGCTTCTGTCATGAGTTTGAATCAACAAATTAAAATGTATGCTGTGGATAATTTAATTTGCAACCGAACCTAAGATCATCGGGAAGAAAATCGGGCATCTTTTTTTGGGTGTGATGTGATGGGATTGGGGAAAAAAAAAATTCTGGGTTCTTGATCCCATGACTAAGGCTTTGTATCAAGTGGGCTTGACCATTCATTTTGAGGCTAGCAGCACTAGAAAATTATGATTCCAGATTACTTGATAATTACTTGCTATGATCCAAATTATGATATGTTTTCTTGGTTGGATAGCTTGTAGACAAATTTGACTTACCTTGCAATAACTAAGTTGGTTTTGTGGATATCGGGTTGGAAGGAAGCCACCGATCTTAGGGTCTTGGTTGCTAAACTTTATATGTGAACACCTGCTTGGGAACAAGGTGATTCCCGCATGAATTTTAGTGTAGTAAAGTGCTTCCCTTGCTGGTTAAAGTGTTCGGAGAGTTGAAATTATGAAAGCTTAATTCATAACTCCCATATGTATGAATTTTGTGATTCCTGAACTTGAAGTTGATGGTTATGAAATTTCCCAAATTTTGATTTTACTCGAAATTGAAGTATAAAATCATCCTCTTCATCTTTTTCATTTATGTTAAAAAGGTCGGCTATATATGTAATTGCGTAATTCATGACTTTTGACCCTTGCAAAGGATATTTTGTTATTTCCAGATATCTGATATGTGGAATTTCTTTTGTCTTTTGTACTAGCAGTCACAGGGAAATTTGAGACAATGTCTAGCTCTACTGAAGTTTTAGATCCTGCATTTCAAGGAGCAGGGCAGCAGCCGTATCCTTTGATTTGATGAATGAGAAACTTCATAAGTTCCTAATGTTGCAAATTATTAATTTAAGTTGTATCTTAGTAAGGTTGAGTAGGCAATGTGTGGTGCACATTAGTAAATATTTTGAATTTCAAACGTGCTTCCAACATCTACTTGAAGACTGTGAACTTAACATGCTTAAGCGGGAGTGAAATATGGCGAATCGAGAATTTTCAGCCAGTGCCTCTGCCAAAATCTGAATATGGGAAATTTTACATGGGGGATTGTTACATTGTATTGCAGGTATGAACACCCTGCATCTCTCTCTCTCTCTCTCATGCTCAGGTCAAACTCAATATAACTGGTGTATTTCCCTTTTTCCCTTAAGTAAATAGCCATGCTCAAATATCAATACACACGTATGGTATACAAACTTACATATGTATATACTTGCATGTGCGATATATGGCATGTGCATGTAGAGCTCATTAACTTTTTTCCGTGGAACAGCTGTCTAAGTCGCTATTCTGAATTATGTATTTGGCAATTTGGTTGAATATTGTTTAACATAAATAGATCTTACTTTTACTATGTATCCTTGTTATCACAGTTCTCATATTTGCTGTGAAAATAATTTTACTTCTGGCTTTGCTGGCAATACTCTCCATCAAAGCAATAACTCTGTGTGCAGAAACTAATCACATAAATTTTATGTCTCTTTGTTTTCCTGGTTATTTTTGCATCCTCGGTCCATTGTATTCTTGCTTATCTCATTTGTTTTGCTCATTGGAAGACAACATCTGACAATGGAGGTGCTTATAAGTATGACATACATTTCTGGATTGGACGAGAGTCAAGTCAGGTATCCCTTTTACTATATTTTCAGTTTTCTTTGTTAGATCCTGTCTTTGTTCTATCCTGTCTCAATGTGGTTATCAAGATTTATCTTCCAGTTTAGCAAGAACCTATCAATATTCTGCTCTCATATTGTGTAAATTATCGCAGGATGAAGCTGGAACGGCAGCTATCAAAACTGTTGAACTTGATGAAATGCTTGGAGGGAGTGCTGTGCAACATAGAGAAACTCAAGGGCATGAATCTGACAAATTCTTGTCTTATTTCAAAGCTTGCATTACACCATTAAAGGGTGGTGTTGCCTCTGGATTTAGAAAACCTGAGGAAGAAGAATTTGAAACACGGTTATATGTGTGTTGTAGGGGCAAACGTTGTGTCAAGATGGAGCAGGTGATATATTCCCCTAACATGAAGTTCAGGAAACCGAAATGAGTTTTGCTTAGTTGTGATTCTGCAGTGGATCAAAGGATCATATTTGTGCACTTTGCTTGTACAGGTTCCTTTTGATCCCTCCTCACTGAATCATGATGATGTGTTTATATTGGACACTGAAAAGAAAATCTACCAGTTTAATGGTGCGGATTCTAGCATCCAGGAAAGGGGCAAGGCTATGGAAGCAATTCAGTTTCTGAAGGATGAATATCACGAGGGACTTGTGATGTTGTTATTGTTGGTAAGTGCATATGTATTTATGATTTCATGATTCTGTTTTGCTCTCCTGTTGACTTATCAGCTGGCAGACCTCACCTAGGCATCTGTAGGTTTCATTGCTATTCTTGATAATTCTCTGCCAGTTACTTCTTGTACATTTGTTTCTGCATGGCAGAGGATGAAAAGTCAGATACGGAGTCAGACTCTGGTGAATTTTGGAGCTTTTTTGGTGGTTTGGCTCCAATTGGCAAAAGGCCTATTGGTGAGGATGATGTTGTTCCAGAGATTACTCCTGCTAAACTCTATAGGTACTTTAGCTTCAATGGTTCTGTTTGTCTAAAAGGCAGCATCTCATAATTTTCTGTGCATTGAAGAAACATGGTTTTTTTTTTTAATGGAGACATGAGTTGCTTGAATTTTTTATAGCTTATTTTTTGTTTTGCATAAGAGTGGAATCTATTACTGAATTAATATTGAATATATTGCCTATTTCTCTAGTGCATCAGATAAATTGTTTATTCTATGTGAACATGAGCTATTTCAATCATTTCATTTTCCCTTTTTTTGCATGATCAGGGTCTCTTTAGAAAATTAGTTTAATATATCATTGAGCTTACACCATCCGACTGCAATGTTTCTTTGCTGTCCTGGCATAAAATTGGAGGTTTCAGGTCTTAGATAAAATATCATCATTGATTGCATAGCCGTCCATTGTGACTGAGAGGTCACATTGTGAAAACAAGGTAAGGCTGCACACATTTGCTGTTCCCTAGACTCCAAAATGCAGGAATCTCATGCACTGATACGCCCTTATGAATTGCCCGACCCTTGAAAAATCTTCATTGTATTGCTACAGGAGAATGGGTGGTATTCTTGTGGATATGAACTATTGAGTAGAGAAAACAACAACTGCTCTTCTTATGAAGAAAATTTGCATTATAACAAGAACCATCTAGCGGCCATGGACTATCAGAAACTGACAGATATAAACAATTAGTGTTGAAATTCGGGTTACCTCTTATTTTTATTATTCATTTTGTCTTCAAATGACTGAATTTCTTTCCTATCACTCACCTTACCGATGTTTGCACTATATCTGTATTTATCAACAAAAGGTGTTAATTCTATATGATAATTGCTTCCCCCAGCATTATTGATGGTGAGCTGGAGGTTGTGGGAGGTGAACCGTCTAAAGACATGTTAGTGGATGACAAGTGCTACCTCCTGGACTGTGGTGCTGAAGTATTTGTTTGGTTTGGCCATGGAATAAAACTACAGGAAAGAATAGCTGCTACCAAGGCTGCTGAGGTATAAATGTACTAATGCATTATAAGTTTTTTCCCGATTAAACGTCTAAACAAAAAGGAAATTTATCAACAACTGTTCCTGCAGGAGTTTCTTGCCAGGCAAGAGAGGCCGAAATCTACACGTATAACTCGGCTCACACAAGGTCATGAGACGGATTCGTTTAAGTTGAAATTTGAGGAGTAAAAGGGTAATGTGTAAACCAAAATATCTCATGTGAGCACGCCACCAAGTCCCCTCGTTCCTTTATTTGAAAATTTTGTATGTGGTTGAGTGTGATTTCGTGGTTGATGGCTTTGTTCGTTTGTGATTAATAATTTGTGTGTGACTTCTTTGCGAGAGAGTGCACTTTGTTAAGCTTTTGTCTTGTGTAATTTAGAGACATCATAATAAAATTGGGGATCCTGGTGATGTATCTATCACAACTCTAGTCCCTAGCCGTTGTGTTTTTGTGCGGACTTCTGTACTATGTGATCATTATGGGACAATATTTTGGACTATGATCTACTGATCGTTGATCTTCATGTGTACAAAAGAGGTCTTTTTGAAGAATATATACAGCCAAACAAAAGTTGGTTCGTCACTAACATGTTTTTGTTTTTTTTTTTTTTTTCCCTTCAACAGACTTACTACGTATCAAGTTATATATAATGATGATAATAATAATAATTATTATTTTAAATTAAAATTTAAAATATGAAAGTCTTGAGTTTTAACATTTTTTATTTTATGTAAACAGAGGGGGGCACCCCAACAATTAACATACTGAAAAACTGCAACTAGTGTTTCTTTCTCTAGAAGGCCAACGTACCCAACGACATCAGAAAGACCCCAGGTGGGGGTCTGTTGAACATATGAAATCCTTGGTTGAGTGAGAAGCCAGATTTTGCCATCCAATCAGCGACTTTATTTCCTTCATCTAAGAGTGGGAGACCCTGACGTAGCAATGGTACCGCCAGTAGGCCTCCTGTGGCGTTAATAAAGCATTCAACTGTGCCCAATCCCAGCCTACCCCAGGGATCCAAAATTAATTCGCTGTAGCTGCCTTATGTTTCAGGGTTGATGATCCCAGACACTGGTCTCACTAAAAACGTATCGTTTGCCCATTCCCAGGGTCCAATGAGCTGTGCGTTTCCGATACGTCGTTGGTACGAACCATGCTGCGCTAGGCTGTAAGTCAACACGTTTCTGCTGGATCCCCTTTTTTGCAATATTTGCCTTGCAGAAGCCGAACCCACAAGCTGTCAGATTCTGTGCCAAATCTCCAGCTAAGCTTAGTCAAAATGACCATATTTGCAGCCCCGGTATCAGGAATCCCTAGCCCTGCAGACATTTTTGATTGGCAAATAGCATCCCATTGAACCAAGTGTACTTTCCCATGTTGTTCTGTGCACCCCCGCAAAAACTTCGGTCCAATCTATCACACACCTAGTGGGGGGGAGGGGGATTGCCAGCGTTTGCATTGCATTAATGGAAATTGCCGAGGTTATAGATTTTATCAAGGTCAACCTTCCCCTAAACAAAAGCTGTCGTGCTTTCTAGTCCGTTTACTTCTTTTGCACCCTGTCAATTATGTCCTTAAACAAGGAAGCTGATAATCGACCTGATATAGTGGGCATACTGAGATAACGCCGAAGATCATCAGTTGAGCCAATGCCAATTTCTCTGCTTAGGATCCTTACCGTATGCCTCTCTACATTCTGCGACACCAACAATCTTGATTTGGGAAGACTTACTTTTTGCCCAAAAACTGAACAAAAACTATCAAGACGTACTCGGTTTTCCTGTCAATTTTCAGGATCTGACCGATGAGATTGCTCAGATGCCAAAGCACTTTTGAGTGGTAATATTCCATTGGTAAGTGTGGCAGCCTTATCCAAACCGCAACCCTTTCGATGTCGTCCACTTCCGGGTCAAAGTGAGGAAGACTCTCTCTGTTAGCAGAGAGGAAAACATCATGATAGGATGCTCTTGCTCGTTCCCTCCCCCACATCAACACCTAGCTCAATTTGCGACCCAGAAATTGGAAAACTATTAAATAATTTCCAGAAACAAGAACGAGAGAAGAGGAAAATATTAATAGGAAATTGGAGTACGGCATTACTATTTACGACTGAGGGAGGCGAGACACACCTGTAAAGAACACCTGTGATGATGCTCTCTGCATGCACGTGGTCTGTTACTGAATCTCGTAATTATATGGAGAATGGATACGGTAGAAGATTAGAAGAATGATACTACAAAAAGGGCCTTTCCACCGAGGATGGCAGACAAAAGAAAATATATTATTGTCATCTGACAACGAGTTATAAAATTCTTACAAACTTTTGAGAACAAAAATTGGTTTTCATTACGTTAAAAATTACAATTTTAAGTTTTATTAAAATATTTAATAAAATTAAATATTTATCTACAGAATTTATTTAATTTATTTTTTTCTCCCTCTCATCTTTCATTGTTGGGGGCCGTCCCATTTGCACAACAACGAGGGCTAATTTGTGACCTCACACAAGACGTTTTTTCAAATGGTACATTGCATTTGTGTTCTTCTTCTTCTTCTTCTTAAATACAATCATTTCGATTGATTGTTAAAAAAGAAAATTCAACTTTACTTTGTGCAAACCACTTTACTTTACTTTAAGGTCCCATAAATTTGTGGAGAATAATTCATCGGTATTCTCTGTGCAAACCAGCAAGTTTTCCTTTCTGTACAACCTCATGAAAATATGCATGCGAACAGAAACACTCTCTTTGGTGAAATTGTTTTACATTAGACGATACCAAAAGATAGAAACATGCAAAATTTGTAATTAAGGTGGACAGGGTGTGATCTTAGCCATTCGTTACAGATACAAAATTACACTATTAGGATAATTAACTATGATTAATAATCCAAATTGCATCCACTCTAAATAAGTCTCTCGTCCTGGATAATATTTTGGTGACAAAAGATAACATTCTTCCTCTCTCTCTCTCTCTCTCTCTCTCTCTCTCTCTCTCTCTCTCTCTCTCTCTCTCTCTCTCTGTGGCAGAAAGAAATATTCTTTGAATGCTGTTCTTGTGTCCCGCCACATCCCATTTCTCACAATATTTCTCTAACACGATGTGTGTGTGTGTCGCTGTCATTCATGTTCCCTGCCGACCAAGTAGCAGGGAAGGTGGGCTGATCTAACCCTTTTAATTAAGCAATCTTTTTTTCTTTTCTTTTCTCTCTCTCTCTCTCTCTCTCTCTTTTTTTTTTTTTTTAAAAAAAAATCATAATTCCTTGGGCGAAACCAAATTATATGACTCTAATTTACTTATAGACAGGTTCAGATTTCATGCTTCCTTCCTCCCTTTTACTTGGGGGAAATGAAATGGTCAGAGTTAGCTGGAAACTTGCTACTTGGTCATTTTCATCATCTAGGTGGAAACTCACCCACCTACCTCCTTAATAGCCATAAAAGCGATATCATTTTCCTAGTTTATTCTTAAAATCGAGTTAAGATTCCTCTTGTTTTTCTTTCTGACGTGGAAGTCAGTTCGTAACTAAGTAACTACCTATTACTTTGGCACGGCGGCGAGGGAAATCTATAGAATGAAAACGTGTGCTTAGAACCATTTAGTAACAAAACCGCTTTTTTTTTTTTTTTTTTTCTCCTTTCAAAATAAATTAAGTTTACTTAAATTAATTAATATCAGCACACCGTTGGATTAATATTGTAATATCATGATCAGTAATTTAGTTCAATTGGTGGCAACTTAGATTCAAATTTGAGATCAGTTTTAAAACAATGTGAGTTAAATTAAGAAAGATTTTTATTTTTATTCGGGTGCTTTTTATTTTGATTGAGATTACTCTTATATTAAATTTATTTTTTACCCTTTTTTTTTTTTGCGTGACTTACGCTATGAAAAATTCAAAATACTAATTAACTGACATAACACGATATGAATATTCTAAATTTTTATAATATATTTTTAATTACTAAATCAAAACTTTTAAGAATAGGAGACACTGTTTTAAAAAATATATTTACATTTTGAATTTTACATAAAATTAATGTTTTCGATGTTGTATAAATTGAACGGTAAATTACGTGATAGAGTTAACCAAAAGGAAGTAAAGATGGTAACAGTTATTGAAAAAAATTATTAATGTGGGGAGCAATCGTAATAAAAAAAATTCTAAATCATTCTTAATTTAAGACATTTTTGTGATGGCTGAAATTTTATTAAAATTAAGTAAGTAAATAAATAAATAAATAAATAAATAAAAAAAAAAATATATATATATATATATATATAATTGAAGAGGACCCAGCCAGAGCAATTTAGAGAGAGAGAGAGAGAGAGAGAGAGAGAGAGAGAGAGAGAGAGAGAGAGAAACGAACCCACGTAAAAAGCAATAATTCAGACTTTTCTTTTCGGCTTTGCAAAGTCTGTCGTCATATATTTCATAATTGACGAGCGTTATTTGCCAGCTCTGCCGCTTTCTTTCCCACAGTCCTCCTCTCTGGCCTCTTCTCCTTTTGCCCCATACCCATCAAGATTTCATCTTTTTTACCTTTTCTTTTCTCTCTCTCTCTCTCTCTTTTTTTTTTCCTCCTCCACCTCCTCCTCCTCCTCTCCTTCTTCTTCTTCTTCTTCTTCTTCTTCTTCTTCTTCTTCTTCTTCTTCTTCTTCTTTTCTATTTCCTTTCATTTGTTTTTGCCATTCGTTCTCTCTCTCTCTCTCGTTCTACTTTCCTCGCCAATTCATCATCGTCGTCGTCATCATCATCATCATCATCATCTTCCAGGAGTCACAGAGACATTGATTTTTCCCGGTACGTGTGTTCGTTCTTAACGGTCTGTTGGTAATCTTGATGGTGACAGTCCTTTTAGATTTATTTCATTTTTGTGTTCTTTGTCGTGCTTGATGATCTGGGTATTCATGATCTTCTCTTTCCTGTGTGGGTCTACGGGGATCTGAGCTTTGGTCGGACTTTGAGTTGGGAATTTTGTTGTTTGGCTCTGTTTTTTTCTTTTTCTTTTTCTTGTTTGTTCGTTTGCTGTCTGTTAATTTTGTTTGATCTTTCTTTCTTACCTACCTCTAGATTTAATTGATAATTCTTGCTCAACGTATGATATCATCTGAGACTGAACTTGACGTCATTACGGTATTTTCCAACAAAATAGGGTGCAGTTTTCTTTGTTCCATAAAGGGTTGGTCGACAAATTTGTGGATTCTTGATCACATGATGATTGCTTGTGATCAAATGATTTGGACATTGAGCCATTAAGGGTTGATCGCAAACATTCTGGGTTATTGATCACTTAATCATTTGCTTGTGATCAAATGAGTAGATCAAAGGTGGTTAGTGCTTGGGAATTGCAATTCACGTCAAAGGTTCTTGGTAATTACTCATTGGGTGGTAGAAAACTTGCCCCTGTTGAACATGCCATTGTCTTGCTGAGAGTTCTCTTGAGGAGCTGGTTTGGAAGACATTGGCTTGGATTTGGAGCAAGCTTCTCAATGAGGGTCTTCATATTAGTTTATAGCTCTTGCATGGTTGCAGGAAAGATAAGTTTTATCAATATGTTTTTACTGCAATGCCGTGCAACCAGCTCCTGCTAACTTTTTTTTTTTTTTTTTTTTTTATCAAACAAAGCTCCTGCTAGCGTTCAGAAGTCAGTTGAATGCTTTTCTGTTTAGCTGTTGTGATGGGCTGGAGCCATGTACAAAGTAATTGCTCACCATATAGGGTCTCACATCATTGGAAGTTTGTATTTAGATTCTGCACTGCATATATGGCTAACATATAGTTCTGTAAAGGCAGATTTGTTGAAAAATGAAGGAGTAGTTTGATATCTGGGGTAAGGTTATCAAGAAAATATATGGGGCGATATCCTGATGTTCAGTCTTTCTTTTTTTCACTCTGGCTTTAAATCAGATAAGTGGTCATGGTTAGTAGAAGGAAATGAAAACATAGCTTCGGTATGTAGAGGGTCTGAATCTCATAAAGGCCTGTTTTGGGCTTCAAGAATGTGAAATTGGGCAAAGAATGGTCTCTTATTTCAGTTCTTGTATTTTTATAACCCTTCCTTGTACCTCTACGCGAATGTGATTAAATCAGGCAAAAAATGACACATTTTTTATTGATTTCTTCCATTCACTTTCTTCTGAGCTAAAAGTTTTAGGTAATTGAAATGATGGGTTCATTGTCACTCTGCTTCTTTCTTCCTAGTGACCATATATGTCCTTTGATTTTGTGACAACATTCAATGAGAGCTTTTTATTTTCATTATTTCCATAAATTTATGCACAAGTATTATTTTTTTTTCCCACTTGAAGGTAAACACTGCTTTTTGTTGGTGCTTCAGGGTTCTTGTAACTTAAGAGTTGTGTCAAGAAAATACATATTTGTATGGATGTGTGGGCTTGGAGAATTTAAATTGACATGCAATTAGTTGTGCCTTTTGAAGTTATTGTGATCTTGTGATGAGTAAAGCATGATAACCTTGGAAACTGGCAGATAGAAAGTTGGGAATTAAACCAAGAAGCATTATTAGGAATATTTAATTTGATGGATCTGGCGAATGTGAGAAATCTGTGTACAGAGGACAATATCCAATTGGATTCCAAGGCAAAGCCAAACCTGTTTTTCATGCATTCAATACTTGAAAACATTCTACCTTTTGTGATAACTCTTTATCCTTATCATTCATTAGGGATGCATTTTGGATATGCTGAATGGTATACTATAGCTTGTCCTAATACAAAAAAAAACTGTGTATCATAACAGTGGTGTAGAATGTCTTTAAGGATCTGCTATGACTCTATGGAGGGTAGGAAGTGATTCATTTAATTGTTATCAGTAGTGGATAACAATTATCTTGTGGATGCTTTTTCTTTTTTTCTTTTTTTGCATTCCTATGTGTAGGCATCAAGTATTACACCATCCACACTCACTATAAAGGCTAGGTTTTAGCAGGTGGTTTGTTAGCTAAAATGTGGAGAGGGTCAGAATTATGGTTGCTCAAACCATCACCAAAGGATTAAATTCCCTTTGTATATGATTTTTGTTGAGATTAAATGGAATTTCTGAGGTGATTAGTCCCACTCCTCTCTGCTCATAGACTGTCACGGAGATTACTCCTTCACACTTCCAGTTCATTTACTGCTTGGATTGGATTACTCCTTCGCACTTTTGTTCCCTGCCCATAGAGTTGTCAGGAGCATAAATGCACAAGATTAGGAGGCAGGGGGGTGGGGAACAAAAGTGGCCATTATATGAACTGGGTTATTGACTAATCCCGACATGGCAGGTTGATTTAGGCTTGGAATATTCATATGGAAATTGGCTATTAGGGTACAACAAATCTAGAATTACTACTAGTCCAGATCACACGGTTCATATGCACCTGTATGGTTCAAATGAGATAATATTTTAGACTTTGGCAGCAATTTTAATTTTGTACGGATTTTCTCAAAACTGAATACAATAAGCCTTAGTCTTGAATTAGTTTGTCTGCTTAGACTCTATGGTTTTGTTTGAGTCTACCTAGTTGGGAAGATCTGGCATGGAGCAGCTTGTGATTCATTGACTTAAGGTAATGTGTAATTGCCCAAATGGTTTTACCTGGATATTACAACAAAAGCCTTCTTAGTGTCTTCTGTTGATTGCGGAATGATTGCTGCATATGTAATTGTCCAAGTCATACATTTGAAATTGGCTATTAGGGTACAACAAATCTAGAATTACTACTAGTCCAGATCACACGGTTCATATGCACCTGTATGGTTCAAATGAGATAATATTTTAGACTTTGGCAGCAATTTTAATTTTGTACGGATTTTCTCAAAACTGAATACAATAAGCCTTAGTCTTGAATTAGTTTGTCTGCTTAGACTCTATGGTTTTGTTTGAGTCTACCTAGTTGGGAAGATCTGGCATGGAGCAGCTTGTGATTCATTGACTTAAGGTAATGTGTAATTGCCCAAATGGTTTTACCTGGATATTACAACAAAAGCCTTCTTAGTGTCTTCTGTTGATTGCGGAATGATTGCTGCATATGTAATTGTCCAAGTCATACATTTGAAATCTTGCATTGAACCCTTGTGCAATTTGCTGATTGCAGATAGCTGGAGTTTCCTCTGTTGTCTATCAAGAGCCGCAAGGAAAATTTCTAGCAATGTCTACCTCTGCCAAAGCTTTGGATCCTGCATTTCAGGGAGCAGGTCAGAGACTGTATCCTTTGCAGAAGGAGCAACATCATACATGAAGCTCTTGATGTTGTGAACTTTCATTTTTTGTTCTATTTAGGAGTGTATAAATTGCCAATGTGCATCTTAAAAATCTTTTTAAGTTTTGAATGTGCTTCCAGTTTTCATTTTTAGGCTGTTAAACTTAACATTCAACAGAGGTACTGAAATTTGGCGAATTGAGAATTTTCAGCCAGTTCCATTGCCAAAATCTGAATATGGAAGATTCTACTTAGGTGATTGCTATATTGTCTTACAGGTATTAACGATCTGCATCCCCCCTCCGTGTATGTGCATGTATTTTCTTAATATGCTCACATTAGTAGCAATGTTCATAGTAAACCTGATATATTTGGTGTATTCTCTTTCCAAGGAGTGTGTGGTATATTTTCTGTTTTTGATATGTCATCTGCAATGATATTGTCTACCTGGCTAAGATGTTTTCCTTAAGTCTACATTTTGTGATGTCATTCTTTTTCTTCATTTATGCATTATTGTTATGCTCCCTTTGCTGAAATATCTTTACACCTAGCACGGTGTGCAATTTGCTCCAAGCAAGACACAAAAGCTGTAGCATTCACTGATTATTTATATCCCAAGTTCTATTTCTTTCTTGCTTTTTTATCTTCATTCCAAATTGAGAGTAGAATTGAGGTTGTATACTAGTAATGGAGTTCATATTATCTATTTTAATTTGCAAGGACAAGGGATCTTTGCTTTCATTTGTTCTTATCCTCCTTTACAATATGCAGACATCCCCTGGCAAGGGAGGTGCATATCTATTTGACATACACTTCTGGATTGGAAGGGATTCTAGTCAGGTAGGTCTTACTGCATTTTCAGTTTATCTTTCAAGGTATTCTGTATATCTTGTCTTTACATTATATTGAGAATTAGATTCTAGTCTCTAATTTTGCGACTTGCAATAGGATGAAGCTGGAACAGCAGCTATCAAATCTATTGAACTTGATGCAGTGCTTGGAGGGCGTGCTGTGCAGCACAGAGAACTGCAGGGCCATGAATCTGACAAATTTTTGTCATACTTCAAACCCTGTATCATACCATTGGAGGGTGGTATTGCTTCTGGATTTAAAAAACCTGTGGAAGAAGAGTTTGAAACACGGTTGTATGTTTGTAAAGGAAAACGTGTTGTCAGGATGAAGCAGGTAATAGATTTGGATTCTTTTAGCATGAAGTTCATGAAACCAAAGGATCAACGGATTGAATTACTGGATGATGGTCCTCCAATTTTTTTTTTTTTTTGTTTTTTTATGTGCAGGTTCCTTTTATTCGGTCCTCATTGAATCATGATGATGTGTTTATATTGGATACCGAAAAGAAAATATACCAGTTCAATGGTGCAAATTCCACCATCCAGGAAAGGGCCAAGGCTTTGGAAGTGATTCAGTTTTTGAAGGAAAAAAATCACGAGGGGGCATGTGATGTTGCCATTGTTGGTATGTCCGCATGTATTTAACATTTTATAAAGCTATTTTTCCCTTCCAAGGATTTTCAACAGGATAACTTTGTCGATTATCATTCATTTCCATTGTTGTTAGTAATTCTCTGCTTGTTACTGTGCCAGATGATGGGAAGCTGGATACTGAGTCAGACTCGGGTGAATTTTGGGTCCTTCTTGGTGGTTTTGCTCCAATTGGCAAAAAGGTTATTAGTGAAGATGATGTGATTCTGGAGAGCACTCCTGCTAAACTTTATAGGTACTTGTGTTAAGTTGCTATGTTTGTATATAACAAAGTGAAGAATCCAAGACTGGAAAATCAATATTAGTTTAAAGTTGTGGTGCACATTTCTTTATGTGTATTGGCGTGGGAAGGTTTTCCTTTTTCTGGTGGAAACATGAGTTGTTTTAATCATTTCCTTTTATAATTATAGATTTTGATTGCACTTAGTATAAGAATGGAGTCAATTTTATCCATTAGAGTCATTGTATAAACTTGAGGCTTGAGGTTTAATTAGTAATTTGTCATAATTGTTTGGTGACCTGCAAAATTATCTTGGCTGATCTTTTAAAAGATTTATCATGCTATTTTTAAAATGGCTTGCCTTATTCTGGACATGAACTGTTTGAATAAGGAAAACAACTGCTTTTTCTCTGAAGGGAGTTGGGACAAATTGAGTCTCATTTAGCATAAATCTTTAGAAAATTTATCTTGCTACATTTAAAATGGCTTGCCTTCTTCTGGAAATGAACCATTTAAGTGAGGAAAACAACTGCTTTTTCTCTGAAGGGAGTTAGCACAAATTGAGTCTTGTCTGGCTATTGACGACTGGGCAGATGTTTCATGAGCTTATTTTGTTTGCACCATGTCTCTATTTATCAGCATATGGACCTAAATTTGTAAGTACTGCTTGCTGTAGCATCTCTGATGGTGACCTAAAGATTGTGGAAGGTGAGCTGTCCAAAGGCATATTAGAAAACAATAAATGCTATCTTATGGACTGCAGTGCTGAGGTTTTTCTTTGGGTTGGCCGTGTAACACAGTTAGAGGAGAGAAAAGCTGCCTGCCAGGCTGCTGAGGTATGGGCATATTAATGTAGCCCAAGTTTGTTGCATTTACAAACAAAATATGGAGTTTAATTTTCAATGTATTTATGCAGGAATTTGTTGCTAGCCAAAACAGGCCAAAATCTACTCGTATTATTCGTCTTATTCAAGGTTATGAGACATATTCTTTCAAGTCAAACTTTGATTCTTGGCCAGCTGGGGCTGCAGCGCCTGGCGCTGAAGAGGGAAGAGGAAAAGTAGCTGGTAATGATCTCATTTCTGATTGTAGGACTGAACTAGAATATCTCTAGTATTTTTAGCCAACCTAATTCACTTTGGTCTTTCATATAATAATAGCTTTGCTGAAGCAACAAGGTGTTGGTGTCAAGGGTACGACAAAAAGTGCTCCTGTAAATGAAGAAATCCCACCTTTGCTTGAAGGAGGGGGGAAGATGGAGGTACATTTGTTATTTGTCTCTTATTGATTGTTTTTGGAACCATTTCATGCTTTAGTTTTGTAACTTTGACTTATTTAATAATGTTGAATATTATTGTTTTACAGGTGTGGTGCATCAATGGTAGTATGAAGACTGCATTGCCCAAGGAGGATGTTGGTAAATTTTATAGTGGAGATTGCTACATCATACTTTATACCTATCACTCAGGTGATAGAAAAGAAGATTACTTTCTGTGCTGTTGGATTGGAAAGGATAGTATAGAGGTAATCTCTACTTTTTCCCAAATTACAATGAAGATAATAAGGGCACCTTTAAATGATTGTGATGTGGACAATGATTAGTGTTGTAGATTTCCACATCCAAACTATTTAGTTGCTTGATTATCAGTTGAGTACAGAGATATGCTCATGTATTTAGCAAGAGCACATGGATTGCAAACATCTTCTGATTCCTTACAAGCTTCTTTCTGCTAGAAATGTTGAATGAAGGCGATTGGACTTTGGCCTTTGAGTCTGGATATGACTAATAATGTTCTTAACCAGTGGATATTTTATGGATCATTGTAGCGTTAGGAATAAACTTAAATTGCTGTTTACTTGCCACTTCAATCTTTATCAATCATTTATGTGGTCCGCTTGAGATTGGGGCTTTATACTTTCTTGCTTGCTGCCTGAATCCCCATAGCCTTTTTGGTTCCTTGATTTTGTATCAATAACAATGGAAAAGAATCCTAAATGAACTGTTACTGTCATTTTTATGTGATGAAGCCAAGCTCCATTTATCTTGTTGGTATCTTGGAGTATTTTCTTGGCTCAATCATTTGGACATACTTGTCAACTTGTTTGCCATCTAAAACGCTCTACTATTTTTTTTTTTATTACAGACAAGGTGGTCCTATTTGCAACACAAAGTTTCCAATTTTTCTGACTCAACAAGTCATGAGCATAGATCAAATCTTTGTTGGCAACATCATCTTATGACGTGTCTTTCTGATCTCAGCCTTGTTGTTTGTACATGAGCTTGTGCTGTTTGCGTGTTACCTTTCACCATGTTACTATTTGTGAATTGCTAAAACATGGTGCTTAGTGTGATATTTGCACTTGCTCTTGATCTAAATGGGCATTTGTTTTTGGTTATATGCTGTTGAATGTTGTTATTTGCTTGTGTTCTGATGATATACAAGAGAAAATTGTCATAATATTTATTTTTTTTTTGCTTTTTCATTACTGGGTGACTTTTTGTTGGTATAATTTTTAATTCATAATCCTCCACTTCAGGATGACCACAAGATGGCTGCTCAATTGGCTAATATGATGTTCAACTCACTGAAGGGCAGGCCTGTTCAGGTGCAGCATCATTTATAGTCAACTTCCCAGATTTCTCATCTAGAATTGCATATAATGTGTTGTTCTTGTAGGGTCGAATTTTCCAAGGTAAGGAGCCTCCACAATTCATTGCACTTTTTCAGCCTATGGTGGTCCTCAAGGTATATTCTGAACCCTTGTAAATAGGCATTATAAATTCTCAATTCTACACTCAAGATGTGTAGTTGACTATTTCATTTGATTGCATCAGGGTGGTTTGAGCACTGGGTACAAAAAATATGTAGCTGAAAAAGGATTACCTGATCAAACCTACACTTCAGATGGTGTTGCACTTCTTAGGATTTCTGGAACTTCAGTTCATAACAATAAGATAGTGCAAGTTGATCCAGTATGTAACCATTTGTTTTATCTCTTTCTGCTTAGTAGCTTCATTAATTTAAGGACATAAAGCAGATTAGTGCTTCCTCTACAATCTTCTGCTCCTGCATGTTTATGCATGTCACATGTTCCAATTAGTGAATCTTCCATTTTTTTCTCATTGTCTATTCGGTTTTAGAAAGCCTGGCTTTTTCCCTGTCAAAAATTTGTACCTGTTTCTTGTTTCTTCTGATATAATGAAATGAGATGATTCAATTGGTATTGTGAAGCAATATGGCATCAGAGCCTTCATGACTCAAAGATAACAAGTTCAAATCACTCCACCATCATACTTTCAATTAATTGTGAATTTCTGGTTTGTTCCTGTTTTAAGCCCAAGAGAGCTTTAGAGTAAAGGAGCGTGTAGAGTTTAAGAAGTGACCAAATCTTCAGTTTAAGCTTTTGGGTTGATTGGTTTCTTGACAAACAGTTTCCTCTAATGGTCAATTTTAAAATTCTACCTGGGCAAATAGGATGTTTCTTATTATTAGTATTACCTGGAAGCAACTGTAGCTATTGTTGAGAAGTCATGTGTATGAGTTTATGTTTTTGGTGAGAAGCCAAAAGGGTTACTTATGTGTTACTGTTTAGGTAGACTAATACAAAGCACTTGAATTATCAAATTTACACATCTAACTTAATTAGCTTATCAGCTAGAGGTGTAAAACCCCACTTGACCAGTTAGACCAATGGAGTTTCTTTTGGACCAGTTTGTGGTGATGATTCAGGAGTATGAGCTAGAATATTGGATGAACAGGTACTAGATAAATAGTGTTAAGGGCATGTGGGATTTGATGTGGTTAGAAAGTATCAAAGCTTGATGATGAGAAGGTGAAGTTTTGACAAAGTAACAATACCCTGTTATTTTCTGGCTGCCATTGAATTAAGTCTGTTAACATGAATATGGTGGGTAAAGTGGCAAGGAAATGGGGAAAAATAGAGGTATTGCTCTGAAAAAAGACCATATACTAGGTTCATTAGTACTAGCAGTCAGTGAACTACTGGAAGAAACCAGATGCATTCTCCCTGTTCTCCTCAGGGCTCCAGATAAACTGAGGTACTAGAACAAATTCTTGCAGGATATTCTTTCTGCTTCCATAGAATTCACCATTTAATCATCAGATTGAGGTCACATTTAGAAGTATTAAATTTGAACTATTAATGGTATGGCTGCACTTATTAAACTAAGCAAACATTGCCTCCACTGAAGGTTGAATGAGAGTTTACTTTAGAAGCTTTTGAATCTACATTGGAAAAGCCCTCTGAATTTTCCTTAGTTGCACCAGAGGTCCTGTGGATTCTATTCTTGGTTCTTTTTGCTACCTGTACAGCACTGTCAACAAAACCCTTAGGCTTTCCAAACATTGTTTGCTTTGCTGTGAAAACCTTTATGATTCCAAAGACTAGTTCTTGTGGTTACTCCTTTTTCAATTAGGAGAAGCCTGATGCTGCACCAATTGGAGCATGTTGGAGGAAGTATGTCACAATACCTTTGTCTTGAGCAAAGCATGATGCAGTCCTCTGTCAGCTTAGAGACTTGACTTGACACAAACAGAAAAGTAGTTCAATGCAGCTTCATGCAAATGTAGCCCTTCGAATCTGGCAGATTGAGGGACAATAATTTCTGTGGTTGACCAGACAAGTTGTTCTTGAGTCTGAATGTCCACTAAAGTTTGTTGGAATGGGAACAAGTTATCTTCATGAAATTTTTCTTCTTCATGTGGTGTAAATTAGTAACGACTTAACATCTTTAGATGCATTTTTCGACGGACAATTCTCTGATATCATTACTCTTCATTCCTGAACTTGTTTTAAACTGTATTTTTAATTGCTGTTGTAAATAAAGATTTACAAATAGTATGCAACGCATGGATTTTATTCACCTAGCTCCTATGTTGCTGTTTTAAAAGAGTTAATTGACAAAAACATGACAAGCAGATACTTACTGGTCTATGTGTTATTCTTCATTAGGTGGCAACATCATTGAACTCTACAGAGTGTTTCCTTCTGCAATCTGGCTCATCTGTTTTCATCTGGCTTGGGAATCAGAGCACCTTTGAGCAGCAGCAATTAGCTGCTAAAGTTGCTGAATTTTTGAAGGTAATCTCATTGCTGCTACAATAACTTTATCACATTTTTTGAAACACAGTGCATGAAAGCACTATAAATGTCCCGTCTAAAGGGTCGACTTGTGAAAGTGGCTATAATAACCAAATGTAATTCAAAATAACTGTGCTGTAGCTAATTCAGTCATCCTTTCCAATACCTTAGCTTAGCATTCAAGTGTAAAATGATTTTCAAGTAAGGCAAATCATTGTATCTATTTTTGTGAATCTAATCCAAACATTGTTTGCGAATAAATTTGATGCATCAACATGAATTGGGTGAGTATCAAGTAGAATGATAACAGTATAACTATGATGTAAAATGATTTTGATTTCATAGTTATTTTCCAACTTCATGGGACTTGTTTTATTTTACTCTCTATTGAACAGTTAATGTCTCTAGGCAGGACATGCTATGCATAAAGTTGAATCTTAACATCACAGTGATAACACCTGTGTAGTTTCTTGGTCGTTATAAGACTCTTGAAACACAAATACAGGTTTCATAGAGATCCATGTGTCTTCTTCCTTCAACTTAAAGTGTCATTTTGCTTGCTAATTCAGCCAGGAGTTGCATTGAAACATGCTAAGGAAGGAACTGAAATCTCATCTTTCTGGCTTCCACTTGGAGGGAAGCAGAGTTTCACGAGCAAAAAGTTTTCTCCAGAAATTGTCAGAGATCCCCACCTATTTGCATTATTTTTCAACAAAGGTGTCATTGTTTATTCCAGAGTTCATTTGCTAATTTATCTATTGTTGTTTCCTCTTGATGTAACATTATCTTAGAATCACAAGTACTTGATACTTTCTAACTGGCCTTTAATGATCACTTTGCTACCATCTGGATGCAGGAAAATTTCAGGTGCGTTTCAGACTTTGAATGTGATTGAACATTCTTCCAATAGAGATATACTTATTTGCTTTCTGTACTCAATCAAACAGGTTGAGGAAGTCTACAACTTTTCTCAAGATGACTTGCTCACTGAGGATATCTTGGTCCTTGACACCCATGCTGAAGTATTTGTTTGGGTTGGCCATTCTGCAGACCCCAAGGAAAAGCAGAATGCTTTTGACATCGGCCAGGTACTGCTTAAACAGTCTTTCCTTCATCATATTTATCATGTCATAATGTACTTATTCTGTTTGTTCTTTGCAGAGATACATAGAGATGGCTGCATCACTGGAGGGTTTATCTTCAAAAGTGCCACTGTACAAAGTCACTGAAGGAAATGAACCATCATTCTTCACCACATACTTTTCATGGGATCCTGCAAAAGCTAGTGTATGTGCTGCATTAGCAATTTACTCTTTACAGATGTATCGTGATGTTTCTTGTGGATAAATGTTTGCATTATTTATCTTCATGGTGAATGATGAATGTCAGGCTGTTTTCTTTACCATGTTCTTATAAAGTTGACAAGTATGCAGGGTATGCCTGTGGGGAAGAGACAATTGAAGCTAGTTATTTGAATGTACAAGCTCATGCCTTGTGTTTGGAGCTGAATATCTTTAAGCATTAAATTCATCTCATTCTATCAATTTGATTACATCAGGAATGGAGAACATGATGTATAACTTTGACACTCATTCAGTAAAATAAATGATGGTCAAATATGGTTAAGCATTTAGCGAATCTCCAATGTAATGAGGGTGGTCGTAGAAATAGAGGATGAGGTAGTAAAATTAAAGACTGATTCTCTTAGTGCAGGATGGTAGTGTAGGAATTATTAATACATCATGCATTAGTAAAGAAAGAAGGGTGTCATCAAACCATTCAACCCAACTACTTAATTTATTGGGTGAGGCCCAGGAATAGATCATATATTAAACTTGAATATGCCCCCTTATGCAAAGCCTATTGGGCTAAAAGTGTGAACAAAGGACTGACCCCCCTTGTAGAAATTCACAATTAGATGTGAGGGTAGCATAGTATGATTACAAGACCTCTAGGTCATAAGCTCTAATACCATGTTAACAACTATCCAACCCAATAGCTTAAACTATTGGGTGAAGCCTAGGAATGGATTGTTTATAAAACTCAAAGTGAATGGATTAGAATCAGTTGTCAGTATGGAATTTATTGTTATAGAAACCTAGAAGAATGCCACTTTGTACAATTTCTAAAATTCTAGTATTTTAAGAAGCATAACAATGTAGATACTTTCTTGAATTGGATGGCTGACTGATGGTTTAATGCCTGTCTTATAAGGATACGCCATATTATAAGTTTTTAGGTTACTTATTCTTATAGCATGGGGTCTGGGTCGTTAGAGCATTCAGTCTGAATAGTAGTGACAAGTTACTTTCTAAATGTCATCTAGTTGATGTCATGTGTTTTCTGTGTATTATTAGCAGTTTTCTCCATAAATTGCAGGTCCAAGGAAACTCATTCCAAAAGAAGGTGGCATTGCTCTTTGGAGTGGGGCACCATACCATGGAGGTAAATGCTTGGTTTTGTTTCTGTCTTGAATTGATGCTTCTTGATTGTGTATTTGAAGGAAAATAAAGGGTTGATGACACTTAAATCTGAAAAGTGCATCAGAGTTGGAAGCTGCAGAAAAGATGAACTTTGAACTAGGAGGAGCAGCTAAGAGGAACGAAATTGTTAAGACAGATGACTTAATAAGCGCTAGAAAGCTTGTAGGGATGGGAAAATCAAAGTCATTGAGGGGCTGAAATAACAAGAAGTGAGGTGTAGCAACTGTGAAAATGCAGCCGAGTATGTGTTGCAGATAATAGGAAAAATGCAGCTAGAAATGAAGCCAAGAATGACTTAGTTCCGTTGATTCATTCACTCTATTATAGAAGAGTTTTGAGCATCATAATGATTACAAAAGATCAAGCAACTTAAGCATGAAAGTTGCTTGTTATATAGACCAAACTTTTCAGCTTTTTCTGTCAGAGATGCAAGCTGTAGTGCTTGCTTTTTCAAGTGACTGAAACTAGCTTAATCAAACACAAGATGCGCCCTAAACATGGACTATTTTATCACTGATACAAGAAACTTAAAACACAAGAAAAATGAATTGGAACAATGCTGCATTAGTTGGAGTTTTATTTCAGCCATGTATAATCATCAACAGTATTAATGGATGTACAAGCATTGATTCTTATATTGAATTTACACTTGTGACAGGAGAGGTCCAATGGAAATCAAGGAGTGGGACCAACTCAAAGGGCTTCAGCATTGGCTGCCTTATCATCTGCATTTAACTCATCTCATGAAATGTCCCGCCTGGTATTGCTCATGTTCTTTGTACAATTGCTACTTTTACTATGTGTTTATTTCACTGTAGGTCTTTTCATTTGCTCTTTCAACTTTTGCTATGTGTCCCCAATGTCCTCAGTCCCATTCATTTTTTTAAGTAGTTCTGTTTTGCTCCCTTCTTAATTTGTCTTATGGTTGAAGTGGCCTATCTTTTATTCTGTCTGTTTGTTGTCTAATCTAGCTTCCTGTCAACCAAGATCAAGTGAAAAGGGGGACAGATATATTACTGAGTTTAACCATGTAATTTGTTTTCCTTTTCCACTGATTATAGGTCCACAGCATCCACAAATTTTGTTAAGATCTTCTTCATTTTTGTTTGGATTCATCTGAATGCTTGTGTGGTCTTCATCTCTTGTCATTGACTGCTCATTCTTTCACTTCTTTAGTTTGGATGATGTCTTATCTCATGTACCCTCAAAATTTGCAATTTTAAGAATTTGAATTAAATAATCCTCAAAAAAGTATGCAATAAGAAAATTTTTGACATCTGGTGCTAATAAAAGAGGTCAATGAATTAGCTTATCTCTGTCCTCTACTTCTCTTTTATTTTTTTTTTGTTTTGTAACAAAAGAATTATTTTGGTGCTAGCATGTGCTTATTGAACATCAGCTGTAGGGATCTGATGATTTTAGAGGATTGTAGAATGGATTGTTGTATTCCATACTACTAATTGGAAAACACACAATACAAGAACATTTATAGGCTGTACAGCACTAGTTCTGATCTCCTAATCTTGAGATTCTAAACAACACTATAGGAGAGATTTGCTCTGCTTTAAACTTTGAACCCTAAAACAGAAAATCCAATATGGTTGCCAAGGATTTCTTCTTATCCTAAATGCAAACTCAAGTAAAATAAAAGATTATAGATAACCACTTCCCTAAGAGATAGGAACTGGATTTCTACAGGATCACTTTTCTGTTCTGTAGTTGCTATTCATGATGGGTGTTCTATATGTCATCTGCATTTCTACTATTATAATGGAAGTTTTTGGTGGCTTGTATTTATTCAGTTTTGCATCTTGCAATTTGTGTGTGCTCTATTATCAAGCTTTCCTACCTGACTTTTTGTTTTGTGTGATGGTTCCTTCACTTGATGGACTTGTTTGCTAATGGGATGTATTTGGTATAATCTTTCTTATTACAGTCCCCAGATAGGTCCAATGGGTCAAGTCAAGGAGGACCAACACAGAGAGCTTCAGCTTTGGCTGCCTTGTCCTCTGTATTTAACTCATCCTCTGGAACAAAGACAACTCTTCCAAGACCATCTGGAATGAGTCAGGGGTCACAAAGAGCTGCCGCTGTGGCTGCTCTATCATCAGTTCTTACTGCTGAAAGGAAGCAAACGCCAGAAGTCTCTCCTTCCCACAGTCCTCCCTCAGAACCATATCTTCCAGGTAAGAATGTGAAATATTTTCTGTTTACAGTGATTGTATTTTAACTATGAAGACTTCACAGTTGCTTTCCACAAATATCTGAAATTATCTCAACCTTATTCTTGCACTTTTGTATCCCAAATTCTGATATGTAAACATGTTGATGCAATTGCAGCTGAAGGAAAAGTGAAACTTCTGAGGCGGGAGGTTCTGAAGAAGTTTCAGAAGTCAAAGACACAGAAGAAGTTGCGTCTGTATCTGAAAGAACTGGGGAGGAATCTGAACCTAAGGAAGGTGCTGAGCAGGATGGGGATGTTGGTGGATGCAGTCAGAGCACATTCAGCTATGATCGATTGAAGGCTCATTCTGACAATCCTGTGACTGGAATTGATTTTAAACGGAGAGAGGTTGGTCCCATTGTGCATTTTTTGTTTCACTTAATTCATTTTTATGATTACTATTCCAGTTATTTCACCATCTCAAATTACAGGCCTATCTATCAGATGAGGATTTCCAGACATTATTTGGAATGACAAAAGAAGCATTTTATAGAGCACCGAAATGGAAGCAGGATATGCAGAAGAAGAAGCTTGATTTATTCTAGCAAGATAACTTGTCGAAGGAAATGATCTCTGCCCTTCTTCTGTGCCGTAAATTATTATTCTCAATTAATACGATCTTCTTGGTTGAAAAATTGCAGTTGCAAATGCACACCATCTCTGGCTTGCTTTGTCTTTGGCTTTTCCCCAGTTGGACTACATGAATGTAGGTGTGACTATCATGCTTGTTTGTAATCATGCCTGGAGTGAGTTTTGCTCTAGTTTCCATTTTTGAGACCTATATGAATCACCTTCTGCCTTTTGTAATATCAGATTGTAGTTTTGCAGGCAGTTGGCAGGTCAAATTCTTTTATTTGGTCAGTGTGAATCCCACTTGTGGTTATTCAACTTTTTCTCAGCTTTCTTATTTGTTGAGCAAATGGGGGTGTATATGTATTGCATTGATACACGATTCCATTATTTCAGGAATGAAATGCTTGGTATACCATGGTTCCCATACACTGTACATTAGCACCAAGTATGGCATCGGTACTGAATGGTTGCTTTTGAACCTTATTTCTGAGAAAGAAACCTTTTGCTCATTATTTGTAGCCATATTTGTCTTTATTGACCTGGAAGTTTCCTGCATTACCAGAGGATAAAGAGCCCTTAAGTTGCCTTTCGTATCGGGTTGTGGTTAATTTTGCTGGTGAAAATTATTTTAAGGTGGAAAACCATGGACGCTGGCATTTAATTACAGGCACAGTTTCACTAGAGAGAGAGAGAGAAATGGTAATGTGAACTGAAGATGAGAATAAATGCTGTTAGTAATGTTGGCCAATTGCCCCTTAATTTTGTTCTATTTGGGGAGCGAGGGAGGTTTGTTTCTCATGTCACCCAGCGCTTCCAGTTCTATCAGGCAGTCAATCGCCAACCAAGAGTTATATATACGGTTCCAAGGGACCCTTCAAAATCAAATGCCTTCGCCTAGACAACTGTACTTTGTTGTCTAGCCAGGGATTATGTTTATTGTAACTACTACTGATTATCTTTGTGTGATTACATGTTTGCTATAAATCAAACTATGTATGTGATTGTAGAGATATACAAGTCATTGTCTTTGTAGATCCAAGTTTGAGTTAGAATCCTGATCAAATCTGTGGTTACACACACATTTGCCAACAAACTCCTTACTTGATGTAGTCTTTAATCGATTTTTAGATCTTAAAAAGGTAATATGTTATTTTGAGTGTCCACATTGTCTATGTCTATATCTGTATGTATGTATGTATGTATGTATGTATGTTGACGTTGATGTATGCATAGGGAGGCAGCTTCGCATCACCTAATCTTAGCCTAAGAATCCTTTGTCTTAATGTCTAATTTTTTAGAAGTCTCGTTGGCGTTGAAGTACTGATTGCTTAAGCTTGTTGTAGGCCCTTGATAAACCGTCACCACTTCTTTAAAGGGACTTTGATTAAGATGCTCATGGCGTGGGGGTCCATTGATTTGAAGTACTTTGCTCCATGGTGAAAGATCAAACCGTTGGTTATGTTAGCCTCATCTCAACCATACAATGTATACTTCGACCCCCACACCCCCGCCCCCTCGCCCAAAAGACCAAAAAGCAATACAAATATCTACTTATCCATGGCTGTCACCTCAGTTGGTCATTGCAAAGGCCAAAGGCATAGCCGCTTTATCTTGGTTTAGTTGTTAAAAGGATCATCAGTTTCTGGGTTACACAGTACAAAATAATTGTTTATTATTTTATAAAAATCTTTCTTACATATCTAATTATAAAGAAAATTGAAGTTATAAATATGATAACTTATGAACTAATTTATATATATATATAATCATCTATACGTAACTTCTAATATATAATACAAACATTCTTTTCGTAATCATATTATTATTCTGAGTATTATCCTATTTTGTCAGGATGACGACAAACTGGTTGTACAAACTGGTTCATTAATTGGGGTTTTTTGAATTGATCGAAAGAATGCATGAGTTGTTATTTACTGGGAGTCTTTTGGTACGATGTGTGAGCTGGAATGTTGTTGGATGACAATATTCATGTAAAGTATGTATTGGAAGGGGGAGGAGAGAGGTGGAGGTGGTGGTGGTGGTGGGGGGGGGGGGGCGCGGTAATCAATTTGCCAAGGAGAATTGGACAATATGTACGACAACATACATTCATGTGCTGCATACTCTCTCCGCAAATGTAATGCCCACGGCAGTACCACTGACGAAAATCAACAGCTAAGCAAATTGTACGGGGAAAGGCTTCCCAGTTCGGGTCAAAAAAAAAAAAAAAAAACAAAGTGGGTGAAGCCTTATGTCCAATACATGTGTCCACCACAACAATTTTGGAATTTTATTGAATTTTCCCTTTTTTCTTTTTCCTTCCTTCCTTCCTTCCTCCCATTGCAGTCCACTCGATAGGAAAGCCCCTCTGGTCCAATCTTCTGCCGAATCTGCCATTTCGAAGTGTTTTTTTTTTTGTGTGTGTCTTTGCTTCGCCCACGTCCAACAATTGTGGGGTGGGGGGGGGGGGGGTTCCTAGGTCTTCTTACCTACTACCCCCCTACACGCACAGTGCAGTCTCAAGGTTGGTTGCTTGAAAACTGTTGTTTTCTTTTTTTTGGGGGAGGGGGAGTGTGGGGTTTCCTTTCACGAATAAAAATAAGACTACCGATTCACGTAATAATAATAATAATATTTATTAGACCTCATATGAACACTAATGAGTGATAAAATACATTTTTTAATTTATAATTTTATTTATTTATAACAACAGTAAAAATGTGATTGGATTATATTTTTATTTATATACCTCCAAACATATTTTTTCTCTCGTCTTTAAAATAAAAAAAATGAATAATATTCTATAACCGTACGTCTAAGAAGCAGGGCCGTGACCAAAACAAAAACTCCCCCACGTTCAATCCAATCGAATTCAAAGACGCCTGCGGGGGCCATATTTGGGTGTCGGTGGATTTTGAACCTTTTGTTAATGTACGGAATGTGGGGCAGCACTCGCTCCAAAGTTTCAATTCCCAAGGCTTCTTATACCCCACATTTGTCACTAAACATGATTTTGTGCACATTGTAAAATTACATCAAATCAATGTTAGATGGGACAATCCCCAAATTTTCATTTTCAATCAAACGACTGTTGGATTTGTGTTTATTATTATTATTATTATTATTAAATGTATATTGTGTGTCCAATACAAAGTATGCTTATTTAAATCTTTTGATTAACTTAATTGATACTCTCTCTCTTTTTTTCATTGATTTATAATAATGGGTTTTGAGTTTCAGACAAGATCCAGCTAAACCCAAGTGGGGTGTTTTTCTCGAGTGGGTTTTAATTGTATTCTTAGGTGGGACTTTCTTTTGTGACAGAATAAGAGAAGACAGTGTCAATGAAAGGATCCTCGGGAAGAGAGAGAAGCGAAGAATAAAGAGAAGAAGAAGAAGAAGAAGAAGAAGAAGATGATGATGATGATGATGATGATGAAGGATAGGCATGTAGAATGGAAGCAATTTTTTTTTTTCTTTTTTGCAACTTGGGATTAGAAGAGAGAGACAGAGAGATGGGGGGTTTCCAAGGGCCAATTTAGGTATTTACGGAGAAGAAAGGAAGTGAATTTAGGGCAGCGGTGGCCATTGGTATTATACACACGGTAGGGGGGGGGGTGTCCATAAACCACCCACCCCAATCCGTCCAGCCAAAATTGAAGGGAAAAAAAAAATAGATAGAAAGATTTTCAATTTTTTTTATTAGTTTCAGAAATACATTAGTGTGAGAATATGAAAATATCCTATTTTTATTAACATTAGTGGATAAGTTTTTGGCTGTCTTAAAACGTAAATGTTCTCAAGTCACCCCAAAATACATCACTTTCAGGTTGACTAATGGGGCAATTCTATTATTATGCAATGTTCGCTAAAATGAAGTTTTCCCATTGATATGGACCATAGTGACATTGAAACGGACGTGACCCGATCGCTGTTTTCCGTTGCTGCGACGCCAAGGTTTTTTATTGGCTGCTCACAGGTTTTCATACGTTTTCCCTTCTTTTTTTTTTTTTTTTCGTCCCCGGGGGGTTGGGTGGGGGAGTGAGTTCTTAAGTTTTAATTGTTTATTTCATCCACTCGTATCTCCCGTGGCCGAATCTCTTTCCAAAAGGTCAAGAAGCAGACTTTCTTGAAGGGGAAAAGAGAAGAGAAAAGGAAAGAAAGAAAAAGTTGAAAATAAAAGGGCTCGACGACAAGATTTTTGTGAATTATTGTACGTATCGGCATGCCTTTTTCTAGTGGAATGTCCAAAGGTGACGTTCACCACCACGTAATCTTTTTTCAAGAATGAATTACGCGCAGTTTTCCAATTTTGAGTTACCGTATGATTTTATTGGAGCGTTTCAACGCATATTAAAATTTCGGAATTTAAGTCTGAAATATCGTCATTCAGAATTTATTTTTAGCAGAAAAATGACATTGAGTTTCCCGGCAAAGGCACCGACGGTGTGGTCCTCTGTCCTCCATTGGAGTATTTGCATGCCTAGTGGGTACCAATACGCCGTGTTTTACCCCCTGGTGGTATTACAGCCTCCATAGTTCCCAAACAACGGGACGAGGAATCAGCACATATCATCATATTTACAATTACAGATTGGCTACTATGGAAGATTGACTCCTGGCCCACGGAACGGCACTCCAACTCCACGGAAGACCATATGTAACATTGACTCCTAGCCCTGATTGAGCAAAAGGATGTGCACGACCTCTTTTGTTGAAGTATTATACAACCTGTCGGCTATGTAGTGCCTGCGATTATATTACTCAAGTGCGTACATATGTTACATCAATGTCCCCAGTGCAAGACTTTTGTAAGAGTCGTGAATGAAATGTGGTGCAGGGATTAATTGTCATGTTCGTTTTCTACTAAATTTTTTGATTGTGTGCCATGCGAAGAACACCTTCACCATTGGGCCCTTTTTAAAGGAGGGCTGTATTTGGTTGTAAAGAGTGGGAGCAAGAGGCGCCTAAGTAACTCCCCCGTCTTAATGCTTTTTGTGCCTACAGAAGTGGGTTAAAAACAAAACAAAAGACAAAAAAAAAAAAAGAAAACATAACACGGAGAGCAAAAGTGAGCATTAGCGTGCAAAGTGATGATAATAATAACTAGAATCTAATTACATAGATGCAAAAATTAAAAATAAAAAAAAAGGTAATGAATTTAAGTAGTAAATGATAAAAAATTTGACATTTCATAAAATATATTCATATTACATGAAAAGAAAAGAATTGAATTTTTATCTATTTAAATTTATTACTCTTTTTTATGTGTATATATATAGACAGATTTTTGGCAATAATTAATTAGTTTTCCCATTTAATCACTAGGTAAAAGGATAGAAAATTGACGTACCATTTAAACAATTATATGATTGTTGATCGCGTGGATTCTTTGCAAAGGTCTCTAAAGAGACCATTGTGAGGATACAAAATGACTTATGTATGAGGTCCATTAATCAACCCTCTTGTCTTGTCTACAAGATCTACCATATTACAATTATTTCAAATCTTTTTTTTTTTGGTTGGTACAATTCATTTATAAAGAGGGCGAGATCCTTTCCATTTCTTCAAAACTTGAATGGATTTTACACATACCATTGGATATCTCATGTACAAGTAAAAAACACGAGCTAAATGAGGAAAATTGCAGCTATGGAAACAGGAAAAGTCACATCTCCCTTATTGATCATGTTCTATTCCCTCATTATTATTATTATTTTTTTTAATTTTACTTTTTTGTTTGTATTTATGATTTGCTAGCTAGCTGTGGCAAATGACACTCCCTATAAACAGAAGAATCCACCTCACATGAACATATTTGTTTCATAATAATTGAGTTAAGAAGATCGTGACCACCGTTACCAAGTTGGATTATCTCGTGATGATTCCACAAGAACGATTTTGACCCTGAGAGTGAGCTCGCGTCCGGGATTGACTCCCCCGGCGTGATCAAACTAATTCTCTTCAAAACATGTCCGCCGCTGCTAACGAGTTGACTCAGAATCCCTGACTCGGTAATCGGGCTTTCTCTCTTGTGTTGCAGGCTGACTCGGACTATTTTGGTTAGCATTGCATTCGATAGTCTCCGAATCCCACGAGCTCCACCCATCATAAACACGGAATTAGCTTGATAATGGGACTGAGTCTTCTCTGGGCTTTTCCTGTTGTGTTTGCTTACTTCTTCTTCTTGCCTTGAGGATGACGATGATGGTACGTACACTGACTCGGGACTCCAATTCCTTATCCGGCCGAGTGGATCACCGAGTAACACCGAGTTTTTAACGTCCACTAGCATTACGTGCTTAAAATTTCTCCTAACGCGGCCAAGTAACAAAGGGTAACAAGCCCATCTTCTCAGACTCATTGGCACTTGCTCTAAAAAGCCAGCCAGTGAGTTTTCTGGGTCAAGCTCACTCGCTTCGAAACCCACTACCGATCCATAACTCAAACGCGTCAACTCAGCTCTTGTTTCTCCCGAGTCATTGGGGTTGTTGACCCGAATTCCCTTACCCCACAATGGCTCCGCCATTTCCTTGCTACCATGCTTCATGCTGAACTGAGTCACATCAAAACTCGATGCTGCCACCGAGTCTTGGCTCGTTCTGTTCTTGGATTCCTTGTATAGACGAACGAGCTTCAAGAACGAGTCGTTCTCTTCTCTAATCAAAGCATCGAATCTTGAAGAAAATGAGGAAGATGCAGAGATGAAAACCACGTCAGCTCTTGCAGTGAGACCAGACCTGTGCAAGACTCTCAAGAACAATCTGAATCCGTTTTCATTGGTATCTTCCACCACATGTGCCACCACAAGATCAGTCATTGCTCTGGTGCCACGCCTGTAAAGCTTACCCATTCCCTGTAGAGCAGAAAACGGGTCTCTTCGTCTTCTGCCATTGTTTCGGAGTTGGTACCGGTTTTTCCAAATGGTGTTAAGGATAGAAACTTTGTTCTTGGTTCGGAGCTTGGTGGGAGGCTTTTCTGGAAGTAATCTTCGTGGGGTTTTAGCTAGAGTTGTGGGGTTAGGGACTGTCGGATCGAAGGTGAAGAGGAGGAGGGTAAGCAAGAGCAAAAGAACGCAAATTGAGATGGTGGATTGGGTCTTTAAAATAATGGGGTTATTGGAATTGGTTCTTTTGATGGTTCTTGAGGAAGAAAAAGAAGAAGAAGAAGAAGATGATGATTGCGAGGAAGGAAATGGATTGCCTTCATCTACTGCAGCGGCAGCGGCGGCGGCGGCGGCGGATTTGTCTTCGGGAAGGAAGACAAGGAGGAAGCCCATGCCCCAGTTTTCACACTTGGCCTCGGACCCTGGTGTGATGCCCATCAACTATCCCTGGCTGGCTGGCTGGCTGGCTGGCAGGTTGCCGGTTTTGGGTTTTGCTGCTTTTCAGTTCGGTGGGTTACATCGCTTTGCCAAAGCGATGGCCTACGGGGAGCGACTTTGTGTCTCTGTCGATCCAAACGCTCCGCTAGGCCATTTTGGCAGGCTCTGTTGCCGCTGAGAGTGACTCCTAATCAAGATTTAATAATTCTGCCTTTTAACCGTAGCAAACCTCTTTCGTTAATTATGGAGAGAAGGGGAGCATCAGCCTGGATTGTATTGTATTGTATTGTGTAGTACAAAAATAGCTTGGTTTTTTATAAACAGAGTCAGCAAACCACTGCCGATGAATTCCAATTGTAATTTTTATCTTTCAGCCTTGGCAAATGACAAGAACCATAGATGTAAAAAAGAAACATTCAAAGCGTGAAGACTGTATTATGATACTTGTAGGAATACCTTATCTATAGGATTTGAAGCTCCAAATTAAGGAAACAATTTATTTACGATTAGTGATTATTATCATATGAGGAGATTACTATCATCATATGAATTGAACATAAATCACAATCATATCTTATTAGTTGATTTACCAATGAAATAAATCAATCCCCCCCCCCCCCCCCCAAAAAAAATAAAATAAAATAAAAATAAAATAAACACCGTATCATTGAGCCATCACCCTCAAAACTGAATAGGTTCAGATGTTGCATGAGTTAATGACGCACGGTATTCCACCTTGATACTATGAGGTACTACCATTGATTGATTGATTGATAGGAGAGCCATCGAACAAGAAATAAAAATGTAGAAAGCAAATCATTTGTAAGTTAAGAAATTCTTAGTTCAGTTCACATCTCAAAAGGCTTGCTGTTGTGGGTAGGATTTTCATCCCAAAATACCCCAAGAACAGCTGCAAGATGGGTGAATTTAAAGGACAACTATAATTTATGAGAGAGAGAGAGAGAGAGAGATGACCCCTCATAATTCCGTCAAAGAAAAAGAAAATCATACTGAATTTACGAGGCGCACAATAAATTGAGTTGTTAAACTAAACATATGAAAGAGTAATTTTCATAATACTTAACAAGAATTATCAATTAATTTTATGATTATACGGACTAAACATACATTTAATCATATTGAAAGATTTTAACAAGATTTCAAACCTTTAGTAGCTAGTCTAGTAGATTACCAAAACAGAATTACTTATAATATCGTTCTTTTAATAATTAATTGGACCAATATCTTTTTACTTCTAAAATGAAAGACGAAAGTCAAATCGATAAAGGTCACATCAATTCACGAAATCTAACGAGTAACGACAAATTAACAAATTAAGGCTGTCGGTTTATAAGCGGTCCCATGCGGTGTGGTACAATGTGCAGGATGAAGATGTTGGCCGTATTAAAATGTGAAAAAAAAAATAAATTAATTAAAATTATGTATTTAATGGCGTTTTAAAAATAAAATTTATTTTCACTAATATACAACAAACACATATAGAAATTTTTTCATAAAATAAAATAAAATATCTTTAATTATGAATTATATTACTAAAATTAAATTCTTGATAAATTAGTGTATTTTCACAACATTTAATTATAACCTAGAGATCCTGGCTTGAAATTCGTCAAATATAATTTTTAATTATTTATTTTCATCACATTTAATAATATAATTTTACACCCACATAATTAAAAATTCAAATTGAACAATTTTCACATTTTTAATAATTTTGTTGCAACAAAGCACTTCACATAACACAAACAGTAACTATCAT
This sequence comes from Ceriops zippeliana, assembly GCA_037897445.1. Classification (NCBI taxonomy): domain Eukaryota; kingdom Viridiplantae; phylum Streptophyta; class Magnoliopsida; order Malpighiales; family Rhizophoraceae; genus Ceriops; species Ceriops zippeliana. The sequence goes on along the minus strand of JBAPLH010000216.1, from coordinate 1,519,826 downwards.
CCTCTGACAATGTTTAGGGCAAAATAATAAACCATAAAAGCCTTTTAACCCATAGAATAGAATATGCATGTAGCCTTTCTTGAACAAAAGGGGCTTTTAAAATTGAGGTAAGCAAAAAGTTTGAATTTGGTCGGACCAATTAACCAAAAAATGCGACCATAATCAATATTGCACAGTCAAATCCTTACTCGCTTTGTCTTCTTCGCCAATCCGGCACAACTGATTCCACCCAATTTAATCCACAATCAACCCCCACGTCCTCTCCCAGCACGGTTACCTTGTAACAAGGCCAATGAAACCTCCTCAACCTGTTTGTTTCCGGAAACATATAGTTTAAGGTACCAAATATTCGGTCGTGTTCTTTTGTTCTCTATATAGTCCAGCCAAGTACTTTTCTTTCTTTCTTTCTTTCATTTCACGATTGGCGTACATCAGTTATTAGTCACTGGGAGGGAAAGGGGTTGGTTAGTTAATTAGGAGTGGAGACTTCGCAGGTCTGCAAGAATCGCAGGGTCCTCTCAATGTTATAATGGAATGAATTCCTGACAAAAATTCCAGGGCAGATTTTGGAATGGGTCGGACTTATGATGGTTAAACGATTTGGGACCTACTAAATGTCATTCTTTGAAATTGGACATTGATATTTTTGACAAAGACAATATTAGGACCCAAACGATTCAAACGTTTGCTGATGTAGGTATGTAAGTAAAGGCCCAATGAAGTTCAACTACGATAAATCCCAGCATAACAATCTACCAGAGTCAAACCTGCCCCAAGTTTGATACTTTCATCCAATATGCTCGAAATTCTCTCACCGGCCCAATCATCCAAAGCCGGCAGACCAACGTCCACCGGCGACACATGAATAGCAGGAAGAGAAATAACAAAAACATTTAGGCTGTAATGCAGAGATAAACAGAACTTTCCAACAACAGTCTGCCAAAAACATGATTCTAAAATTCTCCATGATGGGATTTCCGTTTTGTCAACATGATTAACATATTGTTTGAAAGTAAACTTCTTCGACTTCAAGGACCAGAAAGCAGGGGCTTGCCATGCGGCAAAAGCCAGCAGCAGTGTGGTCAAGAATTTGGCAATGGGAGTTACTGGGGAATTAGTCATTCCGAGGCTATCTCATCCCTCTAAGAGAAAGGAATGAGATGAACGTTTACCAAACATCGAGAATGAGTCATTTCCATTCCAATTCCCATCAATATTTTTGTGGAACCAAATGCCTCCTTGGTGCTTGCAATAGAGCTATATCCGGTAGTCAGATGCTTCCTCTATTCCTTGCCCGCTTGATCTTCGTTGTCCATTTCAATGCTTGGGATATGAGCTATTTTGGACCACTCTTTACTGTACAGTTGCCTACTTGTTTCCGGGCATCCGTGGATCACCAATTTTCGCAGATTGGTGCGTGAAATGCTACTTGGCAATGTAGCCAGCATTGGACAGCCGTCGATGACAAACTCTTCAAGAGCAGAAAGGTCCTCCAAGATGTCCGGCACACAGGCCAGTTTTGGACAACCGACAATCTCTAGCCTCTGAAGGGAAGTGAGGTCTCTGAGGCCTGTAGGCAGCGAATCTAATTCTATACAGTAGAGGATTCTTAGATGCTGAAGAGAAGAAAAGCCTTTCATGTCGTAGGACAACTCAGACAGCAGCCTGTCACAACAATACAATGTCATTTCTCTAATAGAAGTTAAATTTCTAAGAGGCCTAGGCAATATGTCTTGATAATCAGAGATCACAAGTGAAGAGAGAGATATTTGGTGTTCCAGTGACAATAAAAGCTTTCCATCGCAGTTCCCTAGTGCTAATTTCTCCAGATTTGGAATCATGGGAATTCTAGATAGATTCTGGCATCCTGCAATGATTAAAGTTTTGAGGCAAGGAAATGCTGTTTCTCCTCCCTCCAAATCAAAACTCCTCCATTCCACTAATTTTGGCATATCATAGCTCGAGGTGTTTAAAGATGGAAACCCTTTGATACCACCACCCGCTCCATAAAAATCATAGTCTATTATCTGCAATGCTGGCATTTCTCTTAAGTAGAGGTATTCGAGGTTTGGGAGCTGCCCAAGTGGTGGAACTTCTTCACAGCTGCAATCGATTAACGAAAGGCTCACAATATTTTGGAGGAAAGAGCTCAACAACCATGATGGATAGCCGATACCTCCATAGCCAGTAATACTTAGGACCTTTAACTCCCTGGGAGGCCTCAGGTTTTCTAGCACTTCATGATTCATGTTTTGACGATGATCATTCCACGACAGTTTCAAAGTGTGGAGATTTTGCTTCTCAAACAGTTTCACATTGTAAGCATCATCTGGCCTGCTAACGTACTCGAGATTCTTTATCTCAAGTTCACCTCTAAGGTCTAGCTCACGGAGCTCATCAATGTGACTACAACCATCAATATTGCTCAGAATGAACAACGGCAATTTCTGGAGATGTCTCAGCTCGCTGAGATGAGGTGGCATGTGAGACAACGAATAACATGACCGAATATTCAGATGTCTTAGGTTAGTTAACTTGCATATGGAGTTTGGTAGCTTCAGAAGCCTAAAGCATTCAACAAGCTCCAGTGTATACAAGCTGCGGAGTCTCCAGAGGGAACTAGGCAATGACTTAATTTGAGTCCGGGACAGGTTGAGATACCGTAAATGTATCAAGTTGCCAATGAATTCTGATAACATCTGAGTGCCACTTCCACTTATATCTAACGAGTGCAGGAACCTTAGTTTGAAAAGAAATCCTGGTATTTTTGGCAAATTGTTGGATAACAGAAGAAACGCACGGAGTCTTTTAGCCCTGTGCAGCAGTTCTGAGGTTGTTGATTGTGCGAGATCACTCTTACAGGCCAAAGAGCAATAACGAACTTCTGCAGCAACACTAGGCAGGAGGCTTGTGTTTTCCACTATCTTGCACCCAAGCCTGGCAACGGATTGCGCAAGGTCATGAATCAGATCGTGCATTCGACACTTCACTATTTCGCCATGATTGTCCCTTATTACTTCCACAAAGAAGGAGGCTTGTAAAAGCTCCATGAAGTAATAATTTCCAATGTCCTCAGGACTTGTACTTGCATCCCTCAGTGGGATAAAACCTTGGGCAATCCACAATTGGACAAGTTGGTCCTTTTCAATTGCATATCCTTTTGGAAATATTGAACAGAATGCAAAGCACTGCTTCAAGTGTGATGGCAGATTATCATAGCTCAGTTTTAGAGAAGGCAAAACAGAACATTCAAACCCAGGCAAATTCCATATGTCGTCATTCTTGCCAAGAAGCCACCGAGTTTGTTGTTCATTTCTTCGGCGCATCTCCATGCCAAGAGTCTTAATGGCAAATGGCAGTCCTTTGCACTTGGCAACAAGTCGTCTGTGAAACTGTTGATCAGATTCCTTCGTTACATCTCCGGCAGAAAGGAATGCTTCACGCTGGAAAAGTGACCAGCTGTCGTCATCTGACAAAAGTTTCGGGCTATGCCACTCCACGTTACCCAGCAGCATGGCAACCCCTTCACTGCGGGTGGTTATAACAGCGGATCCTTGTTTTGCCTGTTGAAGCAAACTAAGCAACCAGTTCCATCCCTCTGGATCTGCGTCCCACACATCATCCAGAACAATCAATATTCGTTTTTCCTTAAAAGAATCAGATGATCTCTCAAAGTTCTCCAGGGATCGATTTGTGGAGTAGCTTAGTTGTCTGACAATCATTTTCACATCAAAAGATTGCCCTACATGAAACCACAACCTTTGATCAAAATAACTACACAAAATGGGCCTGCTATATAACAACTGCGCAAGCATTGTCTTCCCTAGCCCGGCCATGCCCACAATGGGGATGACCTTCAGGGGCCATTCTTCAACTTCAGACAACAATTCACTCAGCAACATATGCAAATCGCTCTCCGATCCGAACATAGTTTTCCAAAGGACAGCCTCAGTCTGGCGAACGCGGGCCGACGATGCTAGTGCTGATTTGGAAGTTGCCCCGGGGGGAGTAGCAGTAGGAAGAGACATCCTCCTCTTCCGAATGAGCTTCTGAAGCCGTCCAAAACAGTTCTCCATCTCCAACTGGAAAGTAAACTTAAATGGCATGTAGGGTTTGGAAAACATGAAATCATCTAAGATATCGTTGGCTTCGTAGACAGCGTCCTTGACCATAGAAAGCCAGCACAGAAGTGCTGCATCGTCCTCGGATCTGTTCTCTGCCTGGAGGACTAAGGCCTGAAGCTCTGCCAAAGTCAGCTGGAAATCTTTCAGGGTCCAGCTCCGGTCCATCTGACGCCTCAGGCTTTGCGGGAGCATCCTCAGGAGTCGCAGCAAGTCAACTGCCGCGTCGGCGATATCCAGGCCATTGTCAACAAGGGCATTCAGCCTGTCGGAGAGCATCCTAATGAGCGGCGATGCAACGGCGTCGGCCATGAAAACACAGGTTTGGTTCCGTTCTGGGATTTCAGAGAAAATTCAAAACTATTGCGCGAACAAAACTTGCGGAATCCGGATGTTTGGTAGTATGTTCCTATTGAATAAGAAAGCACGGCGAGTAAACGAAGAAAAAAAAAAAAAAACTAAAATAACTGATGATGATAATGCAACAAAATAAAATAATAAGATATTTTTTAATCGTATTACATAAATAAAAAATATGGACACGATTCATATTATTTAATAATTATTATTAATTACTAAAAGACATATTGTACCGTAAATTACACTCTAATATTTTTACTGCAGTTTCAAGATTCCTTCTCTGGAGCCTCGCGATTTGAATTACATACAGCTAACAGGCAATAGTGGAGCTCCAATTATTATTTTATTTTTCTAAAGTCACATCGGAAAGTGGACTAGTTTAAAAGCTTGGACGGTCTGCTCCTTAAATCTTATTCTATCTTACCAAAAACCAACCCGAGGAGTTTAAAAAAATCAGGGGATTTGGAGTTTGATTGGTCCGTTCGTCCATTTGCCAATTTGGCCAAATAAAATACCACGGGGTTTGGTTAATTTTATGTGTATTTGATTAGGTGTCTAAAACAGTGATTCTATTGACTTTATGGTGAAGCAAGCGATGGGGTTGAAATTCTGTCAGGCTGGATATTGGCTGACTGATTCCTATCCTTGCCTAATTGTCGAGTTTGATAACGGTTCATCAACCAGCTCTAGATCCAGAAGCACCTAGCTGAGCCGACAACGAGGAAATTTTCTGGTTAGTCACTCTTCTTGTTTAATTCTCTTCGTTCTACCTCCTGTTTCAATCCTTCCTTTCTTTGACCCTTTCTCCTAGGCGATACTGCTTGTAACAGAAACAGCTTGTTAGCCTTGCCGTTCTGATAGGAGATACTGCTCTACCCAAAATAGAACAAAAAAAGAAAAAAAAGAAGAAGAAAAGGTATGAAAGTGGTTTGTAAGCCTTGCCGTTTTGGTATGAACGATGTAGAAATCATTAGAATATGCTGCGGCCTTGAGGCGTTTGTGATTTAACATCAATATCAAACTGCTGGTACAGGTGGCATGGGGTTTTCCAAGAAGTTGCCTGGATTGGCTCCATTTTGTGGGCAAATGCCACGTGTCAAGTACTACAATCAGGATATTGATGAGCAACTTGAACTGGACAAGAAAATTTTCCTGCATAAGAAGAGGCAGGCTATAGAAGAAAGCATGATGACTGTATTGTTCATGGACACTGCGGCTATTAAAGAACGCCGAACATGGATGTGCAAGTTGGAAGAAATAGGCCATCGGCTGGAACAGAAACCGGACCCTAGTATTTCTGGGTTGGGTCAACCCAAGTATCTGCTGAGCTCCCTTGATGATATGCCAAAGTACTTTGAAACATCTTCACCATATCGGACAATGAAGTTGCCAGCTAAGAAGACTGAAAGCATGGTGTATCCTCCTGTAAAGACGGGGAAAACTAAGCTACAAGAAAAGACTGAGATGAAAGACAAACAGACAATTGGGACAGCATCAAGAAAGCCTGCAATGGAAGAGAAACAGAACATTGAGACAGCATCTATGGCAGACTCTGTAAGGATTGCCTCGAAAGCTGAGATGGTGCCTTCACCAAGGAAGGCAGCAGAGAGAGATCTAGTTGCTGGACTGGAGGGCAAGACGACAACTGTGGAATCAGAGTCGAGGCAGTTGAAAGGTGGGCCAAAAATGAGTGCCTCTGAAACTGAATTTGCTGGTGCTGAACGATTTTTGCTGCTGCGAAAAACAGAGATTTTGCCAGACTATGAAACTGCAATTGAAACTCCATCGAACAGTAGTTTGCGTGCACATGAATTGGACACTGTAAGCACTGCTTTTGAAATCACTTCTGTTTCAGGTCCCAACGAAGAAGCACAGCAGTTGGAAAGCCTTCCGGCAACTGCTGCATCTGAGCTGACGAAGGCCCCTCATTCAAGAAGAAATTTATATGCACATGAAAAAAAAACTGATGATGTTGCTCCCAAAACAATAGAAAAACCTGAAACAAGTGATCAGACGAAGTCTAGACCTTTGTTGGAGTACATTCCATCAAGAATCATATGCGTTTCTAGTCCCAGTACTATTGGGGCCAACATAGCAAGTGCTGCAGTTGAGCAAGTGGAGGCTTATTCATTGAGGAAAAGTCAATGTGCACATGAATTGGAAAACACTGACATTGATCCTGAAACAACAGAAAAACTTGAAAAAGGTGATCAGATGAAGCTAGGAGCTTCATCTGAGCCCACTTCACCAGCAATCGTATCCATTTCTGCTGCTAGTCAATCAGAGTCGATGGAAGGTAAGATGGCAACTGTGGCAATGTGGTCAGTGAAGGCAGGTTTACCGGGGAGAGGTATATCTGCGCGTGAATCCATCACTTTTAACATTGCTTCTGAAACAATGGAAGAAACTGAGGCAGATGATCATATGAGGTCTGTACCATCGTTGATGCCCACTTTACCAGCAATTGCATCCAGTTCCCATCCCAGCATAGAAATTGAGTCAGTGGACGACAATATGTCAAAGGTGTCAGCTGAGATAGTAGGGCACGGAGATGATTTCCAGCCTAGGTTGGAAACAAAATCCATCCATGCTCTAAGGCTGGCACCAGGTAGAATCTCTGTTCCAAAAACTGCAGAAACAACTGTAGGAGGTGATCGTATGAGGATTGAACCATCAGCTGAGTCCAGTCTTTCTTTTGAGGAGGCTTGGCATTTGTTTTGTCAGCAGGTGGGTGAAGTTATTAATAATCCAGATGTCCACCCTTTTGCTTGGGGCATAGTGGAGCAGTGTTCTGGCTCAAAGCTGTTGATTATCCTAACGGGAAGGGCTTTGGCAGAGGAAAAAGATATTACAGTGTGGGAGTTCACATTTAAGCATTTTTTGTCACCCAAAAAAGCTGGGAAATCTGGTGCTGAATCCATAACACCAAAACTGAAATTCATTTACAGCAGATTAAAGACTCGTGGCACAAAGAAACTTAGTACAAGGATGTGTGATCTTCAGGGTTGTTTTCTGTACTGTGCACTATTTCCACAAGATTATCAGGTCAACATATCCACACTGGTAGAGTGTTGGATTCATGAAGGTCTGATTGCTGGGAATGCAGAGGATGGATGCAAGATTGGGCATGAAATAGTTAAAATTCTTGTAGAGACTGCTCTGCTTGAGAGTGTTGAAGATGGCCATTGTGTTAAAATGCACCGAATGATCAGAGATTTTGCATTGGAGCTAGTACTGCAGGAAGTGGAAGCTCGCCGACTTTTGGTGACAACTAATTTCAGTTTGATACAGCTGCCACGCCTGGGAATTAGTCCATTGTCTGGACCACTTGATCAGAATGTCTTAAAAGCTGGTGCAGGCATAATGGAGCCACCATTAGAAGAGCAATGGGAACAAGCAAAGATGATTTTCTTAATGGATAATGAGTTATCCAGCCTGCCAGAGAGACTAAAATGCCGCAACTTGTTAGCATTGTTCCTGCAAAGAAACCAATGCCTCAGAGAAATACCTATCTCGTTTTTTGATTGCATGCCTTCGCTACAGGTATTGAACCTAAGTGAAACCGGGATAACTTCTTTGCCAAAGTCAGTCTCAAAGCTCAAGAGCCTTAAAGAACTTGTGATTAGAGACTCTGAGCATTTAGTCAAGCTTCCATCTGAGGTGGGAGAGCTACAACGTCTTGAGTTACTCGATCTTTGTGGTACCGAGATAGACAAACTTCCCATAAAAACTGGACAGCTAGCTTCCTTGAAGTACATGAAAATATCGTTTTATGGATCTGTTGATCCAATGGAGTATTCCAAACTACCGCCTGAATTGCTTTCAAAGGCAATAATCTCAAGGCTCCTTTCCTTGAAAACACTCGGCATCAACGTAACACCATGAGATCCACGGTGGAATAAGATTGCAAAACGTGTCACAAGTGACATCAGCAAGTTAAGCAACATAACTGACCTGCATTTCTATTTCCCTCAAAAAGAGCTTGTTGACATATTTGTTAAAACCAGCCCATCATGGAGAGGAAACAACTTGAAGAATTTCAACTTTGTTGTTGGTCATGATGTGAAGCGCATGATATCTCGCGTTCCACACAGCATAAAGCACGAATATAGTCAACGGGGTCAATGCTTGCGATTTGTGAACGGTGAGACAATACCTGAAGCTGTTATCAAGGTACTAAGCCGAACAACTTCTTTTTATTTAGACCATCACCTAAATATACACAGCCTGTCAGAGTTTGGTGTCAGAAACATCATGGGGCTGGAAATCTGTGTCGTGAGAGAATGTCCTGAGATGGAAAGAATTGTTGATGGTGAAGAACTGACACTTCCATTTCTGGAATGCTTGAGCATTCATTATTTGGAGAACTTCAAGTGTATTGGGCGCAGTAATTTGGCAGTTGGGAGCTTTGTTTGTCTAAAATACTTGCATGTACGCAAATGTCGTCAGTTGAATTTTGTTCTCACCAGCTCCATGAGCGAGCACCTTGCTAACTTGGAAGAGTTAGTCGTGGACGATTGTCAGGCCATGACTGCAGTTATACAAGTTGATCAGGACAAGATTGTCGAACCTGGTCATAGTCTGCTACCACGGCTGAAGAGCTTGACACTTCACTATCTACCTCAATTGGTCTGCGTTTGGAAAGGCTCTTGGCCCTCCTTGGAATGTATCAGCTTTTACCATTGTCCAAACCTGAGGAATCTCGATATGGAGTCTGACACCAAATTGAAAAGTTCAATCAAGCAGATCAAAGCAGAGAAAGATTGGTGGTGTCGATTAGAATGGAAACAGCCTTCTTTGTCTTTAGAGCTTCAGGCGTACTTTACGTCTTTAGATCATGAACTTATGTAAATTTGTCAAAAAAATAAAATAAAATAAAATGAAAGAGTAACTGGGGCAATTTTCTATCCCAAGTTAATCGAAGATTAATTCAAAAAATTTGCTCCGACTAAAGTTGTTTTCTGAATTGGTGTTTACTTAAACTCCATAAATAAGAAAGCGCATTTTGGATGCACATGACATCTCACCAAAAGCATAATAAACCCAATATTGTTTTAAGGATTAGAGAGATGAAGAACTATACCCAATCTAAGAACTCGATTAGGACATGAATGATTAGAAATTTAGTGAGTCACAAAAGTCTAACTTATTTGTAAAATTTATCAACCTATATGGCTACTGAAACGATATCCTGGTTCAAATAAGAACTTTTCCATCATAGTTTAGATTATGCAGGGATCTCTCGGTCTTTTTTTTTTTTTGGGGGGGGGGGGGAGTGTTCTTAAGTGTCAATAACTAAATTATTTATAATATATGAAAAAATACAAAAGCTGAGAAAATAGAAAAGTATTATCTTACAATATTTTAAAGCAAAATATATATTGAAGCATAAATGACTTTAATTGAAAAGATTGTTGGTTGAGTAATCGTTGGGCATTTTCTGATGCTATTTGACATTCTGTCTCCATTATTTTGAATGGAGCTTCCATGATTTGTTGCTGCAAGTGAGATACTAATAATACACATCCATAAACCGGGGACTGTCACCCGTGAGGTTTGCCCCAAACCACATGCAGTCTGTTGCCTCTGCTCACAAATGCTCTGCATGGATATAACAGAGAGATTCGTCCTAATAGTCATAGGATTCCTTTAATTTCGATCTCGAGAACAAGGGCGTCTTGAATTATCTACCTGTTGATGTAATGGAATCTTATTATAACAGCACACTATGCTTGATTGCATACACACACATATTTGTATATGCTCCCTAGCACATTAGCACATATCTTTATTTTTGTGGCTTGCACATAAGCAAATTTGGACTCGAACATGGAACTAAAAGTTCCGACAAAGGTGTTTTAATCAATTGTATTAGGGGTACGGATTCACCTGGATCATGTTAGTAACATTGCAGGCGCCAAACATCTTGTGAAGGTAAGCAAGCATGTATCTTTGTTGATACTTTGGCAGAAAAATTGGGGATCCAATACACAATCTCGAGGGCTCAAGGGCCTACAACCGCGGAAATTTTTTTCTACTCGGACACCACATCGATGTTCCACATTATCAATTGTCATGAGATCATCGGATTTTTTTTTTTCCTTAAAAAGTAATTTATTGAAATATACCGTAACTATATTTATTTATGAAGCTATTAATAACTAGATTATGAGGAACACACGATCTTTTATTTTTATTTATATATTTTTTTATATCGTTGATATGTGGTTCAAGCTCACTATTTTTTCTTATTTTGTATTTTATTTGTCTTTATAGGATATTTTTCTGCAAATACATACATTGGTTTTCTGGAGTTGAAAGAGTACCAATCATATAATTTCTTTTTTTGATTCTTTGGTCCATCACCGTGCTGCCCCATTACCATCTATGTTTTGCAACTTTGATCAGTTGACTTTTATGTATTGTTTTTTCTTTTTAAGAAAGAAGTCTATAAACCAGTTGAACGCATTATTTTTAAACGACTTTGTAAAACAAAAACTCATATGGTTGGGAGGTTGCAAAAATCGGAAATAATTTTAGTAACACGACATTCCCCATCGAGGTGTTACGCAATGTTTGTTTTATATTTGCTTGTTGACGAGACATATGACGTCAAATGTAAATGTAGATAGACTTTTAATTGTTTTTAGAATTTTCAACACATCCAAAGCCAATGTGACGTATACCAGATTTATGCTCCATAGTTTTATGAACAAAATTTTATGTTAGAATCGGAGGTAACACAAGTTTCTTTCAAGTAATTTTTAGCGTGTAAAATAGTTTTTAGTATTTGCTTCGTGTATGATATTTCTATGCATTTATTCTTGTTTGTACTTATAACTTGTCTTAAACATAATTGAGAACAATGTCATCTCTTTTAACAATTACATTTAAATGAAAACTATCCTTAGATATATTGGTTAACATTTCTGATTTCACAGATTTTGAAAAACTAATGTTTATCTTAGTTTCTCAGCATAATCTTGACTTTATGCATAAAGGAAACTCATAGACATATTAATACTATGATTTATCGTGATAATGGTGTTTCAAGAGCCACATATCAACCAATTTATATTATACTTTTTCATTTATCATAATCTTTTACATTACAAATGATCAGTTAAGACTAACAAGAGATGTATTGTGTGCAAACTTAGAAATTAGGTGAGCAAAAAGGATGTTTTGATTAGCATCCTTATATAGATTGTAAATATTGTTAATTAAGTTTAAGTGTGCAAGAAAGTAAAGGCACGTGGATAAGAAGGTAAATTTATATAAAAAGGTAAGAACGTAAACCCACGTAGAGAGATAAGAAAGTAAATTTATCGTGTAAGGGCAAGAACATAAAACGGTCACGTAAGTCTTATTAAGATTTCATGGAGTAGAGTATATAATAGTCTTGGAAAACAAAGAACATGGTGTCAACAATATTGAACATTTAATAAAACCTAAACAATTGGCCAACCAAAAAGAATATCAAATCCTACACAGAAGAATACTACTTGCAAAAGAAAAAAATAGTTATAGTGAAATCTTACATAGTATGTTCGGAATTGAACAGTGTTGTCGGAAATTAAACAGTATATTCGACAGGGCAAAACCTAGACAAAGAAATCATCAAACACTTAGAAGAGAAAGAGAAAATAGTAGTCGTCAATGGGAAGGAGAGAGACGGTTGACGGCCAGGCTGAACAAAGAATATAGGTGAACAACTGAAACAATTGAGCAGCCTTTGATGGGAAGGAGAAGAAAACGCAGTCATCGATGGTCGGAAAATCGAGCAAAAAGGCAAATACGTTGAGAGAGAAAGAGGAGGTCGAATGGGGGCTAAACGTTGAACGTAAGATGGTCAAAAGGTGGCTAAGAAAGGTGACGAAAGAGTGAAAAACCAGACCATTGGAGTGAGAAATCCGCCAAGGAGAAAGGAAACTCGACGACCAAATGGGAGTAGACTAACGGAAGGAGAGAAACCCATGAGAAATAGCACACCACCGGCACACCAGCGATTTGTAAGATTTAGGCTAACATTGAAAGAAAAAATAAGCAATATAATAAGTAAGTTAATAAGAGGTGTGTGAAGGTTGTCTTTGAACCTTGTGATTAGGTATAAGTGCAAATAAGGAAGGAATGATTTCTCTCATATAGAAAGTCCAAATTGAAGCCTCAAGGAAATAGATTTTTTCAAGTCTTAAAAATGATTAATGACAATATCTACTAAAGAGATTTACCAAGTAACTATGATAATATTAATATTACTAACTTATCTTTGTTTAATATATATGATTTGAGGACGAATCTTTTTAAAAAGGGAGGAATGATGGAGAACAAGGTGTCGATTAAGTGCAACAAAATAATTATTCCTAAGATTTTTTTAGGAAGAATTGGTGGTTCAATAATTAAGATAAGGATAAAGAGCATGAAAGTGGTTTTACAAGGATTAATCATGGAATTGCATAACAAAGAAGGTGTTCTAGAAGATTCTAAAGCTATTCTAAAAGTTTCTAATGTTATACTAAAGATAATTACTTATATTTATATACAAAATGATGAACAAGACTTATAACTTAAAAAACAAAACTTGAAACTCATAATATAAGTTAAAGCTGTATAACCAAATTAAGAAAACACTCGATTTACATGTTAAGTTGTATTAAAGAGTATGTTTTTTGTTTTGAGTTATTGGATTTTAAATTTAGGTTGAATTACATATAAAAAAGACTTAAAATTTTTAGAATGATTTGGACTTTTGAATTAGAGTTTTTACTTTGATTTTTATACCAAACTATCATTAATTGTAATTTTTAAAAAAATTTTAAATCAGATTCGTATTTTTTAATTAGAGAAATATTTTATCATTAAAGTTTTTCCTTAATAAATCCTTTATCATATTTACATATTTATATAAAATTTACAACTATATAAAACAGAAATTAACATAATTAAAGTATTTTCAACAAGTTTTATTTTGTCTCTTGTATTATTAAAAAAAATACATTATCTTGATTTATCAAATGAATAGTTAACTTTTGTAACATCTAAAGATTAAAATTTTTAGAATGTAATTTTTTTATGATTATGATATGATTAATTTAATTTAATTTTAAATTTTTTAGGATACATATAACAAATTAATGTAAAAGGTTGCCCGTCGCGTGTGACTTTGTAATGCACTAATTATGGGACCCAACCCAACTATAATTAAAACGATTTTCTCAGTCGTTCCATCGTGAAAATAATGGTCTTTAAAACCTGCCAGTCGTGCGGCAACGATGTTGACGATGGCTTCAGGTGGAGTACAGGAGGGTCCCGGGCGGCGCAGATGTCTTGGCGCGTGTGGAATAAGGCCCTCATTACGTAGAAATGTTAGAAAGAATACAAAGATATATTATAAAAAGATGTAAAAAAAATATTAATAAGTATAAAAAAATATTAATAAGTATAAAAAAATATCAATTTGCAATGTGACCGTCAACTATGAATTCTAAATTTTTTTATAAAATAAATATTATCTAATAATGATATAAAATAATAATTTTATTTTTAACATAAAATAATTTTTTTAAAAATATATCGTTATTTCTAATAATAAAATATCCATTTTATCTTTTTTTTTTCTTTTGGTTGTTTTTGAGAAAAAAAAATAAAAAAAAAAAGAAAAAAACAAGCAAATGTATTAAGAAAGCCATCAACTCAAACTGTCCACGTACTGTCACAATCAGAACCAGCTTGCAACGATTGAGTAACGAAAAAGAGCCAAGTTTTCACCACCCAACAACGCGATCAACCATGAAAAGGACTCAAAAAGAAATGAGGGACAGGAAGGGGGTGCCCTGCTCCTCCAGCCGTACGTCGGCGGATCTGATTCTTGACGCGCATCTTGCGCGCGCTGAATGATGACGGCGACTGGGAGTGGAACTCTGGCGCCAGTGGCGGTAGCATCGGAGACCACTGCAAAAACCAAGTAGTACCCCCCGATGATATTCTTGAGGTGCAAGGTCTTCCTAACGTCTTCACCCAAACCATGCAGTGTATGCTGCGCTTCTCCACATAACAAGTTCGCCTTTGCAAACACATTTGCCCCTTTCTCTCTCTCTCTCTCTCTCTATCTATTTCCTCGTGCTTCCATTTTATGAGATCAATTTGAGGTCTAATTTTATTACAAGTAACTAAACAAATCTATCTTTTTTTTTTTTTAACATTGTAATTATGTCGATGTACCTATCAATTGAAATTAAAATTATTTATGAATAATTTTTATTAATTTTTTTATAAAATGTGAATAATTTGTTTTACACTCGATCAATAATAAACTTAACATTAATGGTTCAATATATATCTTTATTTGTTAAAATGTAAATTTAAATTAAGATAAAAAAATATAATTAAAACGGTTAAAAATAACTAGTCACGTGTAACAATGCCATGTTAATGGGATCTATGCACATGATCATTAAGTTTTACATTTTTATGTATTTATTTTTAGATCTAATTAATGTAATTATAAAAACCCAAAAAAGAAAAAGAAAAAGAAAAAGAGATGCCCTTTTAAAGGTATGGTAGGCCACGAAGGGTGTCCACTTCACGTTCCATCGAAATTTCGTGGCATACCTTGCTTCGCACTTCACTTCCGTTTGCCTTTGCTTTTCTCTCTCATTGATGAAACGTGTCCACTTCATTTTCCTCCAAGACTTCTACCTTAAGCACGGCTTCTCCTCTCTTAAATTAAATCTTCTATGTAATAGGTCTTGATTTGAGTTCTTTTATCTTGCTGTCACGCATTGTCACCAAAGGAAGCGATTTCAGATGATTTTTCAGGAACAAATTGGAACCCAACATGGTCTGCACATTATTAAAACTTCTTAGACTACATCTTTTTCATCGCTCATGAAGTGAAAAGGCGTGAGAAAATTATTGGAGTCGTGGGTTGAATTGTTCAGTGGGAATTTAAAACATATTACATGTTTATTTATGCATTAACTCGATGGATAGAAAACAAATATTTTATGGACTCTTAAATTATGCAGGAATTCACAATTAACTAGAAAAACGAGAGTAGAGCGATTTGAGTTTTTAATTTTTTTATCGTAAATTTTATAATATTATGTCAGAAGATTATTTAATTTTTAAAAAATAAAACTTGAAAATTTATCATGAGAATAGGATCTAAGATCTATACAAATTTTTTTATTATTTATTTTTTGACCAACTATTTTAGAGCAGCTGATCATCAACGGCCTTTTTACTGCCAGAAAAATGAAGTCCACTTGCCTCATCTCCCTCCCCCTCATGGGCTATAATAATTAAAAAAAAAAAAAAAAAAAGCTTCTTTGTGGTATGTGCAAAATGAAATCAATGGCTTCTGGACAATAAAAAAAAAAAAAAAGGGCAAGAGGATGAAGGCAGTGGTTCGGATACCAAAACAACGGGAATTGTGGTGTTTAAGAGTGTTGACGCAATACATGGAAGCCAAAACAGCAAGAGAATCCAAATCTATTCCACTTCTTTTTATATATGTTTCATATGACAAAGCTTAGTTTCAGTTCAAGTTGTTCAACTCAGCTTCTTGTTTCTGTTTACGATGACTGTTCCCCCTGGGGTGTTCAAAAAAAAAAAAAAAAAAAAAAAAAAGAAGGAAATTTCCTTTAAGCAATTTTAGTCGATATTGAAATTTTTGTTGGCTTTGATTTTTCAAACCATTGAATCAGTTAAATTGTATTTTAATTAAAATTTCAGTTTCAATGTAGAAATAAAATTTTGAAGTATTCTTTAAAAAAAAAAATTAAAAGTAGCATAATATATGAGATAAATAAGAGATCATTTAGAATATAATAATAATTTAGCAATATTTATTTAATATAAATAATTATATTATCAATAAATTTTAGTACAATTAAAATTTAAATTTATATATATATATATATATAACATAACACTTTGATTTGATATGATTAACGAGGATTTTCTAAGGTTAAAAGCTATAATTGAACAAAACTAATCAATTTATATCATTTAGTTTATCCAGTTATGAAATATAAACCAACATTTTCGTTCGATTCGGTTGGTTAATGAAAAATTTTCAGCTTTTGTTTTTTTGTTTTTTTTTTTTAATACCACTTCCATTGCCAATAACTATACGTAAATTCAATGTCTTGCGTGGACGAATGGAAAAGGAGTCACTCTAAGAAGAAGAAAAAAAACACACACACACACATATTTGGGACCAAAAAAATTGTAACCTTCACCCGATATCCAACTCCAAAGTAATATTTTTGATTTATAAATTTTTGTTTTTGTTTTTGTTTATCCTGGTGGGTGGGCAGGAATTGTGGAGACATGCCATGCCGACACAGACCAATCCATTAGCGCAAACGTGCGTACGACGTTACCTGGCTTTTTGGCCAATTAAAAAAAATTGAAAGCTATAACCATCTTTTTTAACTTTTCCGGGGGGGGGGGGTGGGTGGGGGGCAAAGCAAGTGTCACTCGATCGTTTTGTCACTTTCAAGTTGGAACGCTTTCTAAAATTCATTACCTAATTGAGCTCGATTGGCTTCTCGACGCCATCTGAAGCAGGAACTCCATGTTTGACGTTCCAACTTTTCCTGGTTTCAATTCCGATATATATATATATATATATATATATATATTTTGGGTACAGTCTATATGCGAATATTCTTTTGCCGGCCATGGATAATACCATGCAAAGGGTTGGCCTTTTTTTTTTTTAAATTTACCTTATTATATATATATATATATATATACACACACAGACTTTCTTTCTTTATCTTATTTTTATAGGCAAAGGCACTGCAGGGTTCTTCGGGAGACTACAAAAATAAAGAGCTTTGTTACAGTAAAGCCACGTTGTTCGGGACAAAGAAATGAGAATAAAATAGCGAATGTTCAACTCGGTAGCCACAGCCGCCACCCAATAATTTAATTATTTATTATTATTATTATTTTTATGTTCCATTTCGTGGATTCCATAATTTTTTGTGGGATGGCACAGTGGCTGGCCGGGGGGGGATTGCGATTGCTGAGTGTCACAAAATGACAACGGAGATAGGTCGGCGAGTGGAATTTACCAATGCACGATTTCCCATGGCTGACATTTTCGATCTGCGTTAAATATTTAAAATACGGCCCCCTGCGATTGTTCTTTTTTCTTTTTCTTTTTGGCTCAATCAACTTAAAAAATTAAGGATAATATTGTGTTGATTAGAAGAACAAAATTCTGAAATATTTCTTGCAATACAACTTGGGCTGGTCTTAATATATGTTGTTGGTGTCCATATGATTTTGTTTTTTCTTTCACAAATATTGTTTAGTTTTTGAATTCATATAGAATAAACATAATTAATTAATTAATTCATTAGATAGTATATATATTATGTAGTCGTCAGAGTCTAAATATCAAAATCTCTAAATTTGGAGGTAATCTTCTCGCGATAATTTCATGACGTTGCGCGGCGGGTAATTTTGTTAGAATTTTCTCAATCTTTCCAATTTTGATGTTATTATTTTTGTTTTTTTTTTTTTTTTTACAATTTTAAGTTAATTATTGTTAATTATAACATTAAAAAATTCAAAATTACAATTCAATAACAGTTATAATAATCGAGGGTGTCAAATATAATTATTCGAATTCATATATATATATATATATATATATATATATATATATTGTGGCAATTACAAATGACTCGTTGCAACAGAAAAAGGCGTTCGCACGACTCAACAACTCCTCCTGACTTGTAGTCGTTCTTCGCCACTGCCGTCTCCTCCTCGTCCTCCTTCTCTTCTTCTTCCTCCATTTCTCTTCTACGTGAAGTCTCCTTTCTTTTGTGCTCTTTCTCAGTTTTGTGTGTAGAGAAAGCTTCTTCTTCTTGGGGTTTTGGAAGAAGTGAAGGGAGAGGCCAACGGCCAACGATCATTCGTTCATCCGTCCATCCATCGATGGGGACTTCTAGGAGGAAGTTGAGGGCCATGCTTCGCAAGAATTGGCTTCTTAAAATTCGCCACCCTTGGCTTACCCTTACTGAAGTATATGCTTTCTTTCTTTCTTTCTTGATTCCTTATTTTAATTGTCTCCATACCCATTTTTCCGTTTCGTTTTCTATGTGGTTGTGTGCGTGTGTAGGGAGGGGAGTTAATTTTTGCTGCCTTCTTGATTCTTGATGGTATTTTTTTGATTTGCTTGTGCATGTTTTTGAGGGTTCTTGATGGGTTTCTTGTTGGTTTTGGGTCTCTTTTCTTTTTCTTTTTTTGCTTTTTTTCCGTTATATGTTTCTGGGTTAAATTTTTTTGGATCAGTGAATTCTTTGTTACGAAGAAGTTTCTTCTTTTTGAGGGTCTGTTAATGACCCTGAAGAACTTTGTATCCTGTTTTCATTTTAATCATTGTGGGATTTTTTGTTCTGTTTGATTCAATTAAGGAGGGACTGTAAGAGCAGAGAATTTGACTGAAAAGGAAATTCTTGTAATTCTCTCTCTCTCTCTGTTTTTTTTTTTTGGCAGATTTTGCTTCCCACCACTGTAATGTTGCTGTTAATAGCTGTGAGATCACGAGTTGACACGCGTATACATCCTGCCCAGCCGTAAGTCGTCATTGTGTTACCCTGTGCTTCAATTCCATGCATCCTTCCTTGAACCCCTTCTGCGATTTTTTTTTTTTTTGAAAAAAAAAGAGAGAAAACTGACACAAATTAGCTGCGTCAAGTTCTCAATACTACTATAGCTCTACGTATTGCAGTTGCTTTTTCCTCTTGTTATGGGAAATGAATAGCATACTGCTTTTTTGAATTGGTCCAGATATATAAGGAAAGGTATGCTTGTGGAAATAGGCAAAGGTATATCCCCTACTTTCCAACAAGTTTTGCAATTGCTGTTGGCAAAAGGAGAGTTTTTGGCTTTTGCACCGGATACAGAAGGAACGAGGACGATCATCCACCTCATGTCGATTAAGTTTCCCTTACTGAAGGTGCTGGATTATCATCCTTTTCTGATACTTTTAGAAATGGCTGGAGCCTTAGTGATGGGCTCAAAATTTTCCTGCCCATAGAAATAAATCCTGTGCAAGTAATTGCCAGCAGAACTGCTATATTGATGTTCTCTCATACCAAGAAAAAGAGAATTTTTTTATCTTTTTCTTATTTTTGTTTTTAACTAAAAGCTTTATGGTTTGCATTTCATTTTTTTCAGCAAGTTTCAAGAATCTATAAAGATGAGCTTGAGCTGGAAGCCTACATACGGTCAGATCATTATGCTGCCTGCAATCAAGTCAAGTAAGTTGTAGTCTTGGCATTGGGCATAAAACTATTTTCTATGCCCTTAAATGATGACAGTTAGCAATTTTCTTTAATTAAGATATAAACATCGGCATAATATGTATTGCCTGGGTAATTATTAAACTTTTATCGTAACCTAATTCAGCTCCCTAACTTTTTTCAACTTCTTAGCTTGAATTTCAGTAATGAACCGCTACTCAGCTCAGGCCAAGCATGGGTAATTCAAGCATGTTTAATAATGTGATTGCACTCAAGTAAATTGATTCTATATTCTTTGAAGGGAAGATAGAAGAACATTTACCAAGGAATAGTGCGTGTGCCAAAAGTAATGTTAAGAAAGTGTGAATGCAAATTTTGTATTAATTGGAAATTAATGATTTTGTGATTTTGACTTGAATATTATGCATGCCCTTTGTGCAAACTTATTTTAAATGTTGTACATTTTGAGCTATGCTAGGAGGACCATGGTTGATTTAAGAGGGGAACAATTATGGCTGTATATAACCCATTCCAAACATGTCCATGGTCTTGATTGGTGGTTCTAATGGATATTGTGATATTAAATTTGTTGCAAGTATTTGGCTGTTAATGTTCTGTATATCTAGTCAAAATTCTTGGCATTACTCACAAAAGATTTCCCATTTGAGATGACCACAATTGTTTTGTTCCTGCAATTCTACCGTAATGACAATATACTCTTAATGTTGCCGAGGTCATTCACGTACCTCAATCTAGAAGCTGTTTTTGTAGTTATGGTCTAATAAACCCTGATGTAACTGGGTCCTTTGTGATGGGAGCCCAAAATTGAATTGACTGGCAGCTAGTTTTTGAAACCATGAACTTATTGACATGTCTAAGGACATCAATTGGTCCCCTCCCATTTCATATGATAGTTAATCTATGATTTTTTAGGTTTACTTCAGTGAAGTTGTGACACTGTCTCGCAAGCTTGTTGATATGCTATTACACCTAGGTGCTTTTCACTCGTGTCTTTATCTTGCATGCATGGCATATGTCCACTGTTTTCCTTGGTATTTTGATCAATTCAATTTCAGAGATTGAAATTATTGATTTCAGGTCCTAGCAATATGAATTTAATGAATTAGTTTCTTTTTTGTTTAGGGATTGCTCAAATCCAAAAATCAAAGGAGCAATAGTGTTTCATGATCAAGGTCCCCAGTTGTTTGATTATAGCATACGCCTCAATCACACATGGGCTTTCTCTGGCTTTCCTGATGTTAAGACTATAATGGACGTGAATGGTCCTTTTCTCAATGACTTGGAATTGGGTGTTAGTACTGTACCTATAATGCAGTACAGCTTCAGCGGATTTTTCACTGTATGTTTGCTTATGTCTGTTTACTCTGTTTTCCTCTTCTTATGTTTTCTTCATTGAATCTTTCTTCTGAATTAAGTTTTAGATTATTGTTAGGTTGAGAGACTCCTTAGTAGACAATCATGAATCTTTCCTTTGAAGTTACCTCTACTGTGTGACTGGAATGCCAGGCAATTCAGTCATAGCTGTTTCCTGTTCTTCTGTTCTTTTATTGTTTTGTTCTTTTCTTTCAAAAGTGCATAACACAGGTTGATGCCTTCTGTGCTTTTTGCAGCTGCAGCAGGTGGTTGATTCATTTATCATATATGCTGCTCAGCAAGCTGAGAGTAAGACTGCAACAGAATATATAGAACTTCCAGATTCATCGGGCAAAACTTCCTTGCTTAATTTTTCATGGATGCAATTTAGCCCTTCAACAATTAGAATTGCTCCTTTTCCAACCCGTGAATACACTGATGACGAATTCCAATCTATAGTAAAACAAGTCATGGGAGTATTGTATGTATTTCATTTCATGATTAAATGTTTTCCTTGATCTTTTTCAGTTGGCATTCATTTTATAACAACCTTTTTTTGTTTTCCTGGATGTATATGATCAGGTATTTGTTGGGATTTCTCTATCCAATTTCTCAGCTTATCAGCTATTCTGTCTTTGAGAAGGTTTTTTGATGATTGTCATTGTATTAGTTTACACCAATCTTGTAGTACTTGCCTTACAGTCTATCCTGTCATTGAAAATGGAGGAAACACATATTTCTGTCTCATGCTGTCCTTTTATTTTTATGTTTCAGGAACAGAAGATAAGAGAAGGTCTTTACATGATGGGTCTGAAAGATGGGATTTTCTATTTCTCGTGGTATATTGCATATGCTATTCAGGTGAATTTCCCATATTGTACTTTGATCAAATCACCAACATGGTACCCTTATTTTCACTTTTCATGAAGGGCTTTTGACGAGGATTTGTGCCTACTTTGTGTTATTTTTGGTCTAGTTTGTCTGGGATGACAGTCTAGAATCTTTTTTTTTTTTTTTTTTAAATTGTTTTATTAAAAATGCTTCTTTGCTGAAAAATGTAGTCTGTCGTTTCATTTCCTTTCTATGAAAGAATTTGAAAAGGTTCATCTCAATTTTTGATAGTTCTCTTTTCATTTATATAATTCCTGACATTTTAATTCCTGCAGTTTGCAGTAACATCTGGGATAATTACAGCTTGCACCATGAATAGCCTTTTCAAGTATAGTGACAAGTCAGTTGTGTTCGTGTACTTTTTCTCCTTTGGACTGAGTGCAATTATGCTGTCATTTTTTATATCCACATTCTTCACACGGGCAAAGACAGCTGTTGCGGTTGGAACCCTGTCATTTCTAGGCGTCTTTTTTCCTTATTACACTGTCAATGATCCTGCTGTCTCTATGTAAGTATTCATGCTGTACGGTTTCTTACACTGTTAGAATTTACTGGAAAAATGCTACTTAAGCTGTGTGAAAGTATTCAGAATCTGTTAAATTATCTTGGTTAATACATCTCCTTGTTTTTCTCTTTTTGGTCTGTAATAGGGTACTGAAGGTCATGGCATCCTTACTTTCACCAACAGCCTTTGCCCTAGGATCAGTCAATTTTGCTGATTATGAGCGTGCTCATGTTGGAGTCCGATGGAGCAACATGTGGCGGGTATCTTGGATAATTTACGGTTTCTTCTCATAACTGATTGGCTACTAGGTGCCCTAATTGTCTTTCTGAACTTTAAATGCAATATTGGTGCAGGAATCATCTGGAGTGAATTTTTTGGTTTGTCTCCTGATGATGTTGCTTGACACATTGCTGTACTGTGTTGTTGGCCTATACCTTGATAAGGTATGTCACTTAAATGCCTTTTAGAATGCTGAAATCATCTTAGGAATTATATATCTTTTGTCATTATGTTTTTCAATGGAGAAATTGTATATTTAAATATCTGTTTCTCCTCCTTGTTCGAGTTTCTCTCTTTTTTCATACCTTTTTGGTCATCTTGCTAGAAGGGTACGTCTTCATATTTTAAGATGTTTTGTTGGGTAGGTTATGTGAAATAATTTGTAACTGCTCTATATGCACATGAAAAGGGTGTTCCAATGCACAAGCCTCTATATGCACTTGCATTATACAAATATTTCTTTCCTTTCACTGTTGTCTTCATTACCACAATATTATTAATTTTTTGATCATTTTCTGTATTTTGATGGACTAGTGGACTGCTTCCTTTTTTGGGAGGTGGACAGAATTATGGCATTATAGTTGCTATGTTTAGGAAATTAGAATGGTTTAGAGGGCTCCATAAATTATCTTTGGTTAAGATTAAGTTTTCAGGTTTCAAAATTGTGTTGGCTTAAAGTATTGTTTAAGTAGAAAACTTGAGACATACTGGAAATGCTTTTTCACATTTTGTAGTTCTGATGATTTTTTGCTAGCAATTGATGTGTGCATCGTATGACTTCATGAATGAGGTGTCATTACATCTAATCATAGTTGCCAATCGGATGTGACTGTATTGAAAAAAGAAAAAAAAATCATGTCTGATACGTGTGTGACAAAAAAAGCCATGGATTGAATAGTTTGTTCCCACCATGCAGCCTGCTTTTCCAGTGCTATGTTTGTGATATTAGTTAATCTCACCAGGTGCTTTCCATGCATTACCCGTGGAACTTCTTATTCCAAAAGTGCTTTTGGAGAAAGAAAAGTATTATTAAAGATTGTGCATCCAGTTCAGAAATTAAAAATTGTGGTATGTTTTACAATAGAAAGGAAAGCAGTTTGCAAAAGGACACTCTTGGCCTTAATGTGGAAGCCATAAGTTTGGATATGAAGCAACAAGAACTTGACAATAGGTATAAGCACCCAAATCTGAAGACCTTGCTATTTCCACCTGTTAGATGATTTTCTCTCAAATTCTTCTTTGATTTGTAGATGCATCCAAATTAGAAACCTGCACAAGGTGTATAATACGAAGAAAGGGAATTGTTGTGCTGTTAATTCATTGCAGCTCTCCTTGTATGAAAATCAAATCTTGCTCTTTTAGGTAAGTTGTGCAATCTACCGGCCTTACTTTTGCTTTTAGCTCATCTTTTACCTGTTGTGCTTCGAATTTTAATTTTGATGGCTTAAAGAAAATTACAATTTTTAGGAAATTTCTTGTGTTTTCCCAGCAGTTCTGTTTGTGTCATCAGCATAATCTCTATGAATATCTTTGTTTGTGCAACAAAATGGCTCTATAGTTCTGACTGCTGCTTGCCTTTGGTCTCTCTACCTTCACCCCTAAATCTCATCCTTTGGTCTGCTTACAGCAATGATTGCTCAATAAAGGAACTGCATGAATCTAAGTTCTTGATCTTAAAAGTTTGAAGAATGTGAAGTTCGATTTTCGTTTGTAGCAGGTTGATAGGCTGTGGCCTGTTCATAATTTACTTTCTTGTCATCGTGGTTGATAACTTTGCGATGTCCACCCTGTTTCAGAGACCTTATTTCCTAATTAATGTGGTAACTTTGTGAACACATACGAAATTCTTTGTCACTGCTTCCTTAATGACCATATATGTGATAAATTGAGTAAGCACATATTTAGCTGATGATGAATTGTAGACTTGGAGGGGCATATACAATCGTGAGGAAAATTACAGTCTTCAGTCAAGTCTGCTTGCTATTTTTTGGTTGTGGAGGGAGTGATTGGTGAAGCAGATGAACTTTTGAGTGGAGGGAAAGTCCCTTTTGGTTCTTACAGACAGCTGGCAAACTAGTTGTAGTTGTGGACTCCTCATTGAGAGCAGAGAGGATGAGTAGTAGATACTGTTGATTCTTCTCTTGTAAATGATTCCTGTCATTATAATTTGGTTGCACTTGCCCCTTGGTGTTCTTCATGTTATTTTTCTTCATAGATACACGAGATAAAAAGGTCATTGCTTCTGATTCTTCAGGGTGATTTTGCAAAGTTCTCCATTTTCATATTGGGTAGATCCCCTGCAATTTAGCCTTCTGGTTATGTATGTATCTAAGCTGAAAGTTATTTGGGAAATTGACTTCCCAAAAGAAATACATTATGAAGCTGGAATTATTCTAGCAATGGGGTAAAACTCCCATTTGTCTTTTTAAAAGATAATTCTGTTTTGTATGATGTAATGTGATTATGTTTAAGGACACAATGGAGCGGGCAAAAGCACAACAATTTCAATGCTTGTTGGTCTTCTTCCTCCAACGTCAGGGGATGCTTTGGTTCTTGGAAAGAATATCACAACTGATATGGTAAACACATGCCTTATTTTCTTTCATATCAGATCAATGTTTCTTCTTCTGTAATAGTTTTCTAAGTACTACTTCTTGGCTGTTTGGTTGGTTGGTTGAATGAGCTAATGAGATCCTTTCCTTGTGTAGTTTTTTTTTTTTTTTGATTATTTGCTTTGCAGTCCAACATGTTAAGGGATCATCTAAGTCCTATCTAGTGCACCAATGCTCATCAATTTGCATTTTTGGTCCTGATTAATTTCCAGTTGTTATGCATGGGTTTTCTCTTTTTCCTTGGAGAGAGTGGTATTGGTTTCAATTGATTTTTCTTTTCAAAATTTTATTGGAACATCTTGAGCCATTCTGTTGCTTTTGTTTCCAGTATGAGGACACCGAGTTCATTGCAGATGATATGCTTTCTCTATGTATTTGACTGTCAAGTATGAGAGAATAGATTTTAAGCCATTGAAATTTTACTATTTAAGATATTTATAATTGTTTTGACCATAGTTTTCCATTTGTATTTATTTTCCTGATTGTATTGGGAGTTTGATGTCTTTTTAGTATTATGATCAACACTGTATTTTTGGCAGGATGAGATACGGACTGTACTTGGTGTATGTCCTCAGAGTGATATCCTTTTCCCAGAATTGACAGTACGTAAGCAGGGTGCCATATTATTCCAATTTGCATATTTCTGTAAATATGATGTTATGTTTTGAAATGTTGCTCAGAAGGTCAGATATACTTTACTAATTTGATGTAATGCAAAGTAGTTTATTGATGTCATGTACTTGGAGTATGCTAGACAATTATGTCAGACCTACATATTTACACCACCAATTCAATTTATTAATTTGTTGCATGTTGCTCCTCTTCAGGGTTGCATGAAGAGTCTTGATATTTATGACTGTAGTTGATGAAATTGCTTGATATTAATGAATGATTTCATGGACATTATTACAATAGAGAAGTAAAAGGCAATGCATAGAACGCGAAATTTTATTGCATTTTCAATGAAAAAGGACAAAAAAGGCAAAGTAGGGAATGGCTGTGATGCCTTTGCAGTATGGGGTTCCTTTTGATTGAATTTGGGAAGACTGGGAAAAAGGGGAAAGGATAACTCATAATGTTTTGGTCTTTATTCCACCCCCTTCCCTCTCTAACACACACACACACGAGTCCTTAAATGCTTGACCTGAGGAATATTGCTCTCAACCCAACCCAAACAGACCTGAGGAATATTACTCACAATGTTAACATTTCCCCTTTTTTTTTCCCATTTCTTTAAAGAAAAAATTGTGGTACTTCTCCTTGCTTACCTGATTACAATAACTATGAGTAGTAATTAGGTGCTTTCCTTTTCGGAACTTTAGTTGGAAGCCTTTGACTGAATGGGAAGTAAGGAGGAGGTCTGCCGGCATGCTTGCAATGGTTGCCTTGTTTGTTACCCAATCAGCTTTTCCTATGGGGCATTTGAGGATATCTATTCAATGATAATACATCTGAAGCTTAAAAAACAAAACAGCTATTTAATAATAGTGCCCCTGCAGCTTATGGTTCTAAATTACATTCTTAATCAACCTTTTTATTAAATATTGCTAGATTCATTCTTTTGTGCTACACTTTTCTACTGATTTAGTTAGGGCATTGCTGCCACTATGTTTCTCTTATCTACCACTGCAGTTTTTATACCAATCTGTGTGCTAATTTACTTGTGAGGCTGCGGATATCCCCTTGCTTCTTCTTCTGCTGATACCAGCTACTGAATTTCACTAGTTTGTAATAGCAGCATTTAACTTGTTTATCTATCTGTGCAGGTCAGAGAGCATCTGGAATTGTTTGCCACATTGAAGGGTGTGGAGGAAGAAAATTTTGAAAGCACTGTAACTGATATGGTTGATGAGGTAAGTTTTTCTGTGTACTTTGGGTTCTACATGCCTTGTTTACTTGATGTCCTGATATATAACCTTAATGAAGTTGAATATTTTCCTATGGAGATTGTTTTCACAACGATGAATTCATGTGTATCATACAGCCATCCCCATTATTGATTTTTTTGTCATTCACCATGCTTAGTGAGAGTGAAGAGATTTTTTTATTAATTTTCTTAATCCTTGTGATGTGGGGAATGTCTATATTAGCTGACATGGGAAAACATCCTAGGGTTAAAAGTTGGACATGTGTTCTGTACAAGCCCTGAGATAATCAATTTTTCTGTATTTCTGCTTTCTTTTTCTTTTCTTTCTTTATTTTTCCTTTCAAATTAGTGGCAAGGAGAAAAAAAATACATTTTTATGATTGACATTAGAAGATTTTTATTGCACAATTATCTTCTAGTTTTCCCCTTGTTTTTTGGTTGGTGAGATTAAGATGTAACCATATCCAAATCTATTGTTGTGGCTAGGTGGGTTTGGCTGACAAAAGTAACACTGTTGTGAGGGCTCTTTCCGGTGGGATGAAAAGGAAACTATCTCTTGGAATCGCACTAATAGGAAATAGTAAGGTGATAGACAAATTTGAATGCATGTTAGTCTTCTTCTTTTCAAAATTTTAAATTTATTATTGAATGCTCCTTTGTGACAGGTTATCATTCTTGATGAACCTACAAGTGGAATGGATCCATACTCAATGCGCTTAATTTGGCAGTTAATTAAAAAAATAAAAAAGGGCAGGATAATATTACTAACTACACACTCAATGGATGAAGCTGATGAACTAGGTGATCGGATAGCTATCATGGCTAATGGTTCTCTGAAATGTTGTGGGAGGTTTGTCATAGTTAACATATTTTATGGCACGATATATGCTAAAGAGGAATTGATCTCTGCAAATGGATGTGTACATTGACAATAAAATTTTAATTTGGTGTTTACATGCTGCATTTTTTTAAGCTTGAATTGTTCCCTACATATATTATTTTGCATTCTTCCCAGTTTTTGCCTATAATGTCCCAATTTGTACATTGGATGGACATGTTTTAGGCCAACTCTTTAGCATATTGCTATTAGGTATTAACAAAGTGGTAAATCAAGAAAAAGACTTGATCCTGCTTCTTGCAGTGGTCTGGAGAAAGATGAAAAAATTCAGACCATCAGGTTTGAAGCCTGATGGAGGATTGGGCTGTCCTATCTCATTGGTTGCAAGTGATTGTATGCATGAATATTATTTCTAATTCTTCTGCAAGCATCATTTAGTTGTGCAACTTCCATTCTTTGAATCATATGCTTAAGCATGTTTTGAGCCTAACTGTGGCTAATTTCATTTAGTATTCAACAATTATTGTTATCATTTTTGTTTGTCATTAGTATATGGATTTTGCTTTGTTAACATTTCATTGCTTAAATCTAACAGTTCCCTCTTCTTGAAGCATCACTATGGCGTTGGTTATACATTGACGTTGGTGAAGGTTAGTCATTATATTTCTTTAACTGTGAATTTTCTTGAAGGGTCACCTCTTTCTATTCTTTGGAAGCACCATGTACCTGATGGCCTTATTTTTAACATATTTATTTCAGTCTGCACCTACTGCCTCTGTAGCATCTGATATCATTTATCGTCATGTTCCATCAGCAACATGTGTGAGTGAGGTATCCATCTGAACTTGGAAGGGTTATGATTTTCATGTTTACAGTTTTGTTTATGAGTTAGATATTTTACATGTTGTCCAGTGTGAATGACTGTGATGACAATTACTACTGTAAGAAAGTTTATGAATTGTTTCAGACATTACCAGACTACTTTTTTTTGTTTTTCCCATCCTATGAATAAATTTGTGCCACCATGTCTTATAATGTAGTATCTAATATTTTTAGATTGGAGTTGATAACTTTGGTTTTTGTATTGTATGCATGCCAATCAGAGGATTCTAATAAAGGATTACAGGATTTTTTCCCTAATAATCCCTCATGTGTTTTGCATGCTCTATATATTTGATGCTTTTGTTAATTTACCTTTTGAAATCCTTATTTGCAATGACCATGTTGGTTTTCCTTCACCTCTGATATTTGTTTTGTTTACTTCTCCAGGTTGGAACTGAGATTTGTTTTAAGCTTCCTTTGGCATCATCAGCTTCCTTTGAAAGCATGTTTAGGGAGATTGAAAGTTGCATGAAAGTATCAGCTTCTGACTTTGATACCAATAGTGTTGAGGGAAAAAATAATTTTGGAATTGAGAGCTATGGTATATCAGTCACAACACTGGAGGAGGTGTTCCTTAGAGTTGCAGGGTGTGACTATGATGAAATTGATGATTCTAAGCAGAGGGACAACATATCTTCATCTGATCATGTGTATTCTATGGCTTCTAACAATAATATTTACAGAAGATTTTTAGATTCCAAGATTCTTGGAAACTACATAAAGCTCGCTCAGGCCATGTATGCAATAGTTGGGAAAGCCTGTAGATTAATGCTTTCTGCGGTTTTGAGTTTCATGAGTTTCTTAGCTATGTATTGCTGTAGCTGTTGCATCATCTCGAGGTCAACATTTTGGCAACATACAAAGGCACTATTTGTGAAAAGGGCCATATCTGCTCAGCGGGACAGGAGAACAATTGTTTTCCAACTTTTAATTCCTGCAGTCTTCTTACTTTTTGGTCTTATATTTCTCAAGCTTAAGCCACATCCTGATCAGCAGTCTCTGGCATTGACAACTTCACATTTTAATCCTCGCTTGAGTGGTGGTGGTGGTGGTGGTCCAATTCCCTTTGATTTATCTAAGCCTATTGCTAAAGAGGTTTATATTCATCTTCTCCTGATTCATTGTGATGTTTTCTGTCTGTACACAAATTGAAATTGTTACTTAAGGTATTAATGTCCAAATTCTCAAAAGTTACTGTAATGCAGGTTGCAGAATACATTGAAGGTGGTTGGATTCAAAGTTTCAAACGAAGTGCATATAAGTTCCCTGACTCAGAAAGAGCCCTTGTTGATGCAATTGATGCAGCTGGGCCAACTTTAGGACCGAAATTGCTTTCAATGAGCGAATTCTTAATGTCTAGCTTTGATGAATCCTATCAATCAAGGTCTGTTGATCTGAAGTCTGAATTAAAACATTATCCATTAACTTTATTGTATCATAGAATGCAATTAAATGGAATATGGAACATTATGTCATGACTAGCATTTTGATCAATTTTTTTGGTCAATATTTCAACCAATTGTTTATCCACATATGGCTTGTGCTAAGAGAATCAGGCTTCAATCTGGCTTATTTAATAGTGTGGATGGTTTGCCTATTGTCTGCCATAATGGCATGGCATAGGGATGATAACTATCAACTTTAATGACATTTTGGTTGGTGGGTATAAATTACATTTTTTGTCAATCTGCCAGATTATTATTGTAAATTTATATGAAATTATTGTGATTTGCATTTGATCTGGTGCTTGTTAATCTTTCGCAAGTGTCCAAGTGATATGTTAGATGACTCCTTTTTGTGGTCCTGATTCATTTGTACTTCTTGCTTTAACTGTGACATTGAAGTGAGCATGGATTTTTATTTTGTCTTGTCCAATTGATATAGCGTCAGGTGATTCTTTTGATTGACATTATGGTTCAACATGTGTGTTTGGTTCTCTTATGGCAATGCTTCATGTTAGAATTATAAACTTCCATTTCCGTGGAAATAGAAAGCTTTCCTTTTGTCAATTTTTCAAGCATTTATATTTGTCTAGTGCCATACATTATTTAACATATAATCATGTGTAGGTATGGGGCCATTGTAATGGATGATCAGAATGATGATGGAACTTTGGGGTATACTGTGCTGCATAATAATACATGTCAGCATGCTGCTCCTACTTTTATCAATGTTATGAATGCTGCCATTCTTCGGCTTGCCACTGGTGACAGAAACAGGACAATTAGAACACGCAATCATCCTCTGCCACGGACACACAGCCAGCTCTTGCTGCGTCATGTACGTTTTTTTTTTTTTTGAGTATTTTATGCTCAATTCTCTCTTATTTTTACTGTTTGTCTTTCATTTTTTTTACTTGATTATTATTACTTTAATTTGAGGTGGGCCACTCTTTGGGCACAGCATAAAGTATGTGTCTGATGTGAGATTGGACACATGATGACAGTATGAGCGGTACTCCTGATCTTGCTTACAAGGAGATCAGCCTGGCATTGCTGAAGGATGGGTGAGGTGTAGAAAGAAAAGGAACAAGTGAGAGGGCCAGAAAGAGGTGCAAGAATTTAGTAGGGGATACATAAATTAGAGAACAAAAAAGCATAATGTAGAGGAGTAAATGAAATGAGAATTGAAAATAAAATTTCTTAGTTAAATTTCTATTCAACAGTAAGTTATACATATATGCATCAAACTAATTCCTTATTTAGAGCCAAGAATTACAGAGAAAATATAGAAAGTCATTTAAAAACAAATAAATTAGCAGATATATCAAATCAATGGCAGACAGTTGATTTGATTTTTAACATGTTGGACTAACTGCAAGAAATTAGGGATTTGATTTGATTTTCTAACAGTAAATGTAACAGTTGGCTAATTTCAATTCATAACTGAAGTTAAAATAATTTGATGCCATTAGATGGGAACCAGTGCATTGCAAAATAAGAAGCAATTCTCAATGTTAACCAAATGTATAATCAAGTAATTCTACTCATGCAAGATAAAGAATCATAATAAAATATTCTCACATAGCTAAATGATCCCTTGAATACAGAATCTTTAGTTGATTTTTTCATCTGGGAACCATTATGTGTTCTGACTCGCACAATCTCATTAGATTAAACAAGCTCTTTTACATGTGTTATCTAATCTATCTCAGATACATTCTTACTTCATTCCTGGCCTTTTGAACATGCATATGTTTGTGAAAGAATTTTTTAAAAATTCATTCTCTCTGTGAAAGGATTTATTTATCAATGTCCACATACTGATCCTATCCTTTATTGTATATAATAATGTGCAAGAGATCTTCACGTCATGTGGTGGTTTTAATGTATCATTTGTCTTTGACATGGAAAATTTGATTAAGAAAATTCATGAATGGTCTAACTTTGAAATCCTTGGATTGTGCAGGATTTGGATGCCTTTTCTGCTGCTATTATCGTAAATATTGCCTTGTCGTTTATTCCTGCTTCATTTGCTGTTGCCATAGTGAAGGTACCATTTTTGAGAATCTTTTCTCAATGTCATTAAACATTCAACCCAAAAGGGTAAGTTGTTGGGCAAGGTGATTGAGGTCCATGAATAGATCATATATTAAACTCAAACACATCCCTTCTTACCTTATACAGAAATTCATAAATAATTAGAAGAATGAGGCAACTTGGTTTGAATTCTTGACCTCTTAGTTGCAAAGGCTTTGATACTATGTCCATAAACCATTCAACCCAAAAAGCTTAAGTTGTTGGGTGAGACCTAAATCTAGATCACATTGGCTAGAAATCATTCAACCCAAAAGCTTAAGTTATTGGGTGAGGTCCAAGATATGGATCTTATATTAAATTCTAACACACCCCCTTATACAAAAGCCTGTTGGGTTGAAAGCATAAACAAAAGACAGACCCATCATAATTGTAGAAATTCACAATTAAATGTAAGTGTAGAGTGATTCGAATACAAGATGAAAATTTTGGATAATTTTCAAAGGCATTATTGTATTCCAAACTAATACTTGGAAAAACACACCGTACAACACTAGCTCTTATTCCCTAATCTTGAGGTTCTCTACACAAAATGCAACAAAATAGGAGAGATTTGCTCTCCTTTAAACTTTGAACCAAATGGTTACCAAGGATTTCTTCTTATCCTAAATTCAAACTCAAGTAAAATAGAAGATTATAGATACCTAAGGAATAGGAACTAGATTTCTACACCCTCCCTCAAATTGATATCGATCATACCCACCTGGAACTTCAAATTATCTAAATTAGCTTGAGGAAGTGCCTTGATAAGAATGTCTGCAGCTTGTTTGCATGTAGGCATGCATTCAAGTTTAATAATTCCTTCTTCTACTTTCTCTTTGATGAAATGACAATTAATCTCCACATTTTTTGTCCTGTCATGATGAACTGAATTCTTTGCCATGCTTATGGCTGCTTTGTTGTCACAACATTTTTATGGACTCTCCAGCTGTAATTTTTAACT
This sequence comes from Ceriops zippeliana, assembly GCA_037897445.1. Classification (NCBI taxonomy): domain Eukaryota; kingdom Viridiplantae; phylum Streptophyta; class Magnoliopsida; order Malpighiales; family Rhizophoraceae; genus Ceriops; species Ceriops zippeliana. Next base: position 1,486,349 of record JBAPLH010000216.1, on the reverse strand, counting down.
CTCCAAGTAGCCTTCTTAGGCAGATTCCTTCACATATGCCTTGAGACACAGCTCTTAACTCAGCCTCTGCACTACTTCTTGCTACAACCAAATGTTTCTTGCTCTGCCGAGTAACCAAATTCCCTTTTATGTATGTATGCTAAAACTCAAGTACCTACAACTAGTACATTTGATGGGTTCTTTTCATTAGGATGATGTTATTCTGGAGATTCATTGAAAAATTCCCAAAGTGCTATAATTTGTGGATTGACTAGATTTCTCTTGTTGGGATCACTAGCTTTGGTACCATTTAGATTTACCATGTTACTATTTATGTTGTTTTGGTGGTCAAGGTAATATTTATCTTTGGTACCAATTTACTCGGACCATAAGGTGCTGTCCACTGCCACTAGTTGAAGCACACGAATCATTTTGGGTGACCATATATTGTGGGAAGCCTGAGCACTGAGCAAAAATTTCATTACTGCTACCTGAATGACCATTTCTTTCCTATAGTTTTTTTGCCATTGATCACTTAATTATAGTGCACAGGATGCAACTATTAGAACTTTCACTGTGTATCTCAATGTGTTGCCTTGCATTGTACCTAAACTTTATCTGCGGAACTTGCGTATTCTTCTGCATTTGTTAGAAACAGTGTGGGAAGTCTCTATTTTTAATGGGGATTATTTCATGCCATCTTATTTGATTCAGGAACGTGAAGTGAAGGCTAAGCACCAACAATTGATCAGTGGGGTATGTTTGTTATCAAGGAAAATGTTTTGACACATCAATTTCTGATTAATTGTAATTCTAAAGGGGAATAAAAAAGCAAAATTAACTTATTCTAGAATTGAATGTCTCTTGTTCTTAGGTTTCAGTACTTTCATATTGGACTTCTACATACGTGTGGGACTTTATCAGCTTTTTGTTTCCTACATCTTTTGCAATGGTTCTCTTTCACATCTTTGGTATGTTTCTATCCTTTCTTTCTCTTCTAATACTTGCAGGGAGCATGTTGAAGTTACATCATTTTCTGGCTAAACTTGTTTTTCTAGCATCACTAATTTTAATTAATGTTATTGTCACTTGGTTGATCTCTCCAAATTCTTTGCTAACAGTTGCCAATTGTTTGGCAAAGTGGTGCTATTAGAATGCTTCAAGCTAGTTATCAGTTATCCTAATGGACTTTTGCGTCATCTAGAGTTATTTATGTGCAAATGGTTGATATAGCTATTTTTCTTACCATTGGTGATATTCTTGTTGAAGATATACCCTGTAAGTTCTTATTTAATGAAGTTGAAGCCTCCCTATGCTCAGAATTGGCTGCCTATGTAAAGTTTTGTTTTGATATCTTAACATGTATCCTTATGACCCTGCTTACAGATTACTGACCTAATATGACATTATAATCTAACAGTTGGTGAATTCTTTGGAGCTTATTGCATCTTATTCATGTTAATTGTGGTACTCGATAATCTTAACACTCTTAATGGATTTGTTGCTGTGTATTACACAATTGATAATTTGTCATTTTTTCTTTGTTTTGTTTAATTATAGTGTTAATGGTGTCTGTAGGTTTGGAACAGTTTATTGGAAGGGAAAATTTCTTGCCAACACTCCTTATGTTCTTGGAGTATGGACTAGCTGTCGCATCATCAACATATTGCCTCACATTCCTTTTTTCGGAGCACACGATGGCTCAGGTAGTATGTTCTCTGTCATTGTGTTTTCCTGCAAGGAACTACTTGAAGCTCAGATTATGTTTAATGTTGGCCCTTTTGATCATTGTGCAGAATGTGGTTCTGTTGGTCCATTTTTTCAGTGGACTGATTCTTATGGTTATTTCATTCATTATGGGGCTCATAGAGACAACAGCACATGCAAACAATTACCTAAAGGTTTATTTCTGTTTCACAATATTGGATGTTTTTCTGTTAAAGAACTAAACATCATAGTTCATAATAGCTTCAATTTCATGCCTAATGAATGCCAAATGTCTAACTAGGCATTACAAAAATGCCAACAGAGATCCCTTTGCTTAGAAATTTATAACTCCCACATGATAAAAATAAGTAAACAATCTTTAGAAGAAAATATTTCTATTTGACCACTATACATTGCTAACTTCAAAAATAGAATAATTTGGAATTACAAGCAACTGGCCAAGCTGATAAAGTAGCTAAAGTGGTGATTAATCCTGTCAAGTCTCTGATGTTTGCAAATACCATACCATGATTACAAAATTTATATCCAGAACAATTCCATATGATATTTGGATATGAGGCTTTATGTGTGGGAGCTTGAGCTCTTAAATTTGGTTTTCTTATCATGGTAGCAGACTGCAATATGGGGTTCTGTTTACTTTTTTTTTTGTTTTTTTCTTGTGTGGTAGCACATTCCTCATTGGTACCATCCTGCTATGTTCTGGAAGTTTGTGGGTTTGCAAATTTCTTTTTTTTTTTCGCTTGGGGGGGGGGGAGTTTGGGGCAGAGTTGTCAGATTATAGCATGTGCAGTCCGATGATATGGCCTGGTCCATATTTATCCTAATAATTGATGAGATTGAAAGTGAAGCAAATCCTTTGCATATGTTGCATTTCTTTTTGGGCACATTACGTATGCTGCATGGTTGAAAGCCATTTATCCTGACATTTAGGGTATGCCTTTTCAGAACTTCTTCAGAATAGCACCTGGGTTTTGCTTTGCTGATGGACTTGCTTCGCTGGCTCTTCTACGGCAAGGGATGAAAGATAAAGATGGTGATGCAGTTTTTGATTGGAATGTCACTGGTGCACCCATTTGTTATCTTGGAATTGAGGTTAGTTTTCTATACTCTATCTTGTGCTATCTCGCCTCTATTTGTTTTTTGTGTCTTGAAAATGCATACTGCAAGTCAGGTGCACTCTGCTGCTTGTTTACTCACTTGATTTTTAGATAGTAGGATTTTTGAAGGGGAGATATATTTCCATGCTATTAGGCTTTGAACCAGAGAAATGTGTACAATTGAATGAAATAGGTGAAGGACTAGCAGTACAAATATATTTCTGGGAGATTTTTTTTTTCTTTTAAATTTTGGTTCTTTTCATATACTGCAACTGTTCTGGATGCCCCTCATCAATATGATTGTGTACTGATAAAGGGAAAAATAAAAAATAGTGCAACAGAAATTTTCTTGTTTCCTGGGCACTTATCTGTCATGCTGATGATAAAAATGTACATATGATGGATAATCTGCTGCTTTTCCCCCATCTGTCAGAATATTTAGATCGCCATTACAGAACTAACTGTTTATATCTTCCCTAACATATAGACAGCCAAGAACTAAAAATACTTTGAAAGGACCAATTGTGCATTTAAAAGAGCAGCATACATGCAGGATACCTGAGAGAAAATTTCAATTGGTAATGTATTTTTCTAACTGTAGAGGCATGGGTAAGAACTTTAGAAGATGCAAAAGTAAATAAACTTATTCATATTCTTTGAGGGAGGCTTTGCATCCCTGGATTATTGATGAGACTTTGGCTAGAAAAATCTGCCCTGCTTCATCTTCATCATGCTATTGTGCCTCAACTGTTGGTTGTTACAGTAACTGATTTTTCTTGATGTTTGACTTCATCCCAATGGAAATGATATCTACACTGTCTCCCTTACTCTCGTATGTTGTCTTGATGTGTTTTGACTGGACCATATTTCAACTTTGTAGGACATTTTCACAAAAAGCTTATTTTGTTGGAAAAGAGAACTTAATAAAAAGTTAACGATAAAGATTTTTCTCCTTCCCCAATCCAATTTATTTGCTCTGGTGTCATTTTGTTTTTTCTTGTAGGTGGTGTTCAATTTATTTCTAAGACAAGGTTAGGGTTTTATACAATGGGCTATGCTTTGTGTTGTGCAGTATTTTGAAATTGTATTAGAACTTTCAGGACCGAGTGGCCCAAATTTCAAAATTCTGTACTTGCATTCTTTTTTATCATGTCCAAATTTTATGGTGGTTTGCACTTTATTCTGTCTTGCAAGGAGCTTATGAATGGGAGGTCATTTTAAAGATTAGCACATAAACCAGTCTTAGGACTACCTATTATCTTAGCTTTTGGGTTGAATATTTTTTGGTAGAGAGACATTATTTTTTGTTCTTAGAGACATTTTTCATTGTTCCATTGTCATTACTTTCTCCAATTTATTATTCGTACAAAGCTATATCAACAGAAGACCTATAGCACAACTTTGCATTATTTTATTTTAAACTTTTGTTTGTTTCATGTTTTGAGTTATAATGTAGATGTATGTCAAAAATGTACTTGCCTTTATCTGATTCATTTTTCTCACTTGTGATTAGAGCATCATTTACTTCCTCCTGACTCTTGGACTTGAACTACTGCCTCTTCACGAATTGACTTCAGTTGCAATTAAGCATTATTGGAGAAATCTAATTGATTTCGGCCATAGAGCTTCCTCCAGTTATTCAGAACCACTTCTCGAATCTCCATCAGCTTCTGCTGGTTCTGACCTTGATGAAGATATTGATGTACAAGCAGAAAGAAACAGAGTACTTTCAGGTTCAGTTGATAATGCTATTGTGTACCTGTGCAATCTTCGGAAGGTATTTTTTCATATTCCTTTCTACTTTGCAATTTTGATGCAAGAAATGTCATTTACTATGGCAACATTCATGCAATTTAGGTTTACCCTGGGGGAAAATATGGCAAAAAGGTTGCTGTACGCTCATTGACTTTTTCAGTTCAAGCAGGAGAATGTTTTGGCTTTTTGGGAACAAATGGGGCTGGGAAGACTACCACTCTATGTATGTTATCTGGTATGCAACAAAATTTTACCAAGACATCACAATGGCATGTATGAGAGGTTCAGATTACGCTATCTTGTGCTTGCCAAAACAGTTTACAATTATCTGGAAATTGGCACATACTAGTGTTATTGCCAAAGCCTATACCTATTTTGTTTGGCTTTCAAATCATTACACATAGTTTATTTTACACTCGCCCTTTCTCTTTCAGGAGAAGAAACTCCAACTGGTGGGACTGCTTTTATTTTTGGCAAAGATATAAGTTTAAATCCCAAGGCTGTTCGCCAGCATGTATGCCTTGATTCCTCTGATTCAGTTTCTGTTGACAGTTGTTTCATTGAAATCTGGCTAACTTTTTTTTACTTTGATCATGTGCAGATTGGCTATTGCCCCCAAAATGATGCATTATTGGAATTCTTGACAGTCCAAGAGCATCTTGAGCTATATGCAAGAATAAAAGGAGTTCCAGACTACAGAATTGATGAAGTATGTTGATCATTTTGCAGTTTTGTTGTTTTAAAGTGCTTTTGTATCCCGATTGTGTGGTTTGGAATACCTGTCTCTAGATGGGGACAGAACCAAAAGTTTCTCTTAAGTTGATTCATGATAATTCAATTTGTGGCAAGTGGCAATTTCTACCAACAATGAGATATTTGTGGTTCTGAGTGAGAATCGACTAAGTTCTAATGCCACTCATCCTGTGAACAGATTGTCCTGGAAAAAATGGTAGAGTTTGACTTGTTGAAGCATGCTGGTAAACCATCATTTACTCTAAGTGGGGGAAACAAGCGCAAGTTATCTGTTGCAATTGCGATGATTGGAGATCCTCCAATAGTCTTCCTGGATGAGCCATCAACTGGTAATCATGTTGATCCTTGCCTCATTTGTAATATTCCATGATAAATAAAAGAAAATTAGGAAAGGAGAAATATAAAGGATATGTATAATGTCTAAAGCAATACAGTATTAATAAAAATATAGCCCTACTCCCTAATTAAGAGATGACATTCAGCATATTTAATGTTTAGTAACACTTCCAATCAGTTCAAATAACCCCCGATTACTGCTTATTACTGATTTTAGGTATGGATCCTATTGCCAAACGATTCATGTGGGAAGTGATATCTCGTTTGTCAACCAGACAAGGAAAGACTGCAGTTATTCTTACCACCCACAGCATGAACGAAGCTCAAGCATTGTGCACTCGTATTGGAATTATGGTACTGTTTACTTTGCGATTCACAAGATTTAACTCCCAATAATGACAATTGATTATGCTTGTTTCTTGAAGGTTGGGGGCCAGTTAAGATGCATTGGAAGTCCCCAACATCTGAAAACGCGATTCGGAAATCATCTTGAGCTAGAGGTATCAACACATACTGCTGTCTGTTCTCATATAGAACATAACTACAATTTAACATCAAGAGACTCTTTGGAGAGAACTGGGAAGTATTTACGTGTAAAAGGTTTTATAGCTTTCTTTTGGGAACATGGAAACAGTTGGAAGATATAACATGCAAATTTGGATTTTCCAATTGTTTGGTGTCTTTATCTTTCTCTTGCAATACAAGTGCTATCTTGTTATTCTTCTGTACGTCTCAAAGCAATTGGATTGAGCAATGCAAAAAGCACCATGCATATTAGACCTGATTTCTCGTATTCTGCTGCCTGCAAAAATTGACAAAAGAAAATAAGGGAAAACATTGTTGTGATGTGAGATGATTATGCGGTGGTTCCAGGGGAAGTTAACTAAAAAATGCTTTAAAAAGCTACCTAGCATACCACTTGTAAAGGAACTTCACTGGATTTTATTTATCTCTATGTATTCTTTATTCTGTGTCCTCAGGTTAAACCTACTGAAGTCAGCTTTGCAGAACTGGAAAGCCTTTGCCAAATGATACGAGAAAGGCTTCTAAATACCCCTTCACATCCAAGAAGCATACTTGATGACCTTGAAATTTGTATTGGGGCTACTGACTTTGTTTCATCAGAAAATGCATCAGTGGCGGAGATCAGTTTGTCACAAGAAATGATAATCAGGGTGGGAGGTTGGCTTGGCAATGAAGAATGGGTGAAGATATTTGTACCTTCAACACCCATTTCTGATGGGATCTTTGGCGAACAATTAGCAGAGCAGTTGCTCCGAGATGGTAATAACCCTTGCATAGAACTGTATACATTCTCCATTTACTTGTCGTATCTCCTATATTTTGTTGAAAACTCTATGTTTATCAATGGCTGGGTATTTATGGAGTCATCATCATAAAGAATTGCTATTGGATGGGAAGAAAGGAATTTTACTCAATAAATTATTATAGTGGCTAAGACATTACAGAAGAAGCTCGTTGGACCAATAAAGATTTTGCCTTTTGTAATAAATAGAACAGTCCTATCTCTCTTTGACAAAATACAGTTATGCATGGGTGCAGGGTGTCTCTTAGACTCTTCTCTGGAATATGCTATTCTATTCCTTTAATTCTACTAATAATTGTTCTCATCAGTGAAATATTGTGTTATCTAAATATTTATCTAAAACACTCTTGATCACTCTGTCAGCAAAGAACTTCTCTCCTGTCTGCTGCTTGTTGGGTTTCATTTCATAATCTCTGTCATTTAGAAATTTGTATGTTACAGCTATTTTCAATTTTCCCTTTGTTATATGTTGATTGGTTAACTGGAATGCTGAGTTGTTCTTTGTAGTTATAATATGGAAGTGTGTATAACACATCTTTTTCTTGGTGCATTGGTTATAATTCTTTCACTACTTGGTGAGCCCCTAAGGAGAACCACAATTTCTCTTCCAACAGCTAGCTTTTGGATGAATTATGTACCTTTTGTATATTTGTTACTCCATCATTTCTGTGCTTATGTTTTATTTTTTCTAACTAGAAATTTGGACATATTTTCTGAGTTACTTTTAGGTGGTCTACCATTGCCAACATTTTGTGAGTGGTGGTTAGCCAAAGGAAAGTTTTCAGATATTGATTCATTTGTTCGGTCCTCATTTCCTGGTGCAACATTTCAAGGATGCAATGGTCTAAGCGTTAAATATCAGGTAACAAATTAATACATCACATCTCTTTGTTTTTTGGTTGAGTTGGTCCATGGATTTTCTAATTTGGAAGAGATTGATATGCAGTATGGTCAGATATTTTTAGTGGACTGTGATTTCTAGAAGACCAAAAAGAACCAGGATATAAGTAGAAAAATATTGCAGAAGCCTAGTGCTTTCCTTCACTGTTCTGATGCAGTCTTCTTTCATTTTGCTGATCCAATCTTTAGGTCCTTTCCCATTTAACTGAATATGAAAACTGAATTATAGATAGGTTCTTCAAGAATAAGAGATGCTAAGCATGATAAATCTGGTAGGAAACTTATTTCTGTGTTTTGTTTACCTGAGGCCTTTCAGCATAGATCTTTTCTGTTGCTCGCCATTTTATTCATAAATACTCTGTTTCACAGTTAAAATCTTGATTGCAGACATTGTCTAATGCCTATTCTATATAATCATACTCTGCTAAATTTTTTCAATGGTGGGATTTGATGTCAAATGGAAGGAGAATTACATGTGATGGGCAAGAATGTCGAGAAAACTTCAGCCTAATGAAAAATAGAACGAAAGCGAAAATTGTTGATCTTGTATCCTAAGGGAAGATAACAAGGGGCTTTATCTGTTTATTAGTTAAAGTGCTTACACATTAGATACAAGTCTGTTGTTTCATGGTTTTGGTTGACCTTGGAAGAAAAGAATCAGGAAATTTGCGTTTTCTGTTGAATTGGAAGTAAATTTGGGTAAAAATGTCCACGTTTATCTGCATGCATCTTACTTCATGTGCGCAACTCTTTGCTGTAATTTTTGAACATTTTTACATGGAAAGTATTGGATTCTATTAAGTTTGAATTCAGTCTCATTATGTGGAACAACACCAATAGTTTCCATTGAAGAAATTTCTTTTGACCTGTTTGGAGTTCACCCTTTTTGGAATGCATGCAACATCAAGGTGAAAATTTTGTTGCAGTTGCCGTACCGAGAGGGCCTTTCACTGGCGGATGTTTTTGGGCACCTGGAGCAGAACAGGTGAAACGCTGCAGTGGATACCCGATTTATTTCCTCTTCACTCTCTCCTGTCTATCCTGTTGATTTTCTTGCTATTTTTTGTTTTAAACATTTCCGCCTCTCTCCCTCTCCCGTCGTTTTCCTGGCTCATTCACGCTGATTATCTCGTTGTAACGTTCTTCAGAAATCAACTACGCATAGCAGAATACAGTATCAGTCAGTCAACTCTGGAAACCATTTTTAATCATTTTGCGGCAAGTTCATGAGGTAACATCCATTGATTTCTCTGACCAGACATCCTATACGGTGAAAGGGATGGTACGAGGTATTTGTGTCACTCTCTCTTTTACCCCCATTTGTATATATCCAAAATGAGAAATGCTAACAACATTAGCCATGCTGCAATACGACAAGAAATAATGTTGGTTACAGTAATATTTCCAAAAGGACTCGACATGCTTGTGCAATCGTTTTTTCTTTTTTTTTTTCTCTCTTTCTTTCTTACTTTCCGCACAATCATGCCGAGCCACTGTTTGAATTTTACTGACCGATAACTGATGCTTCTTGATATGAATGAGCAATGAAAAAACACCTGTTCCATAGTTCCCATCTGCATTTTTTCCCTACAAGTTTTGTGAACAATCAAAATGTGAAGAAGAGAGCCTCTCTTATTTGTTTGTGTTTGGCAACATGTATGATTGGACCCAAAACGTGGAAAAGGAAAAAATTCCTTTATTTTATAGGAAATAAAGAGTAAACGTTTTCCATTGAAATCCAAAGGAAATAATAATACTAATAATAATAATAAATTCACCTGTTTAGGATGAGTTATTCACGTGTTCATTTGTGACTGACTTGAGCGTCAAGTAATTTCTTTCGTCATGTTCATGCACGTCCAAGTAGGATGAACCAAATCCTCATTAAATTCCCCCATCAATTTTCTCATGAAATTTTTAATTCTTCATTAGAGGGAGCTCGTGCTTCAATACTCCGCCTGTAACTTAGTCAACAGGTCCAAGACGTGAGTGAGTTGCCAAGTAAAATGCGTTAAATAGATTAGAGTTGTCTTTCGAAGCTGCTTTTGAATTCCTGAGAAATCTCTGAGAATTACGTAAATTATGTGAATTGCTGGGTGGGGCATTCAGCATTATGTCTCCCATTAACATAAAAATGAAAATAGATGAAAGTCTGTCATTGATTGATATTGATCGTATAGAATGCATACTGATAGGAATAAAAAGAGACGGACGTGGGATTGATTGTGTTGCACACTTTTTGTTAGAGTGAAAATAAAATATAAAGAATTATTTCAAGTTGTATAAACATTTTGAAAAACATTGTAAACCTAAAATTACACTAAAAATTGAAATAATTACTTTCAATTTCACGTCTAATATTATTATTCTTACATGATAAATGAGATTACATCAAATTTCCTCACATGAATTAATTGAAAAATAAGACTATATTAGAAATTGGAATAATTTGTGTGTTATAATTGGCAAAATTTGTCCCTACCATGGTGTAAATGATGTTACATCAAATTCTCTTATATAATAAAATAAAATATATTTAATTATAAGTCATAATATTAAAATTAAATTTTTAAAAACATATTTTTGTATGCAAAATTATTGGTTTATAAATAATACTTATATATATATATATATATATATATATATATATATATATATATATATATATATATAATGCGATTATAAGCTTTAGATATATATAAAAGTTTAAAAGTCACTAACGAAAAATAAATTTTTAAAATCCAATAAACACAATTTTTTTTACCATGTTTTTGGTCGAAAGATATCCAATAAAAGTCACTTTGCATAACCACATGAGTTGGTAGGCCCATGTTAATTATGATCATGTCTTTAACTTTGGATGCTAAAAATATTGAAGAGGGGGTAAATTGAAATATAGGGACATGTGCCTATCAAATGAATAATGTAAATAAATAATAATTTAATATTGTGCATGATTATGAAAAATAATAATTAAAATTAAAGAAGAAAAAAAGCAAGATAGGACAATTTTTAGAGTTTTAAAATTTGCAATTTTATGTCTTTTTTATTTTAAGAAATTCTTTTGCAAAATTTTAATTGTATTATTGAATTGTTCAAATGAAAGGAGAATAATAACAATAACAAACACTTATTTTTCACATTCAAACTCTCATTTTACATATTTAAAATGCTTAACCTTTTTCTTTTCTTTGATTTTTCTATACCCATTGTCAATACAATGAAGAAGAGTTTGGAGAATTTAAAGTTTTATAGCAGTTGAAAGAAAAAAAAGTTTTGTTATTAAAGTTTTTTAAAATCTAAAAAATTTATCTAATCTTATATATTTATTTATTTATTTATTTATTTGAACCAGCAAAACCATTCTAATTTCAGCCCAAGTCTTCGGTTTAGAAACAAAGATAGTTTCCATGTAAAGTGTAATTACCTCAAAATTTCGAAGACTTTCCATACGTGATTCTCTTTAGAAATTTTCAGTACACATACATGACTGAACATTGGTCTTTTTTTTTTTTCTTATAGAAATTAATTTGTAGCAGAATAATTTCCTTGTGAGCTTTCTAAGCTACAAGAGTCCTCTCTTTTAACATATTCAAACCCAAAAAAAAAAAAAAATCCTTTTAAAGAGAAGACCAAAGCTGCAACATCTCAATCAAAGGATTAACGGCATAATGAAATTGAAAATTAAAGGCAGAATAACTTGGAACCGTGCATCATAGTCGTGTAAGTCTACATGGAGAATTAAAGAATGATTTTCTTACCACAAGAGCAGCAAGTCTTCCAATTCGCAATAAAATTAAAAATAAATTTTCAAGATCACCACTTATATGACAACAACAATGATATGCGGTTTATAAGAAAATTTTCAACAACTCAAAAATCAAAAACAATAATCTGTATCAATCAAAGATGATAATAATGGATTAATGTTGTCACATCAAAATTCAATCATATAGTACATAATCTAACATTGGTTACCCCAACTATATAGAGTCACGTAGTAACACAGGTACATATGTCCATATCGTTTACACTAATAATTATTATTTGATGAGAGCTGGAATGTTTCATTTATTTGCATGATTGAGAGAGCAATATGCTTGCGCTTGCTCTAATAATCTCTGCCCTTTGTCTCTTCTTCTCCCTTTCTTCTTCGACTTCCAGCCTCACACCAAACAGCATCGGCTTCTCATCATCCACTTCTTCTGTCTCCAGGTGTGCATATTTGGCCACCAAATCAAGAAGTTCCTTGCACTTCCCTTTCATGCTAGTAAGCTCCGAGCTTAGGACCCCATTTTCTTTCTTGAGACGCTTGTTTTCGTCCATTAGGGTGCTGTATTCGGATGATGACGAGGTTGATGACGACCTTTGATCTTCTTCGTTGAATTCCGGAACTGGGGTGGCTTGACGATGAGTTGGTGGTGCATGATTGTTTTGTTGCTTGCTGCTAGACCATGCTTTTCTTCGACGAATTTGGAAGAGCATCTCTCTCTCTCCCTTTCGGAACATGTCATTGCAAAACTCCCATCGGCTTGTGGCAACCTTGCGGAAACCCTGTACAAATAGATTCATAATCAACAATTCACCGTGATATAATAACGTGCCTTTTTTATTTTTTAAAACCAAAAACAACATGCCATGGAGATATTTATAAAAAAAAAAAAAAAAAAAGACTTGGAATATCACGAGGAAACTATATCTTCATTTCCCTTCTCAGCTTTCTTCCTGCAGCCCACAGGCCTAACTTGAATAGTTATGCTTAAGCTTTAATCCAATTTAATAATTATTTTATAATTGTATGATTAATCTGTGGTTTCATGGTCAGTTAACTCAACCCACATGCCACCTACAGTTAATCTTGCACTAAGATTTCAACTCTTTACATTTAACTCTATAAAAAAAGAAAAAACTAAAATTAATTGAAACTTTTGCCCTCTATCACTTAACTTAATTCATTGCCTGTTTCTTCTATTTTCCATCAAGTTTATTATTAAATTTATCAAACAAAAATAATTTTTACTTCTAATTATTATCTATCTCTTATTTGAGTTTCAAAAGCTTGACAACTTCTGATACATATTTGTATGTATGTATGTGTGTGTATATATGCACACACACACATACATACACACAAAAATATATAATCAAGATCAAGGTCGTGCCATGGTTTTATCCGTTGAATCCGCTCAAAAACAAAACTTCAATTTATCTGTTCCTTTTTCCTTGTTTCCTTCGTTTTTTTTTCTTTTTTTCTTAATAGAAATAACATGATGTACAAATGCGTAACGACGAATATTCTGATTTGACGCGTCTGAATTTTCATTTTCCTGACTATACTTAGTAATACCGATGATGGTTAATTGTGCGTTAGGTCAGACATGACCTCTTGAACCACCATGAAGATTCAAATTCTCTGAATTAAAGATTAAGTCAACTTGACCAAAGCAAGAAAAAAATTAAAAATATGCAATTTTATTTGAAAATACCCAAAAATTTTGGACCCCAAAAAAAAAAAAAAAAAACTGAAGAAGAAGAAGAGGAAAGAAAGAAAGAAAAGGGGTTACAGTTGGCGGACATACATAGGTATTGAGTTGCCGCACAAAGCTGGAGAAGTTGCTATGCTTGAAGAGTGTTGGGAGGAGATCACGAGAAAACTCCGCCGGCTGCCACACCACGAACGCCGTCCCGTCCCCGTTCCACGAGATCACGTCATCGGTCGCCGGATCTTCCACCAGCATGTAGGTTTTCAATAAGAACGGGGGTGGACTTGATTTCCGTACATATTCCAACAAGCCCTTATTGACATTCTCCGGAGGATCCATTATAGTTTTGACAAGGAAATAAAAAAAAAAAAACAAGGCAAAAGAAGATAAAAGAGTAAGAGATGAATCAGAGTAAGAAGACTGAATTATTATATGAAACTAAAGAGAAGAAGGGCAGTTAAGAATTCCCAATCCCAGCAATAGAACCCCAACACGACTCCACAGTTCATGAGAAATGCAAGAGCTTTTTCCTTCTCTCTCTCTCTCTCTCTCTCTCTCTGAGTTTTAGCGGCTGTTAGAAAGAAATGGCTGAAACGTATGTTCTAAGGCTATTACTTCTCTTATATATATGTCTATGGATAGTCGGATAAAACATGTCATGCAGATTACTATTATTACAATAATCTTCTTTTTTTCTTTTTTTCATTATTATTGTTATTGTTATGTAATTATCATGTTTATATATGCCAACTTGCGCGTTATCAATAATAATAATAAGAAGAAGAAGAAGAAGAACAAGACTAGATGCTTCTTGCTCACGATCATTTTCCAATTATGGCATCTTCTGGCCCTTATTTTCATTGCTTGATGGCAGGAGTGGTTGAGATCAACGGCAAGGACATTTAGTTTGAATAGTCAATGAACAGAGCCTCCAAATCTCCAATTATCTCATCTATTATCGTGGATTTGGGGTTATGTGGACTCAACAAATGGGACTGGACTTATAATATATATATATATTGGAATGTTCAGACATATCATATGCACAATTTGTATCAATCCTCAAGCTATGCTATATATCAAACAAAACTCAGAATGTTCTCGCGAATCAAAATCCGCAGTCTAAAATTGGGAGATTTTTGAAAGGTCAAGACGTCCTCGGTGAGATCAGAAGAATATCCAAATTAAGCAAACGAATAACATTGGTCCGCCGTCTATCGAACGATTGAGAGATTAGGGGGAGAGGTCGGATGTGTGACTTTAATGCATGGCAACTATCTACGTATTTTTATATATTTATATATACATATCCATATGTGTGTGTTTTATGTTTCTTCCGGACAATAGTTTAGTTACTTCAGGTGTGCTGAAACTTTCCAATTCTTGGTTCTGTATGTGACGTGCCATCCAAAATGTCGCAGTTGTGCGATTTTTGATTACTCCGGATTTCCCCCCCCCCCCCCCACCACCCTAAGTTGTCACGGCTCATCGCATACAAAAAAAAAATCGGAGCAATTTTCCAAGGGGACAAAGCCAACTTTACGACTTTCGTGACCATCCTGTGTTTGGGGGTAGTATTTATTTTATGACCCCCTAAAATTAAAATTTCTACGCCCCGGCCTGCCCTAGTCGCCCATCTAAGCGTGTCATGTGCACGTATAATCGACACCTAACCCTCCGTCGGGTCAACTTATTGGTGTCTTCCCCCACGTTAAATGCGATTATACCCCTTTTTTTTTTTTTTTTTGTTTGTTTGGTGGGGTTCTTTCTTTACATGAGACCTACTGTATCACACAGTATCTTTCCCACCGGTCTATTTAAACTATCTCAATTCGTCAATTCAGGTTGAATTTTTACACACTATTAGGTTTGTCATTAGTTGATAATTTGACAATCAGTAAGGCTTCAGGCTTCAGAATTTGACTGAATGTTGGACAAATGAATTAGGGATCGAAAACTGAATTTTGTAGAATTCAAGTGAAATTGTTCTCATTGTAGAGAAATATTGGACGTCACAAATATGCTTGGTAACATAACATGCTTT
Organism: Ceriops zippeliana; assembly: GCA_037897445.1. Lineage (NCBI taxonomy): Eukaryota > Viridiplantae > Streptophyta > Magnoliopsida > Malpighiales > Rhizophoraceae > Ceriops > Ceriops zippeliana. Next base: position 1,470,947 of record JBAPLH010000216.1, on the reverse strand, counting down.
GATCATGCCCTTTCTATTGTTTCTATATTCCTTTTGTATTATTTCTTACCTATTACTACACAGGAATACTTTATGTAAATATAGTTGTCTTGTCTTCTTAATAAGAATAATCTCAATTTAGTTAATTTTTTTTTATTTTTATTTAAAAAAAAAAGGAAGGAAAGAAAGAATTATTACAATTAAATTGGGTAGTTCACTAGTTCTCCAGAAAGTGATGGCGACTCCGTGCTTTTCAAAAAGACCAACAAAGCTTTGTATCCACGCGCTGCAAGAATGGGTGCAGGGGGACAAGGGAAGAAAATTCAAGGCACTGGGGACGCATTTAGAAGGTTCTCTTTTTGGTCGGGCAGCCCAGCTTTGTTGACTTCATCTAAAAAAAAAAAGATCCATTTTTATTCTTTGTCTTGTTTTGTTTTGGGCCATTTTAATAAAATAAAATAAAATTTCAAAGCAAAAGAATTCGAGCAACGTATAATTCCACGTCGTTACGTACGTACATACATACATACCCATCATAATTTGTGTTACTGTTTAGCTTCAACAACCACACACAGCTTCGCTTCCCCGTTCGCCAACCCACAGAATCTAAGCCGGGGGTGAGATTTTCTGTGTGTAAATGTGAATGCTACTCTCTGAATTGCTGCGAATGCTTTGTGGTAAAATTCAACTTTGATAGGTACGCTGTACTTACCAACAAGGCCGAGCTCTCGAGTTGGACCCATCTGACGATGTCCCCATGTTTGCCTTTTCTCCTTGTGTGATTCAAAAAAAGAATGTCCAGGCTTTTCTCACTTTTAATATATAGCGTCTCTGTTTTCTTTATCTCCAGAAAAATGAACGCCCCAATAGCTCGATTTTGTTTTTGATGACTCATTTTGATGTTTGACTAAATAGACAGGACATCGCATTTCCCCGTGTGAAACAGAAAAACTCGTTTTCAATGAATCAATGCCGGAGCCCAGAGGATAGATCCGCCCAAGTCCAAGAAGGGGGAAGACTTTTTATTTTTTGGTTTTTGTGTCTTGCCGAAACTTGTTGAGAAACTAAGAAGAGAGAGGGGAATGTATGAAGAAAGTAGTTTCAGATTGGCCAGCACCGCCAGCAGCAATGGTGATGGAGACTCATTCTAACTCTGGTTCCATCAGTTACAATTTCTAATTCCAAGTTCATTTGTGCTTTGTCGGCATCATTATTCTCTTGGCGAAGAAATATTTGTCGGCGAGAGGAAGCATACAAATTCATCAATGCAATTCAACATCTAAACCAAACAAATACTTTTTTTTTTCTTTTATATAATTAAATAAAAAAGTAATAATTAAAATAATATTATTATCTAATTAATTTGAACGGATGAATTTTATGAATTTTTAGTAAAAAATTATATATAATTATACCATTTTATTAATAATATTTATGGACGAATTAATTCATTGATCTAACCACTGACCCAACCGTTAGATCGATAATCCGCTGAGCTACTAGACCCCACCTTTTTTCAGGCGAAAGTCCGGTTTAGTTTCAAAACCACGGTGGTTGCAAGTGCATAAAATTGGGCACTAAGAATGGTTTTGGACAACGAGTTAAATGGTTTTGGAGTTCAAGTACTCTCTACTTCATACTTGTTGTACAGGGTTTTTTGGGCAGAACCTTTGAGTCCGGCTTGAGCTTTTTTAATACATGAACGCGATATTTGGGCTTAAACAAAAGTGTCCGGCTCACGTTCGGCCGTGACTTAAGCTTGCAAGTGTACGACTTTCTTACCGAATATTAAAATTACCAAAAACAGCCAAAAAAAAAACAAAAAAACTAAGTGAGATTCTCCATTCTTTCACATCAGTTGCATGAAAATACTTCATCTATGTGGGAATTTTAATAGTAAATCTGTATACAGCCACACGCTGGATCGAAGTTCAAACCATTGTGTAAGCAGAGAAACTTCATACAAATCACCCCATGTCACTCCGAAATATACAATCCCTCTTTTGTCTCAATCTCTCTATTGCATGTACTGTTACATCGTTTTCCTGAAAGTATCGGGTCTCAATTGAACTGAGATTTAATATAGGTGGTGGCTTAACTGTATGGCACAACCATGAGCCAGAAACATACATAGGTTCGTTATCGAACCTCATACATAGGTTCATTTCCTGTTCTAACATGGTTTTGATTTCGAAAAATAATGCTCATGCATCTAAGCACGTAATAACCATGCACGCAAATCAAATCCGCAAAACACTAAGGAATGAAACCCTAAAGTCTTTTTTTTTTTTTGGGAAATTATTTTATGGGAAAATTCATGTCATCTATAACCATATATACGTTATGAGTTAACCTTCAGCCAATGTGTCCTGCTAGTTAGTTTGGATTTGGCATGATATTCACAATGCTTATGCTTACTGCTTCTTTAATTCAAACCTTTATAATAAAAAAGGAGGCATAATTACAAGCTTATAACTGGTGTCTTAGTTTGTGTAATTCTGAACTTTGAGAACTTAACAATAGCTCTTCACTGCTAGAACTTGATGTGAGTTCCGAGATTGGAAATTTTCCTTTGTCGTAGATGCATGTGGTAGAAAATGAAGGCATATTATGCTGGCTTTCGATGCAAATTCATGATTTGTGCTTTGTATGGTCACGATAGGAGACATCGTAATCGATTGTTGACTACTAATTGTTCTTATTTTCACATTTGAGTTTGAAGCAATGTAAGCAATGATCACATAATGATCAAAGTCCGTCACAAAACAAAGATTGTATTTTGAATAAATCGAAATCATTTTCTGAAAAAAAAAAAAAAACAGACCATTAGAAAATTGAACTATTACTTCTAGAAAATTCATACAAATCACCTTATTTAACTCCTGTATCTAATTCATACATGATCACACTTTACTTTTTGTTACATTGAAAATGAGATTTATCTATGTTTTTGCTAATATAATTTGTGTAAATTGGATATTTGCAAAAAATTAGTATTGCATGCTCTAATTCTCTGAATTATTAGCCTTGTATATAATTCTTGGTGTTGATTTTAAATAAATGGATAATGAACACAATGATCATGTTAATTGGGTGTTAAGCGGTGATCTTACTTTTGATGATATTTTCAAAGGAACAATCGCAACTCATCATAATGAAAATATTTGCAAAAGCTTAAGAGAGAAAATTGGGAACAAAAACAGAAAATGGTTGTGGTTTAACTAATTTGTTATATTATTCATGCCTTACGCTCAAGAGATGTTGTTTGATAAACACATTGTGCATGAAAGAAATCCTAGACAATGATGCAACTTACTAAAAATAAAAGGACTTGTTTGGGAGGGTAAAAAGGTGGATTTTCGGAGTCAAAAGTTTGGATTGGTAATACTCCAGTTGCACCCCAAATTTTCCGTCTTTTCACTCTTTATGTACAGAAAACTAATCCAATGAACACGTTTGGTTCGTAGGTAGAAGAAGGTAGTGACATGATATCCCATGGTGTGTCTTCGACTATTTGATTGGGTGATAAAGCTACATCATGCCCTATTGCGCTTGTTAGAAATCCAAAGACTCTCAAGGTCAAGGTCGACCAAGGATAGGCTAATTTGGAGGGATGAAAGTGTGGTTGACATGAAATGAAAGGATTTTTACGAATAAACTCTTCTCGATTGACATGGCGTATGGTCTAATTCGTCTTATAATATGGTGATGACCAAGTGACCTTATTGCAATTTCTTGATGGATGATTTTCTGTTCAACTTGCACGACATCACATCAGACTGGTGAAGATGGTTGTACCACTTCCTCAGAATCTTGTTTGGGGGGTGTCTCTTAGGGGTCTCATCAAATTTAATACAGATACAATCATGGCAGGATTATTGGGATGACAACTATAAGGGAGTGATGAGAGGCAATGACGGGAAATTGGTATCTCTATTTTTCAAGACGGTGATTGCCTCTAGCATTAGTGAGGCAAAATTGTTGATAACTGGGGAAAGCGATGAAGCTATGAAGTTAGTGGGCAGAATCGAGAACATCCCTACTTAATTATCGCTAGTGACTTTTAACACCGCGATCTTTCAAGTCAATGGTATGGTTGGACGACTTTAGAAATTTTTGTCTCTTTTTTAAAGATATTAATGACAGAATTACAGACCAAATTTCTTTTGTCTTTCGGTCGGGCGAATGCAATTTCTTTGTTGATACGTTAGCAAGACAAGGTAAAGTCAGATGTATAGATTTTGTAACACCAGGGCACCGGTAGCCGCACGTAAGATGAAATGTGGAGGTTCTGCGGCTGCCGTTTTACAAACAACGGACGGCTAATGTCATCAGATGACGGTGGTGATTGAAATGGCTTAATAATGAAGAGCGTGGTGGCGACCACCCATTTATTCGCGATGTACTCACCTACGGTGGCTGATGATGATGCCATGGATAATGATCAACGGGCGACTAGAGTTGGTAAACCCTCGCACATTAGATGGCATGTTTCTCCATCTTCCAAGCTAAAGCAAGCCTGGAAAATAACACCATTTTACACACACACACACATATATATACATGTATGACAATCATTTGTCCCTCAAAACTCAAAAGGAGCAAGTGTCTTTGAGAAGTACCTTATCAACAAATTTCATTGTTTTTTCCTTACAAAAGGCCAGTATGAGATTTATTTTAATGGCTTAAAAGAGAGCTACTCCCTTGTTTAGTTGAAAGATGGTAAACAACCCATTTGTAACAGGACCGAACTCCACTAGCAAGTTGCTTAAAATGAGGATAAGAAGTTCATAAATCATTACACAAAGAGATTATTTCAAGCATCACTTATGATCCAAAGCTGGTATCAGGGACATCATCGAGAATGAAAGGACCGAGCTTCCCAGTCCGAAATAGTGTAAGAAACTTCTTCGATACCATCAAACGAGCTTCGGATGCCTTGTGAGATATCTTCAATGCCTTTTGTAGCACCTGAAACTGTAGTTCTATAAGATTTTCCAAGTCATTCTCGTCTTCCACATTACCATTGAATTCTACTAGAGTTTTATACAGTGCACGTTGGACTTCTGTTACGAGATCCTGTCAATAAACATGTGGGAAAAAAAAATCAATTTTATACAAATGAAGGTCAAAACACAGCACAACGTAACAAATTGAGCCTATATGCATCAACGAAAGTAATATGCAGAAGATCTACAGCTCACAGTTCAAATGCACATTTTACAATGGCATAAAATTGTGATTCAAATGCAAACAGTAACATGAACATACAGAGAGAGAGAGAGATTGTTACCTCAACATATAGCACATCTGACGCATCGGGTATCTTCCTCCTTTTTGGTCGGAGGTCTTTAAGATTATATTCATGTTTGACTGGAGATTCATACTGGATTCCTTCCATTCTTCTGTTATTCCAGTGATTCCAGTGAAGTGGCGTCCCTCGACTATTCAAAACAGCCAATAAGTACTGAGCAATGCGCTCCTCACCCACAACTGAATCCTTCACAGATCCTACATATGAATCGATGCAGATACCTATTTTAGACAGAGTATTATGCAGTAACATGTGGCAACAATGATTGGATGGTAGCATGGCAGCAGTTCAGGTTTCTTAAATCTGTAATGCTTGACACATGACAAGCTCAGCAGATGCTTGGCATATTTGGTTGTACTTCTAGCTGAAACCATACCATTGATTGCCAACTCTTCCAAAATTTACTGGAAAGCCTAAATCATCTAAATTAATGTCCAGGGATCCTAAGATAAGAAATATAAGAGAATAGTCATATGCGCATGCTACACCTAAATCCTAATTTCATATGCTCAAGAAGAATATCAGCACCGAAAATCCAAACAGCCAATCTGAGCATTCAAAAGCAATACATAGTCTATGTTATTTCTATATTTTCTCAATGGGATGAAGTATACACAAATGTTTATTTATCCAACAAATATTCCATTTCAGTAATGCCTATGGAACACCAACAGAAAAGGGATAAATTTTCTTTCTCTCTGTTTTTTTTTTTGTGCCGGTGGGGCAGGGGGATGAGTAATCTTACTGGAACACTCATCAATTCTCCTTTTCTTTTCTTTAAGAGTTAGAGAACCTTAGCAATTAATAGTGAGAATCCACACTGTCAACTCTTTTTCAGCCTAGAAGAATAGGAAAGATTTGCAGTCCACACATGTAGCATGAGATCAGACTGAAAATGTGTCAAAGAGAACTAATATGTTTAAACCTGCAAGAGCTAGCTTTAACCCTGTTTCTATATCTGGGATGCTAGGAACCAACACACCAGGTGTATCAAGGACATATATGCTGGGCTGATGGCAATCTGCACAGCAGCATCAATGGTATAAGCATTTGATGGAGGAAAAGAAAATGCAATTGTGGAAAATAATGAATGAAAACAAATGGAAAGACATCAGCATGACAACACAACAAAGCAAGAAAGTGAGCAAGAAAACTAATGTCTCCACACCATGGAGTCATATAGAACATTTAAAGTTAGAAATGATTCACCTTGTATCCTGCAATATCTTGAGTAACACCAGGCAATGGACCCACTGTAGCTCGCTTCTTTTTCTCCTGCACTATGCATAAAATTGAAGCTATCATTGCTCAAATATGTATGACTTCAATGTCTATGACTTTGATTACTGCATCACAACAAATTACCCCTCCAGACAATGGCATCTTATCATAGTAACACCAGATATGTCAGCATCATACCAGGAAAGCGAGAAGACGCAATTTGATGGATTGAGTTTATCAATGCTGATTTCCCAACATTAGGAACACCAACAACCATGACAAGAAGAGTCGGTTCCCTTGTGATAGCTTCCTTCAATTTCAACTCCACAAGTTCAAGAAGCTTTGACTCAAAAAAAAAGAAAAGTTATGGATGAATGTAAAATGTAAAAGCATTTCATATTTAAAAACTTATATTGTCATGACATTGGGATGAATACAGACAACCACAAAAAAGAATGCAATTGCAAAGGATGAGAAATTCTCTATCTAAGGCAAGTTTCACTCAGTGAATTTATCAACAAAAATCAAAAGCCCATTATGCTGGCATGATTGCAATAACTTCAAGAATTCCAGGATATTACCACCATAAACTCCAATGAAGCTTGTTTTATTCAGCAGGTAAACAATGAACCCAATGGAACCTAGTGTTTTGAATCTCCTTTCATTTTTATCTGTACTTAGTCAGCTTGACTGCACGATTTGTGCAGAAAAACTACAAATCCAGGGATTTTTTTTTTTTCACAATAATAGCTTTACAATTCTGGCCCTAGATGCAGCACACCCTACTTATTACTCAAAGAACGATACTAAGTTCCACCAGCACCAAATATTTACCCAAATTTCCAAAATTAAGAGGACGATCAAAGAATTACAATCGTGCAGCAAGTCTAACCAACTAACCTTCTGAACAGAACTCCTGCTGTGCGCGTTTATTGGGATGCAATCTTGCTTGCAAGAGTCAAAGTAATGAACCCATTTCTACAAGAAATCCAAATATAATTATGAGCACCCAATTCAATTCAACTGAGTTTACAACTATACATACATACGTACATACATACGTACTTACATAGAGAGAGAGAGAGAGAGAGAGAGAGAGAGGGGTAAAGCTAGAAGGAAAAAGAAGAAAAAGGGGTAATGAAGATATACGTGCATAATGTTGGGATTGGCTAAATCTTTCTTGTTGAGGGTGATAACGCGGCGCTTGGCAGAGAGCTGAGGCTGTAAATCCTCATTTGCAGACGATAAGGGTATCTGTTACAAATTAACGTTAACAATTATTAAATAACTCACATTAACCATAAGGATGTCGTGAAAGAACCAAAAAACATAAATAAATAAATAATAATAATAAAACAAAATAAAAACACAACACAAAGCGGAGACCGACGCGGGAATCGCGAACTTCGACGACGAGGTCGGCGATCTTGAGGCGTTGGCGGATGGCGCGGGTAGCCGCCGCCATGTGACCGGGAAACCAATTGATGGCTCCACCCTCTGCGTTGAAACCCATCTCTCCCAATCCCTTTTTTGCCAGCCTCTTCAGCCCTCTCATTTTTCATCACTTTCGCAGTCTGCACTCTGTCTCTCTCTCTCTCTCTCTCTCTCTCCTTTTCTGGGTGGCCGGAAGGGGCAAATGCAAGGCGGAGGTTGAAACCCGAGGACCCAAACCCGAATCAGCCGGGCCGAGCTCAGTCCGGACAAAACAAAAAGTAGCTTAAATTTGTATTGAGGCCGAGCCCAACCTGACCTTGGGCCACTGAGATCATCAGATTGGGCCAGTTTTAATTCTTAATTTTTTTGGCAGATTTTTTTCAGACTAGCTTTTAAGATTAAAGTCTTTTTTTATTAATTAATATTTCATTAAACAGTAAGATGCATAATTACACATTTATTTATATCAATTTGGTACATGTTGTTCTCCAAACTTTGTATAAGTTATAATTATTGATAACTAGATATGCAATAAAGTAAAGTTACATATAAGGATAAGAACGTAAAAGTTAAGTAGAAAAGTAAGACAACAAATTTATCACAAATAAATCCTATTAGGATTTTATGTAAGATAATATATAAAGATTTTAGAAGATAAAATTAGGGTAAGACCAACACAATTGAGTACACAACAAAAACACAAAAGTGTGTGATGACTAAATAGAAAAAATAGAAAAATATAATATACGACCGAAGCACACCAACAATAAGAAAACAACAGAAGAAGGGATAACAAAATAAAAAAGAAGTAGTTGTTGAAAGAAGTCGAATGAACAGTATTCGTTGAGTGAACAGTGTAGCCGTCGATGGAAGAAAAAGAGAAAACAAAAATTGGCCAAATTGGAGCAGATCAACGGAAGAAGAAACCGACGGCAACAAAGAAATCAACCGTCGAGAGAAAGAGGACATGGTTGACGGCCGAGTTAAACGAAGAACAGAGGTCGACAAAAATAGAGAAAAGAGGAGACGACTGAAGGGGCTAAACGATTAGATGGCAGACAGGAATAGTGACCAGCCAAAAAGAGAGAAAATGAGACGACCAAAAGTGGACGGACGACAAAGAAATATACAACCAAATCAAAGTGACGACGAAGAAGAGGAAAATTCTGACAAGGTCAAAAACAGACCACCAGGAAAAGAGAGAAAAAGGAACGGTCAAAAAGAAAGACAAAACAGAAAGACCAAATCAAGAATGGGTGAGACCAGATTTGAACTGGAACGGGTGAGAGTGATCCGGCGGCTAGACAATGGAAGAGAGAGAAAACACAGTTGTTGGAAAAAGGAGAAAAACCTAAACGAACAAAAGAAAAACAAAACGAAGAACGACTAAGTCAAAAAGAGGTGAATGGAAAAACCCGATTCGGCTAACTAAGAGGGGTACACGGTAGAACAAAGGCTGGACGGGAAAAACAGAAACCAATGGTAAAGAGAAATCCAGTTGGACGGTAAGAGGGAGAAATCCGGCGGGACAACAAAAAAAATGGGTAGACATGACATAAGACGTGGAACGATAAACCAGAAACATGAGGTGAGTCGTGAGACAAGGAGACGGGTGAGACAGTGAGACGGTGAAAGCAGAAGTTTTGTGAAATAACAGAAATTCAGTGAAGTATTGAAAGAACTCAATATATTTTCAGATTTTTTCAAGAGAGGTTAAAGAGCGTTGTGGTGAACTTCTAAGTAACAGTGGAGCAGCCTTTTAATTCAACAGAGATAAGACAAGTTAGAAAAAGGGTAGACACAGTAAGTGACACTCTTTGTATTGTACTTTTTTAGTAATTGCAATAGTGAAAAGAACAAAGGATTAAAACATCCATTGTAACTGGAATTCTTAAGTATAGTGGATAATCTTCATAAAAGAGTCCCTATTACCATGGATGTATGTCACGTTGATGGAACAATGTAAATTTCGTGTATTCTTAATTTGCTTTATGTTCTATATTTTGAATTGAATTGTGAATACAACTAAAGTATCAGCCAACCCATAACCTAATGAAGACCTAAACAAAAACATTCAAATTATCTATTAGGTAAGGTGTTTGAAAGGTAACTTTGGGGACTATTGTAATTAATAAGTAGCAATAAATCCATCTTAGTTGAATCTGAGAAAGAGTTTACTTTTAAGAAGAGGTTGAAGTTGTTTACTTTCCTACAAATTGCAAATTGTGGTGATACTGATTCATCCTCCTCTCAGTATTACAAACTAGTAGATTTTAAAAAGAAATCGGGAACTTCAGTACCTTTAGAATTTTATTTTTGAAATATTTTCAATAAAAATCAAACTTGATTAAACACATTTTTTATACCATTTAAAAAAGAACAGATCATGATAATGTAAGTTAATTAATTGATCATAAGTTTTATTTAACTTTAATATTATTGTAGTAATATAATAATTGATAATAGTATAAATGAGTGCATAAATATAAATTAATTATTTAAAATTTTAATAATTATATAAATATATTATTTAGTTTTATTAATTAGATAAAATCATAATAATTTTTAATCTATTTAGGGCAAAAACATATAACTTATTACCTTAATTATCTTTAATATTTTTTCAATTTTTATGTATTGACAACATTGGCTTTGACTAAATTATGAAGGTGAATTGTAAAAAAGAAGAGGAAATATAAAGATATACTTAGTTTACATCTAATTTTATGAATGCATAAATAGGTTATGTATTAAAGTTTGAGAAGAACACAAATAAAAAGACCCAAATTAAGCATATAACAACTCTTTTTATTTATTTTTTATTTTTTTAAGAAGTTTTTTTTCTTTTATAATTGTCAGTTTATGTTAATATTTTGGTATTCTACCTAATTTATTATGCCTCCCAAATTAAAATCACCTTAGTTGGGTTTGTGCTCATATAAGAATGCAAAGTGCTCTTTGTTCTTTTTGGAACATTAAACAACATAATTTTTACTCCAAATAAATTTCTTTTATTTATTTATTTTTACCTAATAAACCTACACAAAATTTACTTTTTTTTTTTTAACAAGAATCCATATAAAAAGATCTTACACCTTAAAAGCTAAGCATCAAAATAAACCTTGTAAAGAGAAATAATTAATCCAAATCTTGTTTTATTTTTTTACCCAAGCTTAAACTTTTTTATTCACTTCTTTGCTATGGAACAAAATTTTAAATTATATTAAAAATTTAAAATAATGGTTAAAGTTGTATATCTAATATTATTTTTTTAAAAAATAAAATTCATTCTCAATAATTTACAATAAAGTTTATGTGAATTTTTTCACATGATAAAATAAAGGACATTTGATTACAATATGTATTAATGAAATTAAACTTTTAATAAGATAACATATTTTTAAAATTACTTTTTAAATTTTTTATAGTATTTCTACAATAATATTATAAAAAAAAGATTCTTGATAAAATAATGAAGAAATATAAAGAAGAAAAGAAAATTTTTATGTGGTTAAACAAATATTAAATTTTTAATATTTATAATGGTAATGATTTTTAACTTAGGTATCTTTAATCTAATGATCAAAAACATTAACATTAAATGAACTTGAACTTTAAACAAAATTTTTAGTTATTTATTTATGGTCACATTTGTTTATTAGCAAATGCATTAAATAATTATCTAGAATAATTAAATTGGTATTTATTTGATTTTGCAATTGCACAATCCACCTAGTTTCAAACCCTAAGTCATACAAAACTCACAAAAAAATTGTCCTATTTAACTTATTGAGAATCACACTTACTAATAGATATATATATATATATATATTTAAAAAAATTTCTTTTACTCTTTATATATGGATACGAGGTTTTAAAAATAGTCCAAAAGCAACTTAATCCATTCTTAATTAATCTAAAATTCAACATATATTTATTATATTTATCTTCATTTAAATATATTAACTAAAAGGTAAAGTATAGTCATAATTTATAGAAAAATAAAAAGTAACATTTAGATTATATTCACAAATAATGTGAGACTTCAAATTATTTTTGAAGAATAAGTATTAAAAAACATTAATAAAAACCCCATTATAAGCATAATGACAAGTTCTTTATTGTAATTTGGGATCTTTGATCATTAAATCTTTTATTGCAATAGTTAGTCCATCTAATCCTCCTTAAATGTTAATTGTCTATTTGATGATTCACACATTAATTTATGGGTGTTGACAACTCATTAGTTGAAATCTATGATAATGGATTTTTGAAATTTATAATCTCTATAAATATTCTAAGATCTTTGATTTTTAGACACTTTGTGAGTTTTTTAATTTTAAATAGGATCTTTATACTTTTTGTAATTGATTAGTTGATTATTTTTTAGATCTTAAAAAATTGAATGTCCTTTAAAATCTTTAAACAATTGGACACCTTTTTACTATCAATATATACTAATTATTATCAATCAAAAGTTTAAGTTTCTAAAGAGATGTAAGGCTTTAAGTTTGTCAAACTACTTAAAATGGGAAGACTCTAAGGCTATAAGTTTTTCCTACATTTCATCTTATGTCATGTAAAAATTGATAAAACCTATCATTTTTTTTTAGACTTATTACATTTCATCTATTTATTGTATTAATATGGAATCAAAAGTTATAGATTCATTACTTTAGACTTTTTTTCAAAAAGTAAATTTAACTACTCATCTATCAACATTTAAGCTTAAATGCAATTCATATACATCAATAAATTTCTTTATAACACCAAAACATGGTAGATTCTAAATTTTCACATTTCACATCACTTAGAAATACAAAATAAGGTGATACTTTTATAAATAAGTATATCTTTGCTCTTTAATAGAATTTTCTTACACCATGTTAGTTTGTTGTTAATTAACATAAGAATATATTGAAAAAAAATTAGATATATGTAAAAATTAAATGCTGTTCATGTTAGTAAATTTTAATAATTTATTGAAGTTTACATATTTTTTAATAAATAATAATAATTATAATTAATGGTTTAAATTAAACTTTTATGACTATGTAATAGAACTCTATAAAAAAAAAACCTTAACTTAAATTGTCTCAAATTATCTATAATTAATGAATCATTTTAGATGATTTATAGATGAATTACATATTAAATTTAAAAAAAATTCATTAACATACGTATAAAACTCTTTAAATTTACTTAATATGACCTAAAAACCCTTATATATCAAGCATAAATGTTTGTTAGTTCATATTTTAAAACTATTAAAATGGTTTTTTATAAATACCCAAAACTTTTTCAAGTTTCATAAGATTTTTCATATAACATTTTTACTCTCAATTGTTAAGTTTCAACTTAATACTTTAAGACCTTTTCTTATTTTATAGGTATCTACCTACTTAACCCAAGACGTTAGAAAATGAAATATTAAAAAAGAATAAAAGTGAAAAGAATACAAAAAATTTACATAATTCAAAACTTAAATGTTGTTATATTTATAGTTATATTACAATTTTAGAATTTTAAAAATGCTAAAATTATATAATAAGTTAATATTTTTTATACAAAAATATATAGATAACTCTTATAAAGTGTTTAATTAATATAAGTCTAAGTATTATTAACATTATTGATTAATTAATACAAGACAAGATTTTAATTTTAAATGACACCCTAATACTTTAATAAAGTTATCTTATTAATTTGGTAGTGGAAATAATTTAAGCAATTTGGTTAAGGCATGCCTTAATGATTCAAATTTTAAAATTATGAATATAAGTGTACATTTATGTGTTTGGGTAAAGGGATAAAGAGGGATAGAGAGCTTATAATTAATTTTTAATAATAAACATGTTGATGTTAAAGGTCAATGTAAAAATAATATATAAAAGGCAACCTTATCTTGATCCATTTGGAAACCCAATTAAATTGCATAGTCATATCTCTTTTGTTTATCTTATATTAATTCTAAATCTTATCTTTAAACTTTTTATTTTTGGATCATTGGTGAATTGAGAATGGTTCCATGAAACTTTCTAAGCATGAAAGGGAAGATAACATTATTCATTAATAACATTCTTATGGCACTCAATGCTAGTTAGCTATTGAAAATGTTCTAAAAAATAAGTAGACTTAAAGATACTTTTATTTCAAAAAACATTAGTAGGGTAAAATTGAGGTTTGACTTTATGTAGCTCTTATTCCAAAAGGAGGAATAAAAGATGTTAAAAAGATTTAATGAGGTCCTACTATTGGAAAGGAAATAAGAGATCAAAATAATAAGTTTTGTGAACCTTTAGTCAAAGGTGCTACTTCAGCATTTTTTTATGTTAAAACTATGACAACCAAAATAACATAAGATAAATCACTAAGAATATTCTTTACTATTATACAAATTATCTTATAATTTTTATTTTATAATTTATTTACTTATTTTAGAACATTTAAAAATTATATAAATTATTTTGTTATTATATTTAATTTAAATATTTTTTCAATTGTTTATTTAGTTTTGTTCTCATTTAAGTTAAAGTATTTTCTTTGTTAACTAAATAGTTTTAATTATAAAGACATGTCTAAGACTAAAGATTATATCATCTTAATACATTATTATTGAAATTTATTTAAATCAATTATTGATAAAAATTCTCTTTTGAAAGTTGTTATTTTATTTGGTGGATTTTAAAAATCCTTTCAAAGATTTGATCAAATTTTGGCCTTTGTTGTCTCTTGCCATGTTTCGTATCATAAAAGACCTTTGTTTTAAGAGGTTGATGTGGGTAAGAATTGAAGGTTTGCCTTTATAAGTTTGAAGCTCTAATTTCTAAGCAAATTTTTATGTAAAATTGGAAACTTTTTCTAAATTTATATGTCTTATTGAATAAGAAATAAAGATTAAATTTGTGTTGTTTTATGTTTTCTTAATAGTTCACATCAATACTACTATCCCTCAATTCATCCATATTAAAGTTGATATGAAAGTATTCATGATCATATTGACCTACAAACTAACAATGCTTATAAGGAATTTAATGATGAAATAAGTTTAGGGAATAAAGGTAAAATTGTTAATGAGGTAAAGGTTTCTTTAGAATCAAATATGACATATAGATATGAATTTGATTGAGATGATGGTTATATGGATTTGAGTGTTATGGCAAAGTTCATGGTAAGATTTATAAAGGTGTAAGAGGAAGCGACGACAAAAAACTTTTGAGCCATTTAGAGTTTAAATATAGCTAAGTAAAGGGTAGTATAAAGCATAGACACATAATAGTGAATAAACAAGCTTATAGATACATGAGCACATTAACTATTGGATAAGGAAGTGAGCAATAATAAGAGATATCTTAAAATTTAAATGATAAATTGTAAAAAAAAAAAGGGAAGTGAGCTAGTTTTTAGACTTTAAATCATTATAAAATAATAGTTTAAGACTTCACAATTTAAAGATATTAGGCAAAGAATAAACAATAGGCTTTTGTAAAAGATTGTATCTAAAAAGGTGATAAGATCCTTTTAATTAAAAAATAATAATTATTAATTTATGTAATTAAATATTAATTTTTAATTCTATATTAACAAGTATAATTACTTTCATATTCATAAAAAGCCAAGTCAAACTATTTATATTATATATGTATAATGCTCTATAGCTAATTAATTCAAGAAATAAAAAGAATATTAAAGTTTTTAACTATTTAGAAATTAGTCTTATCAAAATAATCATTAGACACTAATCCTTTTAAAATGATCAATCCCTTATTTCATTATTTTTGCAATTTTTTTATTTTTAATTCTCTAGTTTTTTGTCATCTAGTATAAAAGTGATGTTCTTAGAGATTTTTCTTTTGTTTCATATTTTTACTATTATCACGGAATCAAATAACCAAAAATAAAAATAAAAAACAAAACAAAACAAAAATCACTATCTTAACATGACTTTACAATATTCATCAAATACTTTTGAAATTAAATTGACTTATATTAAACATCAATATCTCTTATATAATAGTGTTTAAGGTGATTAGAGCATATTGTCTTTACATATTATTTTTAATCAAATGTCAATGGATATCTTAATAAATTTGATGATGAACTCACCAATAATTTGTTGGATACCAAATTACAAAGTGTTAATGAAAAACTTACCAATAAGTGATCAAACACTTAATTAAAAAAAACATTAATAATAATATTGATTCAAAGCATAATATTATAAAAGACAAAAAGTCATGTAAGGTTATTGTACTTTAGATAAATATTCTAATATGTTATCCATAAAGATCAATGAATATTTTAAAGAAAATCAAATTATATTGGTTGATTTAGACAAAACTAATGAGTTTATGAATGAAAAGTTCATCAAGCAACTTACTTCTTTAAAGATATATAATAAGCTCACTATGTCATTTATATAAGATTATAAAATTATTCTTGACATTGATTTTTTTGAATATTTTAAGAAGAAGTTGCAATGTTAAAGTCAATGCAATTCTCAATTATCATATAAAAAAATTATGCTAAAAAATGTTAGACTAAAAAAGATAATTGATTAAGATAAGTTATTTGCTTTCAATTAATCTTAAAGGGTGTTTACTTTAAATTAACCTTGTAGATAAGATTTATTTAAAGAGTATGAGAATGATAAGATATTATTATTATTATTATTATTATTATATTTTTAATTATTAAGTATAATTATTTCCTTATTTATAGGCATTCAAGTCGAAATTTTTGTACCATATATTTGTGTAACGTCCTATAACTTATTCATTCGAAAAATATAAAATATATCAAATCTTTTTAACTATTTAGAGATTTATTTTCTTGAAATGATTATTAATAATTGATCTTATCAAAAAAATCAATTTCTTTTTTTTTTTGTAATTTTTTCTTTTTAAGTCTTTAATTAAATGAAGAAGATTTAGATTGTCAAATTTAGGTGGCCTTCAAATAGAAACACAAAGAGGCTTAAAGAGCCTAGCCTATTAAATGATCATTAGGGGTTAAGAAGTGGGCGTCAAATTAAGGATAAAGACAACAAGTCACCGATACCTACAGTTTAAGGTCAAGGGTCCTATAAAAAAAGCAAATGGGCATTACGATATTTTTAGTGTACTTGAGCCAAGAGAAGAGGTAATAAAGAGGCAGTGGCGTATTGTCAACCGCGCTTTCAGTGCTATGTAGCTCTTCAATGCGTTTTTTGATTCAAGGACATTGCTCCACTTTCAATCCCTTAAAAAATAATTGCATTTGGGATACAAAATTTTCAAGTTGGCGTATATGCAACAAGCAAAAAAACAAACAACAATGAATTCAAAAAAGTTTTGTTCCTTTGTCAAAAATTTGAAATGACAAAATAAAGAATGTTGCTATAGCACTAAAATCTTTTAATTGCAATTCCGCATGACTAACATATAAGAGAAAAGGCATCCAGGCCTAGCATTAATTACACAAAAATAAAAAAATAAAAAAAGTGAATCATTCACAGAAAGCATATTATAAACAAATCTTTAGGTCAGTTCCTCACTAGTATAGCTTATGTGGGCATTAAATGGGTAAAAATAAATTTTAAAAAAAAAATCAAAGAAAAAGAATCAATCAAAGAGATTGACGCCATCTCGAAGGTGACCTTTTGTGCCACTAAATGTCTCTGTCTCTGTCTCTCTCTCCCTTTCTTCTTCTCTCGTCCAAATTTGCTGGCAGGAAATGACTTCCGCCTTTCATTTCTCCAAAATGGAAGTTATTTTCCTTGAAAATATAGAAATTTTCCATTGACTCGATAGTAGTTATTTTCCATTACCTATAATTCTTGTCTTGCCAACCACAAGAAAACAAAAGAAAATATTTTACATATATATATATATTGCTGCATGCAAACAAATGGGGCTTGAGTTTGACTGCTTTGGAGCTTTTAGCTTAATATCAATCCATAAAATTTTTGTCCTTAAAAAAATGTGATATTTAAATTCCTGTTGATAAAATGGAGGAAAAGAAAGCAGTTAAGTTAATCAAAGTATTACTGCACAGATTCAAAAAACTCACAACTCGTCATTGCCAGCATTGTGTTTCTCTTATTCAATTCTTTTCTTTTGGTATTTTTCCTTTCTCATTTTACCGGGAAAAAAAAAGTAACATTAAGGATTGTCACAATATCATGCATTGCTCAATTATTGACGCAATTGTTAATCTAACTTGGATTACTTGAATAATAATATTCTTCTCAGATTAGGTTAATCTAACTTGTATTCATACAAATAACATCAAACAGATAAACCTTAAAAACGTCTGAATAATGGAAGAATGTCATTACTCATCCCAACAAACAAGTGACGACAATAAGTTCTTATTTCATCCTGGGGAGAAGCCCTAAAATAAACCTTAAAACAGAAGAAAAACTGCTTTCGGTAACTAAACTAAGAAGAAGTTCGCTCTCATTCTGATGAGCCCGATTGACTCCCTGAATCATTGCCGATAGATTCAACCTTAGCCGCCTTCCTCTTGCGACCAACTTCAGAGGACAATCTGACGCAATAGTTCAAAAAATGAGACCGGATAATCCGTCGAAATACAAGAGCAAATTAACATTTTATTTGTCATTAGCATTAGAGTTCAGTCCAACCGATTGCAATGCATTGCAAAAATAAGAAAGTCACATAAAATTGTTGTACCCCAAGTGCAATGAAGTGTCGGAAGTATTCACTTCATCGTCGTCGTCGTTGTCGTCATCAGCTTTCTTAGATCTGGGACGACCTTCTTTTTCTGATCCTATATAGGAAAATTTCCTATCTACTCGTAACAGATCAAACTGTGGAAGTGGCGACCTGGACACTAAGCTACGTTGAAGCTCCTCCACCTACGATACATTGAGGTACTTGTAGGTTATTAGTCCACCATAATTAATCAGGCATATGAAACTTGATGCTCCAATTGTTTCTGCAACAATTTACAATCAAATATTGCCAGATAACTAACCAGTTTGTGCAGAGCTTCATTCTCTCGGTTGGCCTCCTCCTCCTGAAGTTAGAAAGGTAGAAAAAAAGAAATAAGTCATATCTGTATTAAATGTGATTAATAGGAAAGAACTTATATATATATATATATTCCTTGTTTACCTGTATCCTCGACCTCTTAAACTGATCCATCAGAATTGTCTCCTGCAACAGAAATAAATGGTTTTATTGAAGGCATTAAGAATAATTTAGCAAAAGGCCCGTCAAGAGGACCAATGACCCAACGACCCAAGACCTTAACTGGGTTCATGTGGTTTAACAACTATGATCAAAGAATGTCATGGATGCGTTCTAACGACAATTATAAACAACCTTCGATTAAAAGGGTTCCATGGACAACTCTCCATGGAACTCGCCAAAATAGTCCCGTCGCATCGGGAGATGACATTAGGAGCAATTTTAGATGTACCTTCCTGTTCCTCACACAGTGGATTCCCTCACTTAATTTGTTTTCCAATTGCTGGAGCTCTACAAAGTCCAAGCTATCTAATTGTTTACCGGCCATCTGCCTGGCAATCAGAAAGCGCATAATTAGGGAACCACCGTAACATTATGAATCTCATAACAAAATCTGTAAGTTCACAATGAAATTAATTTGCAGGAGACTGACACCAAGTTATGATTACATACGAGCATTCTAACTGTAGCTTTGAGACTTCCTCTATTAGTGCATTCACTTCCTCAGACTGCAAGTTCTGTAATAACCAGTTAGAAAATAATAATAATAAAAATAAAAAAAATTGGCTCGTCGTAATTAAGCTCTACATTTTATAGTTATTTTTTAAAACATTGAGATTGGCCTCTAATTTTCTCTCCAGCGTTTGGCTTTTGGGTCTAAAACATTTGCATAAAAGATTGACAAGGAGCCATGCCTCTGTTTCATGGTTATCCGCAGGCTTTTCAGGAAATTTCAAATCCATGCCACGGCAGTATCTTGCAAGAGTGCGTTCCATGCTGCATGAATTGAAAAGGACAAATGACGAGAAAATGCTAAAAAGGAATAATTTCATCTAAATATTGCTGTAAATGTTATGACTTCAATGAGAATAGGTTAGCCCTTATGTTGTACAAATAAAATTTTCTGACAATTACGCATCGTAATAAAACCGAAATTCTGTATATAAGATAATGACAGAACATATATTATGACTAATTTAGTAGTTTTAGCGATCAAGAACAAAATTGCCATTTGCAGTCTCAGGCCAAAAGTCTGTCGATAATCAGCCGTAATGTAAACCCCACAATTCACTTACTTCGGCCGGACTTCTTATTCTCGAACATGAAATATATATATATATATGAGAATGAATTATCAAAAAATAATTAAATCACGCATTATACCCAATATCAAATTTGTTTTATTTATTAATTTTTTGTTAACCCCAAGAGCAAAGTTCTTTTGGGGGGGGGGGCTAGAGTTTAAACCCCAGCTCCTTAAAATTCTCACAAAATGTCTGTTATAATTATGATGTAAAAGAATAATAATATCACTCAAGCATAATAGTAATAGAAAATAAATAAAATATAGCTTCATTATTGTGCTGGTGACTTTGCATTGACTCGCCCATTAATCTTCGGTTTGAAATACCCGGTAGAAGTTAAGCAGGAAAATCATTTAAAATTGGGAATTAACAAAAGCTGCCATGGATGCTCTTCTTCTTAACAACAATTAGGCACAGGTTCACAGAAAAGAAACATCTGACTATTGGCTCTTCCTCTTACCATGAACTTAGAATCCTTGGAAGCTCCTGACCCCAAAATCTTCATAATTATCATTACCATTCCCAGATCAAACCCTTTTTGATATCCTATCAAGTCTCGCTTGTAATTATTCACCAGAAAAAAAAGAAAGAAAGAAAGAAAAAAAAAAACTCTACTGCATAGTGCAAGTTTTTTAAATAGATTTTTTCCTTAGGAATGACTCTAGTAAATAAAAAATTGCAATTACAGTAATATGCTGTACAAAAGATGTGGCGAGAAATGTGCAATATAATACTTTTCTCATCCTGCATTACTCTTTGTGTGAAAAGCCCATGTCCACCTAATCTTTTAGGAAATAATAATAATTACTAAAATAACAGAATTAAGAAAGGCAAAACAAACCTAGTGCTGGAGAATTCATAACGTTTGCCGGTGCTGGAGAAGATGATCACCGCAACCTCTGCGTCGCATAGAACCGATAATTCCCTGGCCTTTTTGAGTAACCCACTGCGGCGTTTGGAAAATGTCACTTGCCTGCTGCTCACGTTTTCAATTCTCTTGATCTCAACCTTTCCTCTCCCCATTCTTCTGCATGCCACCACCATAAAATAAGGGTTGCCAAATTCTCTCTAATTGCCTAAAAACACTGTTAATATTTAACCAAAAATGAGATGCATCATCAAGTATGAAAGTATGTATGAACACCCCAACAAAAATAAATTGCAATCATCTAGAATAGAAAGAGATAGAGGTGAAAAAGAAGAAACGTCTATCTATATGTATGATGCTTGAATTGGTAAGGATTCTTTGGGGTCTAATGAAAGAAAGAGTTACTAGAATTAGGAGTCATATGATGGAAAGTTGATAGATGGCTACACTATATGTAGCAATTATCCATTATTTGGTATTCATATTTTACTTGAGGAGTGAGTCCTCCCACTTATGGTATATCCATATCTCGTTGCAACGTAAAGTTGAAAAAAAAAAAACAAACAAAAGGAAAATTTGGGTACAATTATAAGAAGGGGAAAAAGTTGAAATAGTGGATATCAAATTGGTGCTTACCAACTAAAGTTGAGTTAATAATAATTTGCCGTGAATGTAACGAGTACTATATTGGTGGCGAAAACAAAAAATCTTGAGATTGAAAGGTCTAATAGGGCTTTCTGAGTCCAATCTTCTTGACCCTTGCTAGAGTAGTTCTCTAATCTATTCCAATTGTCACTAATATCTCCTCATTTGGCGAGATATTAATTACATAAGATTCATACGGAGTAGGACACTTTTGAGAAATCCTAGCTAGGCCAAGATTAATGATAGTTTTTTTTTTTTTGGGGGGGGGGGGTTATATCATTTGGAATTCTAATTTTATGACACTTCTGTGCTCACTTTTAGGAAATTCTGCAACTATCTATATATATAAAATATTAAATAAACGAACAATGCTATCTACCCGACCATATCCAGAATCATGGGAATCATTGATTTTGTCGGCCCTTGGGGGAGGACCGACAAAGTCAAGGGCTGTCGTGATTTTGAGCATTCCCCAAAGCACATAAACAAAGCATTTTTGTATATGAAATTAGTTTGAAGTTCCGGTAGGTGACAGATGTAAAAATAAGAGAAATTCCCACTTGACGTTTTGGTGATTACAAAAAGAAAAACATCGTAATAATTACAAAAAATCCTGAAAATTAAATAATATGGAAAGGGCAATTAGATTACAAAATTGCACACACAAATTTTGACCATATCTGTAAGAAGTTCTTTGACATAAAGACAGACATGCATATCAAATGGAATTTTTGGTTTACACTTACTAACTTGTCAAGCCAAAACCGATATCACTTTTTAATTGAAAATATCGGAGGCTTTGAAGATACTTATATATATATATTAATGTTTTATCAAATATACAAAGGCATTAGATAATCTACAGAAGGCTTAAAAGCAATGAGAGTGGCATATTTAAGAACTTAGCATGTAGTAAGGGACCAATATTACTTGGATCCGTTCAGCAAAAGAAATGTAAAGAATTGATCTTTGCAATGGAACACAAAAAAAAAAAGAAAGAAAAGGGAAAAATCGGGGGGTCGGGGAGATGAAAGAAAGTGTTAATTGATCCCAAAAAAAAAAAAAAAAGAAAAGAAACTTACCTGGGCAGGGATGTTACTGGACAAAAAAACACTTTTTCAACACCGTCAGAAGTTTTACCTGCAAATGAAAAGATAATAATCCTCAATAAATAAATAAATATCGAAAAAGCAAAAATAATTAGAAATGGGAGGATTAAGGTGTTAGAAGTCTGAGCAATTATGATTGGGGTATACCCACTTAGGCCATGGTCTTTACCAATCGGGACTCTAGCAATTACGATTGAGATACACATCTCTAAAATAGGCCAAATCCTGACTGTTTATTTATTTATTAATTAATTAAAATAAAAAAATAATCATTATTTTAAAGAAATTGTAATTGTTGCGGGGTGACCTCAAATGATGCCAATTTAGTTTCTTCACAGTTTTCATCTTTATATTATCTACCAGAGCACCTATGTTGCGCAATCCTTTTTGTTTGGAAAAATATTAATTTTGGATAAGAAAAATCCATAAAAGTAAAAAAAAAAAAAAAACCAAGTAGTTAAGTTAGCCAAAGAAAATGAAACATATATACCCAAAAAAAAAAAAAAAAAAAGAAAGAAAGAAAGAAAGAAAGAAATTGTTCCCTTGAACACACACCATTGGCTTTGCATCTTTTCAAGGGGTGAAAGGTAAGCATCAATTCATAAAAGATAATCCCAGTATGTTTCAAATCATTTTGTGCATAGATCACATACTTCTATAATTTATTATGTTAAAAAATAATTCTATTAAAAAAATTTAAAATGATAAATAAGAAGTTAAGATATGAATAATATATTAAATTTTAACACACTAAATAATTAAACAAGAAAGAACTCTATGGAGATTTTCAAGTATTAATGCATTCATTCATAATTATAATAATTAAATTAGTTATAATAATAAACTAATAACAATCAAATATGAAAATCACAATTGCAATTATATATATATATATATATATAAATTGTTGTCAACCATTTAATTATTAAGCAAGAAAGCTCACCAGCTTATCAATGTCCTCTTTTTCCTCGACATCAATACAGGGGGGGGGGTTAAACCTGACACCGTGAGAGCCAATATCCATTTATAAACATGCATACACTCGAAATCAATAAAAAGAACAAGCAAAATAAATAAAATTTACAAATTTCTTCGTACATCTAATGGAGAGTAACTCAATTTACTGTAAGAGAAAATAATAAAACAAGTGTATGATATTGAGGTTGATCCACGAGATACCTCAATCTCAACTCAAATTCCTTTTACGCCGCTTTCAAACTTAAGAATACTGTTCACGCTTTTGTTCCCTCCAGTTGCTTATTTACCAGCAACATACTTTTATTTTCACCCCTCCTTTCCTCGTCACGACAGTCGAGCTCTCTCCCTCCCTCTCTCTCCGTCTCTCTCTCTCTCTCTCTCTCTCTCTCTCTCTCGACACGTATTTATGGCTACAGAAAGTGTGCAAAAGGGGCAAAGCAGTCAAGTCAAAGATATGCCTTAAATGTTTCTCGTGTAACGGATGCATACAAAATCCTTTTTATGTCAGGAGTCATGATATACATGTTTGGATTAAATTAAATTTAAACCAATTTGACAACTGCCTTAAATTTTCTATTTAAAACATCGTCTCTTATATATCTTTACTTTAGCTTCAATTGTGAAAAATTAATTAATTTTTTACGGCGACATTCATTATTTGTTTTATTTATTTTCAAGATAAACTTAAAAGGATTGGGTTCTCCAAGTGTTAGGACTTAATTGTTTGGAAACCAGGACTTCCAACTAAGAGTGAATGGTGTGAAGGGCTTTGCAATTTGGACCAAAAGTCGAATAAGAAAAAGCCGAAGATTGAGTTAAAGATTGGGTTCGGCTTAGCTTAGGCCCATTTCAAGGCAAAAAAAAAAAAAAAAAACCTCTTTTTAAGATTAATTTCCATTTTTGTAATACCATTATGATGCCTAGATAAATAAAAAAAGGTTCCAAATTGAAAAATGAATGTCGGAAGCATTAACAATTACATGTTTTTTTATTATTGTTTCTAGCGCACTCCGGTGGCTTCAATCATTGACGATTTCTGGTTTCCGCTCTTTAGCTTATCATCCCTTGTTTTGCGATGCACTTGGCAACAGCGGCCTCTCACCTGAGAAGGAGGACCAACTTGCTTGCTACAAGAATTAAGTGAAGGTTGTGAATGCCTCGAATCTTCCTCCAGTCAGCTCTTACCCGCTTCTGAATGGCAGTACTCTATTCGTCGACCCTGAAGATAATTGCCCGGTGGTGTCTTATAAGGATGCC
The DNA here is from genome assembly GCA_037897445.1 of Ceriops zippeliana. NCBI lineage: Eukaryota > Viridiplantae > Streptophyta > Magnoliopsida > Malpighiales > Rhizophoraceae > Ceriops > Ceriops zippeliana. The sequence goes on along the minus strand of JBAPLH010000216.1, from coordinate 1,445,862 downwards.
TTCCTCTCCACCCACTGCCCGCCATTTTAGGCAGAGGGTATTATGGATGCCACCCAAGTGGAAAGGGTTGAGGTTTCCTCTAACAATGAGTTGGACCAGGAGACTCGTGACTATCCCAAGATCACCCTTTTTGCAGCCGAGAAGTCCTCTATTCCGGAGCCTTGTCTCCACACACTGATTGTTAAGCTCCTGGGGAGCAAGTTTGGCTAAGCCTTTCTCCACCAGCGGTTGACTCAGCTGTGGCAACCTTAGAGTAAGTTTTGCTTAATTGATTTAGGTAATAAGTTTTTTCTGATTGATTTTGAGAGTGGTGAGGATTATGATCCTGTACTCCAAGGAGGTCCTTGGTTAATGGCCAGACACTGCCTCACTGTCTGATGCTGGCATCCTGATTTTGATCCAGACAAGGCAAGCATCGATTAGGTTGTCGCTTGAGTTTGCCTTCCCCATCTTCCTATCAAATAGTACAACCTAAAGATTTTGTGGCGTATTGGTAACTGCCTTGGTTGCACTCTTAAGGTTGACACCACCACCAAGAAGGTTAATTGAGGTTATTATGTCTGTTTGTGTATAGAGATTGATCTCCAACAACCCTTAGCCACTTATTATAAGATTGGAGGGAAGATTTGATGAGTTTAGTATTAAGGGATTCGTTTGGTGCATTTTAATTGTAGCAAGTATGAGCACTGGTATAAAGTTGCAAAGAAGTAGAATTCAAATACGAGGGATTGATCAATATAGACTTTCTTTGTAATATAGTTATTAAGGAAAGTGCTCTTTTCATTCATTTGATGTGTCCTAAAATTCTTAAATGATGCAAATGTAAGCAAAATTCTCATGACCTTTAGCCTACAAATAAGGCTAAAGGTCTCACCATAATGAATACTTTTTTCTTGACTATATCTTTTTACAATTAACTTTATCTTGTTTATTACAATTTTGTCACTTTCATTAAACTTGTTTTTAAGAACCCATTTAGTTCCCATTATAAGATGATCATTAGGCCTTGGTACCAAAATCCATACCATTTTGTCCTTAAATTAGTTAAGATTATTCTCCATTGCATGCACCTAAGTTGGTTAATCAATACATTATTTATATGTGCTGGTTCTATTTATGAAATAAGTGTTACAATGTTAGTGTTCCTAGATATAAACTAAATCTTTAAAAGATTGAAAGAGTTACCAATAATTTGATTCTAAAATTTCTTTCTAATATGCTTTTGGTCTTTTAGAACTCATTAAACAAAACTATTAAGATTGTCATCTTTTGAAAGGTTTAACTCATTCATTTCAAGTTGTTTACTTCGCTTTATTTTAATATCATTAGAGTGTCATTTTTTTAATGACTCATTCGCCTTTTACAAGCTTCTGTTTGTACTTGTAAAGTCATTTTACTTTTCCTTTTTAGGAGAAAAGGAATCAATTTCATCAAATACAATATGTATGGACTCCTCTACACGAAGAGAATTCTTATTGAATACCTTATATGTCTCATTACTAAAAAAGTATCCAAAAAAAAAAACCTTCATTAACCCTAAAATCAAATTTGCCTAAGTTATCTTTTATATTTAAAATATAACACTTACAAATAAAAACTTATAAGAAGTTTATTTTGAAATTTCTTTCATTCCACAACTTATAAAAGGTCTTTGCAAAAGTTAGATAAATGAAAACTTTATCAAACATATAGTAAGCAATATAAATTATTTTTACCCCAAATATTGAAGAAGGTTATACTTATTTAACATGATTTTAGTCATATATTGTAAATTTCTATTCTTACTTTCAATTACTATATTTTGTTATTGAGTTTTTAAAACTATAAAGTTGTGAAAGATACCTTAAGAATTGCAAAAATTTTCAAAATCTTTATTTTTAAACTCACGACTATTATTACTTATAATTAAAATAACATGATACTCCTTTTCATTTTGGATTTGCTTAAACTCCTTAAAGGTCTTTAAGTTGTAAGTTAAGAATGTGACTTATACAAATATATTATAATCATCTATAATAACATATGCATATCACTTATCATCTAAAGATAAAACATATGAAGGACTAAATAATTTCATATACAATAGTTGTAAAGCTATATAAACTAGTTACTTTTTTATTAGTTATATATAAGCTAGTTATATATTTTGAAGTCTTAACCATATTTTCCCAATATATGTTATATGGTGACAAAGTGGTTCATTAAATGGTCAACAAAGAATATGGAAATTAATTATCTAGCTTTCAATTATCTTAAAATCCCTTTCCAATATACTTCTGATCTCCTTAAATTCATTAAATAACATTATCAAGATTATCACCTTTTAAAAGACTAAACTCATTCACTTTAAGTTATTCACTCTACTTCATTTTAACATCATTACAAAGTTGTTTTCTTGATAACTCATTTGCCTTCTTAATTATCTCTTTTAGATATATAATGAACAAGTACAAAATTTTCTTGTAGAAGATTCATTAGTCACCAAATATCCTTTTTTATTTTTTTTACATATTTTATATCACAAAAGTATATTTACATAATAATTAGGTTGGCCTTTTGTTGCATGGTTATTAATTTTTAGACATATGCAAAACTTTTTGTATGCTTAACCTTACATAAATTAAGGATCCAAATTTTAAATGGTTATACCAAAAAATTAATGTTTACTCATATGAATCTAAAAGGAGACTCTTATGGAGAAACTTTGAATACTTTAAAGTTTATTTAAAGGGTATCAACTATGAAAGTTAATGTAACTTATGTCAATAAAGAGAGGTACAATTATGTAAACTTAAACAATAACTAGATAATACTATTAAAATTGTAAATTTTAATTTATGATTCTCCCTTGTAATCATGTTCTTTCACAAGGCAATACACAAGGTTTAATATTACTCTATCATTAATAAATGGACCTTAGTTCATATATAAAGATACAAATAATGATTTAAACAATCTATAATTTCACTTTATTAGAAAAAATAATTATATCAATGTTCTTCTAACATTTGGTTAGTAGTTTATTATATAGTTAGTGGATAATGAAACATACCTTATGGAATAGTCTAGACTTTATACTTCCTGAATTTTCTTATCTTTTATGTTAACATAAACCATTATAATTTAAAATACTTAAAATTAGTTTCATTTTGAAATTATTTGTTGATTACATTAGAAGGAGATGTAACTATTGCTTTTAGTTTACATCTTAAATTTTATTTTTCACTTTTTATTACTATTCTTATATAATAATGTATAACTTAAGGATTTACCATATCAAGTTAAATCTATAATGCCTTGTATAAGTTTAAAACCTTAAAAAGGCACTAATAAGTAAGGAAATTCATAATGCATATTTCAATATATTAAAGTAACATAGATCTTTATATAAAAACCAAAAGAAATTATCAAGCAAACTCCTCTATATAGTTAGAGGCTATAAGCATTAAAAATAGTAGTAGCATTAAGCTTGAGAAGATCATAACCTCAAAGGATAAAAATAAATCCAAAACCCATTCTATACTATCTTATCCCAAAAGATTAAGGGTAATCAAACAAATTTATCAAATAATTTAAGTAAGTTATTACATTTTAAGGCAATAAGCATGTAAAAATTTGGTTAGTCTAAAAATGCAAAAGTAATGACAAAGCCATATGGGCATTCTACTAATGGAAGTTGCATGATAGAATTGTATTTATTTAATGCTCTTCGAAGTCTTACATCTTCCTATCAAAAGCACATAGTTAAAAAAGACTTGAGAACATTAATTCCATACCTCTAGCTGCTAAGAACCCTTAAACCAATAGTGATTGCCAAAAATAATGTTTAAATTTTAATGCAAAATGAAATAACTCTTTTCATATATTCTTAAACAACCAACTTGATTATTAATATAAATGGAAAAAAATCTTAAATAAGGAGATCCCTTAAGGTATTGTGAAACTAATTAATAGCCTTAAGAAGATGTATATATATATAAGTTTTTGGCTATTATTCTTTATTGTTATGCATACCATTTCTAAATAAAGCTATTTTGCTTAATGTTTATATAGATTATAAAGGGAATGTTCTGGTTGGGATGTAATGGTTACTTATATCATCCTTCTATAATTATGTTTGATCATTTAAAAATGTTAAAATAACCACAAAAGTGATATAATGAAAAAATAAAGTGTTATCTCTTTTATTTGCTATGCTAAATTAAAACTTTGCAAACCTTTAAGAACCAATAACACTTATAACTAACATAGTTAATTATTAATTACTTTAGCAATAATACTGAACCAAAGTCATTATTAATAACTACTAAAACAAAGTCACCACCAATAATTAATGCTCAAGGAGCTAAAAGGCAATCATTTAATAGAATTTAAATTAAGGGCTAAATGGTCATATAAATCTTCACTTGGATAAAAGCCTATTAACTTTGGCAAGTATATATAACCAAAGGCATTGTTTACTCAAATCCATTACCAGTTTATAACCTATGTATCTTAGATATATAAATGACATGACTATCATTCATTTTATACTTTGCTATCTATTTTGTAGATGCAAACCACCTTAGAAGGAATGGCAAATCACCCCTTTTAGTTTATTTGGCAATAAAGGCTATAAAGAGATAGCTTTAACTTATAAATAGAGATAACTACAAAATTGCTTTAACTTAAAGACTTTCAATCCATTCATTTATCAATAAGGTTAACAAAGCAACTTATTTAACTTAACATCTCTAATAATAGGTGACATACTTTTATTATTTTACTAAGTGTATTTTTTTGATTTATTAACCAACATGGTTGGCCATTAAAATTATTTTCATTAAAAATAAGAAAAATGAGTATGATAATCATAAATGATTATCATCAATGCAATTTACATAATCCAACCTTGTCATACAACATTATGTTGGAATATTTTCAAAATGAAATTAGACATATCCATTATTTTATTTGGTAATTATTAAAAGATGTTCTTTTACAAAAAGACAAGTTAAAATGGTCATGTTTATTGAATTTAAAAGATATTTTTTTAGCCAAATAACCTTTAGATTATATATATATAGTGATTTTTTTATTAAAGAAATACTAGATGAATGAATAATTTTGCATAATACATAAACATTTTAAAAGTTTGATTTTAATAATGTAAATTATAGTTAAGCATATCTCTTTTTATCTTATGAAAGAATTCATTATAGCCTAGTTGTATTATTATAACAAAAAATTTTGTCATTAGATATGCATTTTAAAGTAATTATTTCACTTCTAGTAAAGCTTTCTTTTTAATTATGTGATAACAAAAAGGTCTTATATTCATGATATCCTTTATATGAAAATGAATTTATATGGTATCAAAACATGGTTTGAAAATTCATATTTATTCATTAAAGGTTGATAGATGTTGTAATGCATTACAAATTATTCTTAATTTCATGAGAAATGTTCTTGTGCATTCCATGTTTTTCTTTATTGTTCATGATTTGAACTATTATTACATTATATTATATTGTAATATAAAAGAATAAAAGGGGTTTAAAGGCCTTGGCCATAAAAGGCATCACAAAAAAATTATTATTCTTATGTAAAGAAATGGCAGCATATCTTGGTGTAAGAAATCCTTAAGAATTTTAAGGTTATGGAATAAGAATTATTAATTCCTACAAATAATGAAAGTGACATGTGACCTTTGAAACTATAAAAACAAAACTTGTGTTTATTAGAATTGTTGAACATAAAACCTTCTCACTAAATGGATTGTATACTATTATTAGAACAAAGAAATTTCAATGATAAAACATTGTGTTCGTTGACTTCAAACATATTTCCTTCTTGAAATGATATTAAAAAGGGTAAGATAACTCCTAGGCAAACTATGTCATTAGTGATTATTACTATAAAAAGATTATTTATGGCTAACTTAGTTGAGTTTGTTGCATTACAAAAGAATGGTTGTGGTTTTAGTCAGCAACCACTTGAAAGAAAGTAATAAATTTGTAATTATGATTTACAAAAACCATTTTAGACATATCTTTTAAATTATAGAAAGATTGGCTGAATGAAGCTTTTTGAATTATCTTTTTGGTGGTAATGTAATTATAACTTTACAAATGTAAAAATGTATAAAGGTTGTCATGAACTTATCTAATATCATCACTTTATTTAATTATATATATATAAACACAAATACATGAATGATAATTTACATAAATATACATAATGTTATGATGGTGATTATTTATAAATATATAAGTGTGTAACTTTTAAAATATATAAGTACCTAAAATGTATTAGGTTACTTGTGTATATGCATAACCTTACATTCTTCATACAAAGAAAAAAAATGAAAGAACATATAAATTATGTTTTTGGGAAACAATATGGCAACTTTAGGTTTTAAACCTGTAACTTTTTAATTGAAAGGATAACCTTTTGACTGTTAAACCAAAGATAGTTATATAATAGTTAGTTGTATTAGCTAACTATATTATATCTCTTTTTTGAAAATCATGGAAAAGAGGAAAAGTTATACCTATTAAAGTTTGATTTTGTGACATTTTAATTGAAAGAACAAATTATTGGCCAACTAGACTAAGCATCTGAAGTTTTCAAAAAGTTAAAATATGTCTCTTATAATCTTGAACACATAACCTTAGAAAAGTATAATCATTACAAAACCAAGCATTATTTGATAATTATTTGGTGATTATACTATATGTCTTTACTTAAAAAGATGTTAATACTAAAAATTAAATATCTATTAACTAAGTGAATGTTTTAATTGGTTGGTGCAATTAAAATATACATAAATTTTTATAGTTAGTTATAAAAAAAGACGTGTGAAGAATTGTGATTATTGAGTTTTGAACACATGTACATTTACGTGAATTGACAAGTTTTAATTACTAGACTAATTGTTTTGGTAGTTGTTTTAATTGGTAGTTAATAAACTATTTTAGTTATATAATTTAAAATTTAAATTAAAAAATATTTTATATGATTTAAACTTTAATCAAAAATGAGTTAAAAATGTGACAAATAAAAGATCACAATTGATGAATTTAAAACTCATGATGTAAGGTGAATAAGAGTTCAAAAAGTGCAACAACTTCTTAATCAATGTTGATTTTTTATGATTATAGTATTCATTGTATTATATACTAAAGATTTGTAAGGATATGTTGTTAACTGCAAAATCATGTGTACATGTTAACAGTTATCATATATTAAGTAGTCAATAAGATAAAAAAGTTAACAAGAGTCTTAGTAAACAAAACATTAAGAAAGATGTGTTAAATTCATACTTACGAGTCACTCATGATAAAAACTTAATACTTAATACAACTTCGAATTTTGAATTTAATAAGTCAAAATATATCATTAGTATGATTGAAATACTATACATAATATTTTTATCTTAAGGTCACATAATGATTAATTCCTATAATTAAATTAAAATGATAAATTTTTAAAATTCTTAATAGACTTAAGAAAAGTGTTTTATAATAGAAGCCCTAGTAAAATTCTTAAAATTATATGAAAGGAGAATATTTAGATCATTTATAACGAAAAAGGTTTGACTTTAAAACATTCATAAAAAAAATTATCATAATGACTTTTAAAGTATCAATTAATTTTAAAAAATAATATTGTACAATCACTTGTTTAAATTAATTTTACAACTTATCAATAAAAATAATTTGTTCAAAACTTACCTACTATATTTTTTAAACTTGTAATAATGTACTCTTTAGTTTATAAAAGTTCAACTTATAAAATATTTTTATTTATATATTTAACTTTCAAAATTATAGAAATCTATTATATTTTTAACATTTGAAAAAAATTAAAAAAGCTGTTAGAATATTTTCAAAATAAAAAATAAAAATGTCCCTTATTTTATTTGATAATTATTAAAAATATCATTTCATAAAAAATATATATGTTAAAAAGTTCATATTTATTCGATTTAAGATACTTTTTTGTAACCATATGTATATGGACATTCTTTTAATTAAAAAGAAAATCAGATAGTCAGATAATTTAGATAATGTAGAAACTTTTTGAGATTTTGATTTAATAATATAAACTATGATAAGACATATTTTATTTTATTTCATGAAAATTTGCTATATATTAATTGCACTATTGTGAAAACAAATTTTGTATTAAAAATAGATAGATGAATAATTTTAGATAATATACAAATTTCTTAAATTTTTAATTTTAATAGTATAAATTATAATAAAATATATTTTATTTTGTCATGTGAAATAATTTACTATAATTTAATTCTATTATCATAAAAAAATATCTTAAAAATAATATTATTAAATATACAACTTTAAATTATTCTTTTACTTATAACTCTATCTTTAATTTACCACATTGAATTTCAACTGTACACGCGGAGAAGGTCTAAAATGATCATCCTCGTTGCCGAGCAGCAGAAAAGGCATGCGGCGATGCCCCCTTTCCCGTTTTCATAAGCGAAAGAGCCCAACCGTGAGTCAACTCAGAGCCCATCCAATCCAAGCATTGAACACGGAGTTGTCTGCCGTTCCCGACATCAATTACTGTCAATTTCATTTTTGCATTAGTGTCCTAAACCTTTTTTTTTTTTTTTTTCAAAAAGCCTTTACCTTTTGTCAACTAGTTGTATTTTAAATCAGCTTTTGCGAAACAAATAAATTTTCTTTTTTTTTAAGTCCGATTATTCGCCTTTATTAAGAAATTTTGTCGGTGAATAATTACTCAGTGACAAGATTCTAGAAATAATATCTGCCATCCCACACTTTTTGTTCTAAATGAAAAATAATAATAAAAAAAAAAAAAAAAAAAACCCACCAAAATAATTTTTTTTTTAATTTAAAAGAAAAAAACGACCGTCCAAACTCTAACCGGTGCACGGGACGGACGAGACGACCGAACCTTCCAACAGGACAAGACAAAGGAAAGGTAAAAACCCCGTGACTTTCCGACCAAAGTGACCCCTCTCCCTAACCGTAGACTAACCGTAGGATGGACACTATGCAGATCACAACCGCTCGTACAAAGGAGATCAAACAAATCCAACGATCCGAGGACAGTAGAACCGACGTCCCTATGTGTAACTCCGCAACGCAAGGAGAGAGCGTTTCTGCTGGATTTACATACTTGCAACCTTTATAGTTTTCTTTCCATAAATAACCCTCTTGCAGTCCCTTCTGTTCTGTTATGTTCTCTCTGGAGAAGATTATCAAAAAGAAGAATCCCGAGTGACCCAAAGCAAGAAAAAAACACCAAGTCCCAGAATCAAATTTATTCAGGAGAAAGGGGAGAAATAAAAATCGATCTTGGATTGGGACTGGGTGTGATCGGAAATGGGGGACGCGTTTTGTTCGGATTGCAAGAGGCAGACAGAGGTGGTGTGCGACCACTCGGCGGGGGACACGGTGTGCTCGGAGTGCGGGCTGGTGTTGGAGTCCCACTCCATAGACGAGACCTCGGAGTGGAGGACTTTTGCCAACGAGAGCGGCGACAACGATCCCGTCCGTGTTGGTGGCCCCACTAATCCTCTCCTTGCCGACGGCGGTCTCACGACTGTCATCGCCAAGCCCAACGGCTCCTCCGGTGACTTTCTCTCCTCTTCCTTGGGTCGATGGCAGAATCGGGGCTCCAATCCCGATCGAGGCCTCATTTTAGCCTTTAAAACTATTGCTACCATGTCTGACAGGTTATTCCTTTTTCTCTAATCTTGTTTTTATCGTGATTTTGTTTTGGTTCACTTTTGTGACATGGGGTTTTGGTTTTGTTGATCGAAAAGGGAATTGTGGATGTTTATGCAATCATGATGCTGTATTGGGTTCAACAAAATTTCTTTTTCTTTGTTTTGGTATTTGGAAAAGGAGAAAGCTCAGATTGGGACCTTCCAGTTTTGATCATATCTGTGTGTTGTCTAGGCGATTTAGTAGAGGACTAGCATACTATGTTAGATTTAGTCTGGCAATCTTTGTGATGCTGAAGCTTAATGAATTTTGACAGACTAATTGTTGGTTGAACTGATTGAGCTGTCATATAGACGATCAAAAAATAAAAAGAGCTATCCTGTTGATCTCCCTTTACCCTCTCTTATCTTTCCCTTCTTCTCTCTAAATTCTACTAAGATTCTCCTGTTTCGTTTCTTCTCTCTCCTGCTTTCCTCTAATCTTTATCTTGTTTTACATTACTGTATCCTTCTGATTTTAGCTGTATTGATTGGTTGGCACGCATAATTTGTTGTTCAACTCCATGTTATACATTGAGATTGAAATTGAGGTTTTTTTGTCACATGAATCAAATTCGGAATTGACCTTAGGCAGGCAGGCAATTTATGTGTGGTGATTTGGAAATTGCCAAAATGAATTTTCTCATTTCTCCTAGCTTGCATTTCTGAACTTGGAATGCCTGCCCCCTTTTCTCTGATTGCATTCTAAAATTTCTTTCATGCACACCATCAAGTACAATATGCTTTTCTTTCCAAACTTAAAATAGCCATGCTTTGATGCACTTACATTTTTCAAGTGTAGTTCAGTGGAATGAGTTGAAGTTGCACACAATACTAGATTTCAGTTTAATTTGGCATCTCTGCATTTTTCAAGTGTTTTCATTTATTTTAGTTTTCATATCTTATTTGTCAGACATTTCTTAAAATCTGTTCTCCAGTCAACATGGCTATATTTCATAAAATTTTTGTGTTCCTAATAATGTGGGAATGTGATGTTGTTCAATGCTATATTCTTTAACATGCTTTGGTCTGTTTAAGAGGCATGCATTGTGCATCATTTCTAATTTGGTGAAATTTTTGTTTCAGGTTGGGTCTTGTTGCAACAATCAAGGTATGCCACTTGCTATCTTCATCATTGTTTTATTATTAATGATTTTAGAGGTTGCTTTAAGCAAACATCAATTCATGCTGCTTGAGAATGGACCCTTCAATAGTCTGTACAATGGACCATTCTTCTATGTTTTATAGTTTTACTGATCTATTTATTTAGACTGTAGAAAATATTAACCAGTGCCGTAACATTTTAGCAGCCAGTTTAGAAGAACATGTTACCACCTGTATTTTTTTTTCTGCTGTAGCATGGAATCTGCATTTGCTCTGCTCTTTGGTTCTCTTTTCTATGTTTACTCTCCAACTTTCAAGCTCTAAATATTGGCTGTGCAAAGAATTAAAATTCACGAACATTCTCAGATTTGAGCAGACATACAGATGCTCCAATTAAGAGGGGTGGTCAAATTGAAGTGAATGGCTAGAAGAGAGGGAGAAGTCAACCTAAGTTGGCTTAGGAATTTTTGCTAAGAAGAAGCTTATAACAATTAAAATCTCACACCAAAATTATTTCATAACAGAATGAAATAATAAAAAATGATTCATGTAATATGACCAGATTGGCATTTGACAAGGGCAACAAGGTTGCACAATGCATTGTTCTTAACAGAACTGTTATTCTGTTCTTAACAAAGCACAATGCATTGTGCTTAGGAATTAAACAAAGCACATAATAGACAGTATAATTGGAAACCCAAATTGTTTGGATGGTTTGAAGTGTGCATGAAACATTTTGATTGATTATGCTGATCACTTAGGTTCTTTGTCAAACAAAAGTTTGGTTAGTTGTGGCCCCAAAACCCTCTTTATTGGAAGGGGGGGGGGGAGGAATTTTATAACTGAGAGGGTGAGCCATGTGTAATGCTCCATTGTGAGATTTAAATCACAAAAATAGTCTCTCCATGAAGGTAGTAGGGGGAAAATGCTTGCATCTGGACCTTCCCAGATTTTGAATTGCCATTTTTCTCTGGGAAATTGAAATGTTGGTTGATTGATAATTAAGTCTTAGTTTAAAATTTTAAATAAAGTACTTTTCCATCTTATCTTTCGCTGTGGAAGAAACAGAAATTGTTGAAGGGATAAACCATTTTGCTTTTTGCAGCCTAAAATACTTTAGAGACATTCAAATTTTCAGGATTTTCACCCTTTGGATTAGCTTCATTCCCAACTTGATTTGAAAGTTTGAATTGTTCTGAGGTTATTGCCATTAACAGTATCTTTGTCATGATTGAAGGATCGTGCTAATGAGATCTATAAGAGGGTGGAAGATCAAAAGTCCAGTAGAGGAAGAAATCAGGATGCTTTATTGGCTGCTTGCCTCTATATTGCTTGTCGACAAGAGGACAAGCCCCGCACTGTAAAGGGTACAACCTAAGATTCTTTTAGCATCTGGATGCTTCATGATTTATCTTTCCATTTGTGTTTGAGCTTCCCTAAACCTGTGGATTTCAACTAGAAATTTGCTCTGTCGCTAATGGAGCCACAAAGAAGGAAATTGGCCGAGCAAAAGAATACATAGTTAAACAACTGGGTTTGGAAACTGGTCAGTCAGTGGAGATTGGCACAATACATGCTGGGGATTTTATGGTAGGTTTGTCTTCTTTTTCTTTGATGGGAAATGTAAAATTTTTTCATTAAAATAATAGAGCAGTTACTTCACTTTGATAGCTTGTTTCTTTGGTAAGGAAGGACATGCCTCGTATTGGAGGGGAATGTTTTTTTTTTTTTTTTTTTTTTTCAAATTTGGTCTAGCTGGAGGCCATTAGTTCATGAACTATAAAATAGGGGCAACTTTCTATTTTCCTATGAATGGCATGCTTCGAATTCTCTAAGATAGAATATCTAGGCTTTTAACTATTGTGCTGCCTCTCTGGGGATAATTTCAATTTGTTTTGGCAAAAGTAAGTACTAAGTACCTTTCATAGCTGATATTAGTCTCAACTTTAATACAGAGACGTTTCTGTTCCAATCTTGGTATGAATAACCAAGCAGTTAAAGCTGCACAGGAATCTGTTCAGAAGTCGGAAGAGTTTGATATAAGGTTTGTTGCATTTTTCCTGCTGTCATCTCTCTTTTTGTCAAAATTGTTGCTTCCATTTCTGTTTTAACTACTCAGTGCAAGAAATTTATTAGAACCTCCCTTGCTGTTTCATCACCTCTATATAAAAACAATTTTTTTCTTTTTTAACCCCCAGTGAGCGTTAGTTATGCTCTGTGTATATCTTAAGTATGGTTATCTTTTGGAGCCGCGTAGAAATAATTGAGTTTGTGAACTTGCCAATTGAGAATATTGTTTCTGTGTTACAGTTGTGATTAAAATGCCTAAAGATATTGGTCAAAAGTGTGAGATGAGTGCATTTAGAGAGGTTCTGTGGGATGAGGAACAAAAGGTGTTAGAAGTAAGCCAATCTAAAATGTCTGTAGCAAACATAAATAGTGAATTTGGATTCTTACATTTGATGAAGTCTTGAATGGCATTTATCCCATTCTTCTTAGAGAGGAGTGCTACAGAAGAATTATTGTCTTGAAAGACCTTAATATCATGTTATAGGACTTTTAGTGTCATCTTTTTAAGTTTTTCTCTCTTTCTCTTCAATTCCAAATGCTACATCTTAGATACAGACATGTATAGGTGAACCAATACGTGGACCTCCAAATGTGAAAACAGAAATGTCTCCCTTCCTCTGAATTTTGGCTTTTTTTTGACCTTTTATGTTACTTTATAATGCTTGCAGGAGGAGCCCTATATCTATTGCTGCAGCAGTTATTTATATTATAACTCAGCTCTCTGATGACAAGAAGCCCCTTCGAGGTTTGATGATTTATGCTTTCTGTTGAACAGCAAAAGTATGGTTCATTATCTCCTGCTCATAGACAAAGAATACTTCAAAATTTACTCTATTGCGTCAGTTTTATTCGCATGGAGCACATTTGGTTTGCTTGCTACCTGAAAGTATTTGAAGGAGTGATTTTTTTTTATGTTACATTGACAGTTGGCCAAGTCTTACTGTGCTTTTCTGCTTTTTTGTTTGAATGAAAAGCGGTGTTTTTGAACATACAGCATGTCATTTTTGAAAGTCGTTTCATAATTATTACCACAGAATATGACTGGAACTAGTCCTTTTATTATCTTTAGTTGCTAAACTCATCTCTAGATATGTGTATTTGACTAATAATAGGGGTATGGATGCAGATATATCGCTTGCTACTGGAGTTGCAGAGGGGACAATTAGAAATTCATACAAGGATCTTTATCCCCACGTTTCAAAAATTATACCAGGCTGGTATGCGAAGGAGGAGGATCTCAGGAATCTTTGCAGTCCCTGAGTTGTGAGCAAGTAACACGGGGAGTATAAAGAACAGGTAAATCTGTTTACAGGTTTCCATCCACGGTGGTTGTGAAAAGCTGCTGGGGTCAAATGATGCAACAACCCATCTTGTTCATTTTCTATGGCAGTTAGATGCACGTTAGTTTAGGCTCAAGGAACGACTGAAAAGGAAAATTTTCAGTGTTTGGAAGTGGCAGCAATATAACAATGACATCTCAATGTGAATTATGCAAATGATAAGCCCACATAGACCAGTCACTTTGACGACTTTTATGGGTGAGATTTGGTGGTCCAGTACTTGAGATCTATCTAATGCTTCCCGCTTTCTCATTCGTTATTAATTTGTGATAAAATCTCAGATTTTTGCTGTAAGGAACATTTCACGTGTTGGTATTCTTTACTAATGTACGTTTGTGAGATCCGTTGTTATATTTACTTTTCCGCTGGGGTTGGTGTATGGTGATCTTTGACTGCTGCATGTAATTTAAAAGATTGTTCACGTCTGCTTCACCACCGTTCTTTTCGTATGTATGCATTGCCATAAAAAAAATTAGAGTTGCTTACAACACTTTAAGCTTAGCATTATTTGTTGATTCCAATCTGATAATGGAATTTCAGTCTTCAATCTGATCTTGATGTTGATGTGTTAGGGGTAAGCAATGGTGAGATCCTCTCTCTCTTTCTTGCCTTACCTTATTCTTTATGCTAATCTCAAATTTCGTTTTATGTTCTTTTTCTTTTTCGAACAAGTTTTCCATGTGACATGACATCCCAGCAACTGGGCAAACTAGTTGGACAATGGTGTTTAACTTGAAATTTGGCGCTGGTCCTCCTTAGCCAACAGGCACCAAAGATGAGGATTATTACAACATTCGAATCTATCGTATTTAAATAAATCTTCATTATTAATAATGGTATTAGTGAAAACTATCTCGTGATTTGGTAATTTAATTGATTGTTAACAATTTTTTTCTTAATTCGTTACTCTTTTTAAAAGTTAAAAAGTTAACGAGCGGGGAGGGGGGGGAGGGGACGGGTTCGCTGTGTTTTCTATTGTGTTCGGTGGGCTCGTTGTCGTCGGCCATTGGAAAGGTTCACGGGGCGAGGTCGGGGGAGGGGTATTTGAAATTGGCAGTATATTGATCAAACAGGAGGTTGAATGAGGAAGAATCACCCTCGAACTTGATCAATCACAGAATAGGAATCACATAAAACGAGAGGGAAGGAGGAAGAGGGGGAGAGAGAGAGAGAGAGAGATGACGACGATTACTCAGATTACTGAATTTGGTAATACATTGTTCATATCCGTACTGTGTTCCCAACTGGATAGGGAAAGGGTTTTTAGAATTTATTGGGCAACATGGGAATAATGTAAACAATAGGGGTCAAAACAGAATAAATTAAAAAAATAAAATAAAATACGTGTGATTGGAATTAGCAAGAGGAAGAAGAACAAATAACAGGAAAATAGGAGAGAAGCTTCTGGCGCCGATCATCTTCTGACTGAAATCCACGGCCTTCCATTGGCTGCCAACTTCCTTCTGCCAAAAAAAAAAAAAAAAAAAAACAAAAAAAAAAAAATCCCTCCTCGCCTCCAGATAACGAGGGGAGAAAAAGAGAATGCCTCGGATAACGCCAATCTTGCACCAGTTGGGTCGCAGAGCTCTTCATGATCTCGACTTGCTCGGGGTCTTGCAATCTGAAGTCAAGCACGAACTCTCCTCCTCTCTCTATCAGGTTCTCTCTCCCCTTCTATTTCATTGGCTTCTTTCCTTGTGCTGTATATGTTGAAATTTTTCTTGTATAATATGGACGATGGAACGAGTAACTCAAACCCCGAGTCCTGTCCGAGTTTTGGGTGCCAATCTTTTCTATACGCATTTGGTTGCGGGTTGATGATTTGAAATTCGAGTTTTCATCTTTTATGTATTCTTGGGGTTTTTATTGTAATGGTTGTTATGATAATAATCTATCTCATTAGAAATGGAAACTGAGCAATTCCTCTAGTCGCATTAGCATTGCGTGTCCAAAGAGGCCGCCACCTATTTCGTTGCTTGTTCTGCTAATCAGGTCATTTTGGAATTTTATGCAATCTGCCTGCATTTGGCTTGTTCATTCACTCATAATTTTGAAGGAACTAGGAGTTTTTTTATGACTTACATTACGTGCATTCACGTTGGTACAGGATAATCAAAGTGGTTCTTTGGGAGCTTTTGTGGTGGACTCCAATTCATCACAGTCCGAAGATGTGGTCTTGCGGAGAAAATTTGACTCGGGTGAGGAGGTTGCAGTTTCAGCTTTACTGGGTCCTGAAACCTCTGGGAACTGTTGTACTTTTCCTAGGGCAGTTCTGATGAAAGTTTGTCTAAAAAAGCCTGGCTTGAGCTCGATCTTGCAGTTTGATTGTGGAGTTACTGAGAAGGGTACCACTGGATCTCAGTTTGACATCTATAATGCCTATTATTTTCAATCGGCAACCTCTCCAAAGCCTTCAGCGTACAGAGGCCCCTTGTTCAGGTGAATATGTGCAGCCGCATTGTATATTTCTTTTGGTTAAACTATTTATATGCTACAATAAAAAGGCTTAAATTGCTTCTATGTTATAATATTCACATATTTGTCTTTTCATCCCCATTCAGAATAATCGGTCCACTAATTGCTGATGTCTTAGTACTCACATAAGAAAAATATTTAATGGCAAGGAGGTTGAAGTATATATGATGGAAAAGCTTATCCTTTGCTGTAGATTCTTTCTTAGTGTTAGTATTTCCCTTTCTTGGAAATCAGCAATTTGGAGATTTTGGTTTGACCTATGTGCTCTTTGGTAGAGTTTATACTTGTGTGAATAAAAAAAGGTTAACCCAGTAACTGCTGTTTGCTGGTTTTCAATGTTCTTTTCAACTAGTAATTTCAACACAAAAAGCATTTGTAAACCTGCTTCTTTTCTCTGCCACTGAGCTAATACTTGAGGGCAGGTTATGCTGAATGCAAAATTCAGTGCACTAGTTCAAAAAGGAATCTTCTAAGCATAATCTAATGCAATTTCATCTTCAACTTTAATTTGGTTGGATGAAACTTTTAACTTTGCACAACAATCTTCTTGAGAGCTGCCATGAAGCATTTAGCTCAATAAATCATTATCCTCCATAAAATTCACTTTGCAGTAGGTACTCTGCCACAAGCATATTAGAAGCTAGAGATTTGTGTGACAAAATTTACAAAATTTAAGGAAAAATGCTTGGAAACAGAAGAAAGTCATCTTTTCTGAATACTGAGACAACAAACCTTTAAATGAGGCAATGGAACAGCATGATGTGGATGATAAATTCTGCTAGTGTACCCGTATTGTATGTTGTTTCCATATTTTGAATCGATGAAACTCATATCTAACTTAATATAATATGATTTTAGATCTAGGAGAAATAGATGAATCCAAAGACATTCATATGGATTTTCCTTGAGAGTATTTTATTTATTTTCAGGCCTTATTGTACCTCATTATAGACTGAGTAAGCTACACTTTGTACTTGGTGGTGTTTGCTTCTTGTTGTAAGTTGGAATCTGTGGAGCCCAACAAATTTCATGCTGCAGAATGAACATGTAGTGCGAGGTGTGACTGTTATCCTATTTAATTGTGTGCATATAATCTTTATTCATAAATTTGAGATCCTTTTTCTCTCGTGAAATTTTGCTGCTCTGATACCAGACCAACCAGAAGTTTTCTTAATTGGCTTGTCTCCGGCATCTCTAGCTTGATTCCAGGTGTAATTTGGAGTCTATTGTTATCAATTTCTATTATAGTTATTCTATCACATCTACAAAACCCTGGCTCATGTGCACGTAGGGCATTAGTCTTGATCTTCTATTTTTCTTTGTTTCTTTGGGATATCTAATGTCATCACCATGTCTTTATCTGTCTCCAGCACTCTGGACCCTTCTCTGCAAGATGCACTCAAAGACTACCTAGTGGGGAAGGGAATCAGTGAAAGCCTGACTAGCTTCCTCCTCTTACATCTGCACAAAAAGGAGCAAGGACAATACATTAATTGGTTGCAAAAGCTTGAATCACTAGTGATGAAGAGCAATTAACTTGACTGTTAACAGCAAGGGCTTCAACCTACAAATCTTGCAGTATTGCTTTCCATACCGAGTCCATATGTTGTAGGAACAGTGATGTCAATTGAGGCCAAATCTGAACGCAAGCTTTATTCACCGATAAGCAAACCATTGTAGCTTTCTTTGGAAGAGATGCATCAATGATTGCGAAGCAATTGATTCCGGGGATTACGGATGCTTCTAACAGTTTGAACCCGCTTTCACCATTGATGTAAAATTTCTATTGGAAAATATTCTATACGGTTTTGAAATGGACAGTCACTGTTTTTTTTGGCGTTGCTACAAAAGAAAGCTTCACAGCTAGGCATTTCTTGGCTCCACGGAACTGGAGTTGGTCTCTTCATTGGTTTTGAGCCCCACAGCTAACTGACTGGGACAAAAATCTTGGCATGACGAGGTAGAAACTGCTGCTAACCCGGGAGGGCAGCGGAAGCCTGGCAGGAAAGTAGGCATTAAACTAATGCAGCAAGTGTGCGTGAAGACTTCCAGTCCCACACATACTTGCCATACAAGAGGGGAAATGCGGGCATTCGAGCCCCATTCCGTGTGCTCCGCAGCACCGTTCCAGATGGGGTGTTGACAGTTTCAGCTTGTTTATCTCTTGTTTTTTATCTGGCAAGCATGCGTATGACTTGATAGTGCCTCAGCTGAACTTGAACTTGGGGAGGGGCGGGCTCGCGGGTGGTCGTTGTGCTGACTTGGGGGCATCAAATGATGGGCCTGAGGGAGACACTTTTAGACTCCCTTTTTTCGGTTAACATTGTCACTCCGAGATAGCGGAATTAATAACAAAGATCAAACACCTAATCAAAAATGGAAAAGGAAGGCGGTATGTATGAAACATTCAAGTGCACAGACCGCGTGAGATCTTTGGGTCGTACATACGTATGACTTTGCCCCCTTTGTCCCCCGCGTCGAACGCTTTGCTGCTTAGGTGAGATGATGACGAGGATGTTTTAACTTTGTGAGGAAACTTTGTGAGGAATAGATTGCCATTTAGTGATTATTTAGGGAATGGGATGGGAAAATTTTGTTTAAATTTTATACTATTAATAAAAAAAATAATAAATCTACCGTTGTAAACAAAATTAAAATAATACAAAAATTATCTACCTTAATAAAATTAAAACAACGACCAGAAATTGTCACCGTCGTCGCGTCAACACACTTGCTCTCTGACATATGCTTCACCTCGACCCCACCCCCCTGAATTTTTTTTTGAATGTTTTGTTTCTTGAAATTTTGTTGCCTCTTGCGCTGCCTGTCATCATTATTGGGTGATTACGGAAAAACCTAATGCACCCGCGCCATGAGTAGCCGCTCCTCTGATGGATCGTTGACCTGGCCGTCTCCGGTCCCCCGGAATGACTCGGAGGTCCGGTCGGCCCCATCTCCAACCAAGCATTTCGAGGAGCAGGACGACGGTCGCCGCCGCGATGGCCTGATGGACGAATCCGATCCCTTCGACGTTGCTCATACCACGAATGCTCCTTTTGAGAGACTCCTGAAGCGGACGGTAATGATGCGCGCGCTCTTTACCCTTCAGTAGAAGAGCATTGAATCTACTTGTGTTTGGTGCAAATTGACGTTTGGATGTACCCCGGAAAGTTAGTGATGCGATCATAGGTGGATTCCGATGGAATGAGAACTATTGTTGTGTTAATTGGAATCTGTTTTGGAACGAGCGCAACTGCAAGCGTTCGCAGGAAATCACGCATGGACGTGTAATATTAGTTCTTGTTTATAATGCAAGCAACAGAGTTCCATCATTTCTTATTTTCAAATCTTGTTTCTCTATAGATTAGCGTTAGCAAATCAAGAAAATTTGCGCTGCATCGGGAACTACAGTGTTTTTTTTTGGTTCTTTTTTCTAATGCTTGTTCATTGTTGACGCTGTTCTTATATCATTATGGCTGTTTTAATCATTAATTTCGTTTCTGGGTTAAAGACCGGGGGCAGGAGAGGTGAAGTGGTTATACTTCTTGTAGGAGTCTGAACTCTTTTTTTTTTTTTGGTTTGTAACAGCAAGCAGCACTTGCGCCGAATGCTTCTCGCCGATTTCGGTCCACTTCAGATTTGAAAAAGGAAGAAGAGAAAGAGCAAAGAAGGCGGATGCTCTGAGTAAGTATTTTTTATCCTAAAAAGCAATTAATTCAATGGCATGTTTACGGCGATTCTTTCCTTTTATCGTCGCTGTATTTATGTATTTTTTATTACTTAAATTTGCAGGCAGCATTGCATTTCATATCAGCTGGGGGGGGTTGGGGGGGGGGGGAATCAGATTGGTATGTGCTATTTAATAATATCTTGATCATGTTTTTAACCCCATGTGATCTTCATTGATGTTTTTTCTCCTATGCCATGGTAGAACTCAGTTCCATTACTCCTTTGGTTTTCTTAGCCAATGTTCTTGACAAATCCAGTTAGAATCAACTACTCTAGTACCCCAACTATTAGGTACAAAATCAATTTCTAGGGTTTGAGAGAAGAGAAGGTAGATGGGAGAAGGGATTTGCAAGCAGAAGAGAAAGAAAAGGGGTCGAGGGGAGAGAAAATCAAAGACAGAATTGGAAGCAAAATTTGGTTTGCATTACGCTTACGCCTCATTCTATTTATACACGTGGCTGCATTGTGTTTCCAAGAAACAACGATTAGCCAAAACGTACCGTTTCTTTAAAGTCTAACAGTACTTTTCAACAATTTCGTATAATTCTTAACGAATTTTGTGAGTTTACATCTCTCCAATTTTAACATTGATTACAATTGTTAGTCTGCTACAATATCTAATCTTCAAAACATACGAATTGAACATCAAAGTCTCCAAATCCAGCTTCCGTTTCTTGCTCATCTGCTGCCTTTCCTCGAGTTTCCTAACAACTCCCCAGTCGGTTAAGAATTGCAGCTGGCAAAAATGGACGGAATTTTCTATTTTATGTCCCGCAGCCATTTCTTTTCATACATTTTTATCCCGTTCACATCTTCCCAATTTCATGAACTGCTAATCTTTGGGTGTTTGTGACACGGACATATATCTTTTCGTTGCTCTTTGATTCTGGCACTTGCTGGAGCAAAATTGGACCGATCGTCTTACGTGCAGCCTCTGATATTTGGATTGGTTGCTAATTCAGTCTCTCCCACTCCAGCCTCTGATATTTGGATTGGATCAACATCCTTCGATCCAATTGCGGCATCTGTCCTCCATGCGGCTGTCAGTCGTTTCTGCGGCAGAGGTGTGCTGGAAACGAAAGGAAGATCGCTCCTCCTAGCAGACTGAGATTGCGCTTCTGCCAGCAAAATAATGGCCAATCTCTTCTCTCTCTCTCTCTCTCTCTCTCTCTATGGCAAGTCTTTTTTTTTTAAAGCACCAAAATACCCTCAATTTTACACATATTATTTTCTAAATATTAATTTTTTTTTTCTCTCTGTTTTTTTTTATAACGTCCAAACAAAAATTTACTCCCCCCCCCCCTTTTTTTTAACTTTCTTATTTATTTCTAACTTATGTGAAATGAAATGTTTTTTTTTTTTCAGATTTTTATTTTTTTTAATTTATTTATTAGTTAAAAAGTTTTGCTTTAGCCAAATTGGAGCGGTTGATATGGAGGTCCACTCAGTGGCCCCCACTGAAACCCAGCACTCACTCTCCCTTGGTTTATCGCTTCACACTATATATCAGACCCACTCAGATGTACGGAAACCCCCTGTCCTCCATCTGCGGACTCCGACCCTGTATTCTCCATTCGCGCACTCCCTCACTCCGCCGTGTCTTCAGGGCGTGTATATAGACAAATTGAACTCCATCGACCTGGTGACTACCATCTATTCCTGCCCGCATACACTCAGGTTGTTTTAGCTTTAGTTTGGTGGAGTGGAGATCAGATGGAGAAGCTGTTGTTGAAGGACTTCGAGGTGGAACACAAGAATCCGTCAAAGGAAGCGTTATTGAGATGGAGAAGGGCGGTGACAATCGTCAAGAATCCGCGCCGAAGGTTCCGTATGGTTGCCGATCTCGCCAAGAGATCCGAGGCCGAACGCAAGAAGCGAAGCATCCAGGTTCTCGTTTTACCCCACTTCCACTGTTTCCTTTTTTTTTTTTTTTTTTAAAAAAGAATTCTTTTCCTTTTCATTGCTCTTTTTCACAAAATTCTTTCTGTCTCTCTTTATGACGAAATTCATGAATCAGTTGCTGAATTTCTGAGATCTTGCCTGTCGGTAACTGTAGAGGTCCACTTAGATTGTGGGGTTAGAATGGCGTATTACTTTTGAATTATCGCCACCGTGCGAGATGCGCGTTAATTTCGGTGACCCGTAGAGATATTTTAGGTTACTAGAGCATTGCCGTTGCTCCGCATTATCTCGTTTCTGTTATAATTTGTCTTTTCCTCTTCGTTTCCCTTAAGCTTCTACATGACAACTTTGAGCTCAAAGATTGACTACAGACCTCAATACCCTGGAAAATCTGCCGTAACGAAATCCTTATTATTCTGATATTTACTTTCTTTGTCTAATTAAATACGTTGATAGCTTTTCAATTTTGGCTCATCTCAATCCTGATTGTTGATTATCTCTTATCTTTGAAGATTCGGATTCTCGAGTTAATATATATATATATATATGAGATTATGAAAATGGGTTAACGGTTCAGCGAGCTTTTTTAATATGCTATTCACTTTGCGGACATTTTTGTTTTGTTTTGTTTTTTTTCTTCTTTTTTAATTCATTCTACCTAAGAATTTTGGAGAGACTTGTTCTTAAGGAGGGAGGTCGTCGACCCTTTTTTTTTATTCTTTGGTTGTGGACAACTTGGATGTTTTTCCAGGCATGAACATGGAACGTGCGGGCCACGGCATTTATTGTGGGGGTAGCGTTAGTAGTTGTAGTGGCTGTGGTAATGGCGGTGGGGATCTTTGACTTTCGATGCTGTTTCATTGATGACATTACAAAAAAAGAACACTTCGTTTTGGCTTTCGTCCGACGGCAATAAAGTTAAATTATCTATAATAATCATTATTATTATTATTATTAAATATGTATTTTAAAAATACTAATATAAAATACGTGTTAATAATAATATTATTACAATGAAAAAAAAATAGAGTTATAAAATGTTTAAATTACTAATTAACGAATGATTATCACTACTAAAAGAAAATTCTTAATTAATATTTTTTAATTTAGATTTTATATTTTTAGTTATTATTATGAAGTATATTATTAGTAGCAGAAGAAGAAGGTTAATTTTTATAATAATTTTATTATTTTTATTTTTAGTAATTTTTAAATTTAAAATGTTAATATTATATTATAATACTTTTGTTGTATTTCATAATTTTTAGTTACATTTCCTTTTTTTTTTTTTTTTTTGACTTTTTAATGTTTCTTTAGTTAGATTAACTTGACATAGATATTGTAGTACATTTGATATTGTGAATATCCTAAATTAAGTCGAATGGTTACAAAGAAAATTTAATTCGGATCTTGGGGTATATCAAAGATATTTTTAAATTAACCATTTTGTTTAGATTTCATTTAATTTTCACTCCTATTCAGATTGTAATTCCGAACCATAAACTGAATTATTGGCGCCTAATATAGAAACATTGCGTTGGTCCAGACGCTCCCTTCAAAAAGTTCAGTTCCTGCAGGTAGGGACGAGATACTGAAAAAAAATCAATAATTAATTAATATAAAATTTAATTTATCGGCTACTTTTTACAACTATCATATATTTATTAAATATTCAGTCTCTCGGTCAAGTATTGTTGTATGTTATGATGAAATTTGGAATGTTTTCTATAAAATTTGTTCGCAGGCAAAGTGAATTTTACTGCTCTTCAAAAAATAAATATAATCAATACCAATAAGCAAACAACTTTTTATTATATTTGGTGTTATCCTTTCTATGAGGTCTAAAACCAAAATAAAAAAGAAAAGAAATAGATTAATATTATAATTTTTGAAACCCAAAAATAATAAATGCATTTCTTAAATTTTGATATGTTACCCTCGTCTGAAATGTCTTCTTAAATTGGATTATATATTTAAAATGTTTTTTCAGCAACCAAGCATTTCGGAAATTCTTGTGATTTTTTACTATCGGTGGGATAAACATAGGAATTGTGTCGACGGCACACTGCCCGAGAATGCGGAACGTTACAAAGCTCGCAAGGAGAGAAGGACGGTGGGTCATTGTTTGAAATATAAAGTAGCGTTGGGGGTTCCACAGAAAGTGACATCCGTAGGTGGTCCCGACTGATAAATAGTGGGGCACAAGGCATCGACGGCGGGGTCCACCAAACGGTTTTACTGTTTAAACGATTGGGTAGAATTTTCGGTGCGTCGAAAGTGATAAAAGTTGATGTTTCAGATTTGACAAAATTAGCAGGGCACAACTCTCCAGGACGGAACTCTGGGTCATTATTTATTTCAAATTTAGGGTAGACTTTGGGGTCCACCGAAAATGACATAATTAGACATTGCTTTTTCTAATTGGCAACTCCCTGTAGCCTACTTTTTGTTCCAATGGTGACTCCCCGTACTAGTATCGGATTGGGAAAAAAGTCCTTGTACAGAGTTCCCTCCACACCCTATACAGGGACTGTGGTGGAACGAGGGAAGGGGAGACAACTGTAGATTCCCTCCAACGTCGGTTGGCGTAAAGTCTCTGACAATATGGGGTCCACGAGCCATGAAAATGTCGTAATAAATCTGAAGCCTGTGTGATCTGCTACCCCGCGTTGGCTTCGTAGAGCCGTTGCCCAATTGTCGTCCCGGCACCTCGAATTCTTGGACGATTTATTGAATTAACATTTGCTGGCTTTTTTTCTTTAGGGTGCAATATGGGTCAATAATGATATATTGTGGCAATTTTTCTGATAAAAAAATTAGAAGAATTTAGTGGCTGTATTAGCTTTTGTTTGTAGGACACATTTTCAGACGAAGTAACTGACTACTAAATGACTTCCCCTGTCCTTTTCTCTTTCCCTTTCCCTTTTTGGTTGTTGGTTGGTATCTTTTTCGTTTTTGCATAGTTTTATAACGTATGGACCGAGCAAAAAGTTTAGATTCCTTTGGAGCATGAAAATATAAAATAATTGGTTCCTGGTACTGTCCAAGAAAAAACTCGGTGACCACCGCGTAACGGGTTAAGTCTAGTGGTTAAGAATTAGTGGCTTCAAAAGTGAAAAGTGTCAGCTCTGAATCATTAGAATGGAGTGAGAGAGAAGTTATAAATTGTAGAACACTACCGTATAAATATGCATGATGGGATTAGGTGATGGCAATTAATAACATTTGAATTTGCAGTAAAAATGAAACATAAGATCTTTGAAACAAGAAATATCAATTATAACTTGGCCCCATGTTTCTTCCTTCCTACTATAAACAAGAAATTATGACAGTTCTTATCTTCTTGCTTTGACATCTACCTCTTCTAGTTAATGTGCATGTTAGTGCTATGTAACCTGGATGCCTTTGATTTAAAATGAACAAAATGCATTGAATATTCTCCTCTTCTGCGATATACTAAACAAATCATAGTCATTTATGTTGGTTTTTTATTGGATATTGTGAATAGCTATTGTATAGACGGACACATTTTTAATTTAGAATTCTCGTACCGAATCCAGACAAAGACAGGCAGTTGAATCACCCAACTTACGAGCATAGCTGCTAGAATATCTCTGATTTTTCTGACAAGTAACAAAAAAAAAAAAGACCTAATTATGAACCTATCACATTGTACGTGCATGCACTGAGAGGTAATCAGATAATAGTGTGTATTTCCATCAATATATCTGTGATTTGGTTCATCTTTTTATTTTTAAAGAATCTTGTGCACACAATAGGTTTTCATATTGCGTAAAGAATTAGCTTGTATACATGGCTTGATCTCTCTAGTCCCCTTTAGCTTCATTTTTTTAATACCAGAGCTGAATATTTTAGCTTTTTGAAAGGAATTATGAAAAAATAGCAAAGTGGAATTATTTCCAAGAGGGAGAAGACTTGTCATGGTTACAGCTGCTGTGACTACTGTTGTGGCTGCTGCCACTGGTATAACATTGCTTCAAATACGAATGTGTGAAAATCTGTGGCGCTTTGGACTTATGTTACCAAAGGAATTCTAATACAGTATTGGCCTTTAAACATAAAAGGGTTGAAATGCCTATTACTTTTAAGACAGGCTTTCAGAGCATGATTTCCGGCCTTTTAGCAATTTATGTGGGGCCTCAGATATTTGGAAAGATTTTTTGATCATTCAGATAATCCAGAGAGCATTTTGGAAAAATGCTTGTACAAACTCATGCTTGTGCACTGTCTTGTTAAGGAGAGTTTATTTCAGTGAAAATCTTTACATCCTTTAACCTGCTCAAACCTGAGGATTTGAACTTTGGCGAATCTTATAAATCATGCAATACTATCATGCACAAAGACATGCAACATCTTGAACTATTAGTGTGCATTTTGCTGGCTTGCTTTCTGCCAACTGCTTTGCTTCTTAGAAGGAAAGAGTGAAAGGAGCACATTCAGTCCTGACAAGAGATTGATTTTTTAAAAAGAAATAAGGTAATACATTTATTTCTGTCAAAATCTAAAAACATTTTTCAGGTTAAACATAAATACTAGTTAGATTATTTCCTTACAGCCTCTGCATTTTCTCCCTAATGGATGAAGTGGGGAACAGCCACTGCACTTTCTTCAAAAAATGAATAGATATCTTATGGCAAGATTTGACATTTTAGAAGCTGAAAAGCACAAAGTAAAAAGTTTAACATAGGTTTCCATTTATGGAATATATCTCTCTCATTTGATAGCAAATGAGTAGCAGGAAATCCCATCTCACAGTTTCATGTGTTGCATAACTAAGGACTTCGCTTGAACTACTTTAAGTGCTAATATGGTTTCAAGATTGTACTTCAGTTATGATTTACCTGTTATTCCAGCATAACCATCTTTTGCTACAGTTAGTGACTCTGATTTGCCTCTTTCTGTCACAACCAGGAAACGATACGAGTTGCTCTTTATGTCAAAAAAGCAGCTCTGAAGTTTGTTGACGGTATGGGATTCTGCTTGCAGCATCAATGCAGACTGTGTTCTCACATCTCTTTAATCATTGCTTTATCAATGCATCTCACTTGGTTTTGTATTGTGCAGCTGGTGCTGCAGCTGAATACAGGGTTTCAGACGAGGTCAAAAAAGAAGGATTTGGAGTTGACCCAGATGTCCTTGCTTTCCTTGTCCGCGAGCATAATGATAAGGTTCTCAAAATCATTGGTGGAGTTCAGGGGATTGCAGAGAAAGTATCAGTCTCAATTGATGAAGGTGTACAAACAAATGATGTACCTACAAGGCAAAACACCTATGGCTGCAACCATTTTACAGAGAAACCTCGCAGAACTTTTTTTATGTTTATCTGGGAAGCATTGCATGACCTGACTTTAATTATTCTTATGATTTGTGCGGCAGTCTCTATAGGTGTGGGCATTCCTACTGAAGGATGGCCAAAGGGTGTGTATGATGGGTTGGGTATCATACTTAGTATCTTTTTGGTAGTCATGGTTACTGCCATTAGTGACTACAAGCAATCCTTACAGTTCATGGACTTGGATAAGGAGAAGAAAAAGATATATTCAGGTCACAAGAGATGGGAGAAAACAAGAAGTCTCAGTTCGTGACCTTGTTGTTGGGGATGTAGTCCAATTATCTGTTGGAGATATTGTCCCAGCTGATGGAATTTATTTATCAGGATACAGCTTGATAATTGATGAGTCAAGTTTGTCAGGGGAGAGTGAACCTGTCAATGTGAATGAAGAAAACCCCTTCCTTCTTTCAGGAACCAAAGTGCAAGATGGGTCAGCATTGATGCTAGTGACAGCAGTTGGCATGAGGACTGAATGGGGGAAGCTGATGGAAACTCTAAATGATGATGGAGAGGATGAGACTCCACTGCAGGTGAAGCTGAATGGTGTTGCTACAATCATTGGCAAGATTGGCTTGGCTTTTGCTGTGCTAACATTTTTGGTACTAACAATAAGGTTTCTGGTAGAGAAAGCACTTCGTGAAGAGTTTACAAGTTGGTCTTCAAGTGATGCATTGACACTTCTGGACTATTTTGCTATTGCTATTACAATAATTGTTGTGGCTGTTCCCGAAGGATTACCATTGGCAGTGACTTTGAGTCTTGCCTTTGCAATGAAGAAATTAATGAATGAAAAGGCACTTGTTAGGCACCTCTCTGCTTGTGAGACAATGGGTTCCGCTAGTTGCATTTGCACCGATAAGACTGGGACTCTGACCACAAACCACATGGTAGTTGATAAGATATGGACATATGGAAGAACTAAGGATATTAAAAGGAATAACAGCGGAGGCATTTTGGAAATGGAAATATCTGAAGAGGTCTTGATCTTCCTTTTGCAGGTAGTATTTCGAAACACTGGTTGTGAAATGACCAAGGATGAAAATGGCAGGGATAAAATTTTGGGAACACCAACTGACAAGGCATTGTTTGAGTTTGGCTTGCATTTGGGTGGTGATTTTGATGCATATTGCAGAGATTGTCATATTCTCAAGGTTGAGCCTTTCAATTCGATTAGGAAGAAGATGACTGTGGTTGTGGCTCTTCCTGAAGGGGGATTACGAGCTTTCTGCAAAGGCGCATCAGAAATAGTACTAAGAATGTGTGACAAGTTTGTTAATGAGAGTGGAAGGCCTGTTCATCTTTCTGAAGAACAAGCAAGGAATGTCTCAGAGGTCATAAATAGTTTTGGTTCCAAATCCCTGAGAACCATATGCTTGGCTTTTAAAGACCTAGGTGACACTTCTGATGCAACTGTCATCCCTGATTCTGGCTATACATTGATAGCAGTTATTGGAATCAAAGATCCAGTCCGCCCCAGAGTTAAGGATGCAGTTCAGACTTGTCTAGATGCTGGAATTAATGTTCGGATGGTAACTGGTGACAATATTAATACTGCTAAAGCTATTGCCAAAGAATGCGGCATACTTACAGAGGATGGCTTGGCCATTGAAGGACCAGAGTTTCGTTGCAAGAATCCTGAGGAGATGAGGGAAATTATTCCCAAAATTCAGGTTCTGGAATTGTTGCATGTAGAAAATTGGTCATTTAGATATATGTGCTCTAAGATGCATGATTTTGTTTATTGCTTGTTATGGAAACAGGTAATGGCTCGATCATCACCTTTGGACAAGCATACTTTGGTGACAAATTTGAGGAATATGTTTGGAGAGGTTGTGGCTGTAACTGGTGATGGGACAAATGATGCACCTGCTTTGCTTGAGTCGGACATTGGACTTGCTATGGGCATAGCAGGAACTGAGGTTTGTATGTCTGCTATCTTCAATTCATTTTGATGATTTTAACAAGCTAAGGCATGGATCCTTCTCTTGTTTCTTCTAGTCACCATTGTTTAACATCTTCATTTTACAGTAATTTGTTGTGGTTGTGGTTCATTTAGCTTTTTATATATATATATATATATATTTATGTTGTTTTTTACAAGTTTTGTAATTTCTAAACACAGCGTATGAATAATGTCCTTGCTTCTATTACACAGATACTTCTAAACTTCATTGACAGATAAGTTATAGTATTTAAATGCAAAGATACTAAAATTTATATAGTTTCCATCTTTGTTGCTGTTGTGTCCACATCATGATATTTGAAACAGAGTGAAGAACACATGGTTAAATTCACATAACCATCATGGCTGTACTTCATTGGATATCCTGTACGTTAATGACTTGTGTTTGTATTTACTTTAAGATTTGTTTGAAAGTTTTAGGAATTATTGGCAGACCAATCCATCAGCATTGCCTTGGGCTCAATCAATGAAACTGTTATGTGGAAGTTTTATATTCCATTAATTTTTCACTGTGTCAACTTTTAGTGTTTATGTCTCAATGACACAATTTGCAACCACCATCTTAACCATGTCAGCAAGGAAATTTTAAACATACTTGCTCTATTTTATTTGATTTTATGTTGCATATGGCCTTACTTAACTTTCTAAGGTACTCACTGCAGGTTGCAAAGGAAAATGCCGATGTCATTATAATGGATGACAATTTTACCACCATTGTTAATGTTGCTAAATGGGGGCGAGCAGTTTATAAACATTCAAAAATTTGTGCAGTTCCAGCTGACAGTTAATGTTGTTGCTCTTGTAATTAATTTTGTTTCTGCATGCGTAACAGGTATGTTGGCTTGTGAAGTTCGTGTCATTCTGAATATGACAATGGCTTTTGTTATCTTAATCTTCCATGTAATTTTCAGGGTCTGCACCCTTTACGGCTGTGCAGTTGCTTTGGGTGAACCTGATTATGGACACTCTTGGTGCCCTGGCATTGGCTACAGAACCTCCAAATGATAGATTGATGAGAAGGCCGCCTGTAGGGAGGGGTGCAAGTTTCATTACAAAGGCCATGTGGAGGAATATATTTGGTCAGGGTGTCTACCAGTTAGCCATCCTTGCAGTTCTCAACTTTGATGGAAAACACCTGTTAGGACTTAGTGGTTCAGATGCTACCAGTATTCTCAATACTCTGATATTCAACTCTTTTGTTTTTTGCCAGGTATGGCTCCGTGCTTTCATCATGTCTTCCTGTTTCTCTCTGGGGATTGCACCCTAGTCATGTTATTGTTGTTTGACACTATTTGCACTATTTGTATGTATCATTTAGACTTTTACCTCATATCTAATGTTCTAAAATACTGAGGTATATTCCATACTCATCCTAATTCCATTCAGTCAATATCACATAAAATGTCACAGACCACCATTGATAGTTCATATGCTGATGCTGTTTTAAGAAGTCTGTGTTGAAATATATCGCATCTTTCTGTTTCCTTTGGTTGGCAAACAGTGTTGTCAGATGTGGCATTTTGTGGCAATGTGTTGTGATGAACTTTACACTTCCTTACACAACTTTCTTTCAAAATTTTTCAACTCAGGGCTTGCAATTGTCATTCATTTTCTTTTCCTTTCTTCCCAGGTGTTTAATGAAATAAACAGTCGTCAAATAGAGAAGATAAATGTATTTCGGGGCATGTTCGAGAGCTGGATATTCTTAGGTGTTATGTTTGCGACAGTGGCATTCCAAGTAATCATAGTAGAGTTCCTGGGAACTTTTGCAAACACGGTGGCTATAAGCTGGCAACTATGGCTTCTTAGCATCGTGCTTGGAGCAGCAAGCATGCCAGTTGCAGTTGTCCTAAAGTGCATCCCCCTCCAAAGGGATGAGCCAAAGCATCATGATGGTTACGATGCTCTCCCTTCTGGTCCAGACCTGCCTTGAAAGGAGAAAGTTCAGAGGACAGCAGTAATTTTGCTGAAGGCAACATGCACAAGTGACAATTAGGACAGTAAAAGTTTCTTCACATATTGTTTCTCCTTTTTTTTTTTTTTTCTGTTATTAGAGAACAGTCAGGATCACCCTTAGCTGTTGTCTCCACACTTGTTTCTAACTCTGCAGAGCTCTACCCTCAAACAGTACAGTTACAGTGACTTAGATGATCAAGTTCTTAGCTTTTGCAAGGCTAGAGTCTCGTATATTTGGACGCCTTGTATAATTTT
This sequence comes from Ceriops zippeliana, assembly GCA_037897445.1. Lineage (NCBI taxonomy): Eukaryota > Viridiplantae > Streptophyta > Magnoliopsida > Malpighiales > Rhizophoraceae > Ceriops > Ceriops zippeliana. Next base: position 1,413,970 of record JBAPLH010000216.1, on the reverse strand, counting down.
GAGCTTTTGAGTGAGCTTGGTTGATATTCCACTCAGAGCATTTGATACGGGAAAGACTAATGGTGGTAAACCACATTTGCATAACTGCGTTAGAAAAATCAAAAATGTTGCTCGCGATTACAGGGTACCGTGCTTGTTCATGAAAATTAAAGAGAGCAAGATCGAATACTGCAATTATGGAGCGTTTCTAGATTGCGTATGACTTTGGTAAGTTTCCCCATCAATTAAAATTGAAACTATGAAATTCTTTTTCCTTTGTATAGTTATAAAAAGTAATACGTAAAACTTTAACTACAATAAGTTATAATCTATCGGTTTGAGTAAAACAATTAAAAAAATATATAAACCTAATTTTTAATATATGGTATAGATCACTCTTATAATCACACTATTAATTTTATACAAAAAGATTTAGTAATTTTAGGTAATATTTATAAATTTTTAAAATTTTATCGATTAATTACTCTCGATAATAATAATAATAATAATAATAAGTAAAATTCTGTTATATTTTTAAAATTATAAAAACATATTATTTTTTATTATAAATAACTTTACGTGCCTCTCAAATACTTTGGAAACTCTGAATTTCTTAAGAACAAAGAACAAACCAACCGAAATCAAATATCTGATTTTGATAACAGTGAACTTCAAGTGAGCATAAAGGTGGTCGAAACAACAACTAATTTTGAGAATTCTTAGGTCGATTCAGTTCATCAAACAGGATTGGAGAGACCCATATATCTCAAAATTATGAGATCATAAAAGGTTTCCCCCCATCTCAACGTCCACACATGTTTTGGGAATAGGTTTAATGATTTCATCGTGTTGGTAAGGGTCGGCATATTCCCGTGGTGGCCACGGTACCTCAATGATACAAGCAAAACCAAAAAGACGGCTCCATGTGAGGCTTACTCCTCTGTCAAAGGAGGAAGTAAGTCAGGTTAGTAGATTTCGTGATATATATATATATTGGAAAAGTAAGCCAGTGTTAGTGCTGGTTAGGGGGTCAATTTACCACTTCATCTTTTCACTGTTTCTATTTAATTTATTAAGTAAAGTTTCGTCTCTTAAAGCATTATACGCACTGCATGTGACAGTCAGTGCACTATATAATACATACATACATACATACATACATATATATATATATTCCAGTTGGTGAAATTATAATCACTAAGATGGTAATTGAAGTCGAATGCATTATATTCCACCCACTTGGAAAGGGATCATAAAGCCGTTTTTTTTTTTTTTTTTGGCCCCATTCATTTATTTATAGGAACGTGGACTAATTAATTAGACTCCTGGGGCAAGAACTAAAATAAATATTCCTTTTGTTATATATATAGCCTTGCGGAGTTTGAGTGTCTTAAAATTTTTCCACTACACTACGATTCGGCCCCTAAAGTCAGAGTCAACGTTTAAATAGCAATTAAATCTTTGTCATATTCTCTTTTAATTCCTTCTAATGTTTCTTTTTCTTCGAATAAAAGATACACACGACCGTTTCTGGTTTAATTACTATCTAAAAAGGGTTTTTTTTTTTTTTTTTTTGACGAAAAAGGTACCAGGAACTGGTAAGAAACGGACAAAATAAAAAGACTTACTAATTGAAATGGAATAAAAGTTTGAGGCCTAATCGAATAATTTTGACAATTATGATTTTGGCCCTTGCAGACATCACACGGATGCCTTCAATTCGATGTTTCTTTTGGTTTGTTTGGTCGGGACATTGAATCAGACCCACTCTCTCTCGTACACACAAATAGAAACAAAACCAACCTCTTCGGTTTCGTTTCAGAATCAGATCAACCAAAACTTCGGTTATGAACAACCGACGCACGAAACACAGAGAGATACTCAATGCCATTGATGGAGCTTGGGAGGTGAGAGAGATCGAGAGAGAGAGATTCAAGACCCCCACAAAAGGAAAACGCAAATCAGAAATATAAAAAAAAAAAAACAAAAACGCAATGCTATCCTTAAAAAGAGAAGCCCTTTTCATAGCTTGTCTGATTTTCCTCTGGTACTCCTCAAACATTGGAGTCTTGCTTCTCAACAAGTACCTGCTCTCAAACTATGGCTTCAGATTCCCAATATTCCTTACAATGTGCCACATGTCGGCTTGTGCCATTCTCAGCTACCTTTCCATTGTTTTCTTCAAGATTGTCCCTCTCCAGGCTGTCAAATCCAGGCCCCAGTTGCTCAAGATTGCTACTTTGAGTGTTGTCTTCTGTGGTTCTGTTGTCGGTGGCAATATCTCCCTCAGATACTTGCCTGTCTCGTTCAACCAGGCCGTGGGTGCCACCACCCCATTCTTTACTGCTGTTTTTGCCTACTTGATGACCTTCAAGAGGGAGGCTTGGATTACTTATGCTGCTCTTGTTCCTGTTGTTGGTGGTGTGATCATTGCTAGTGGGGTAATGCCTATTGCTCTTCTCAATTATCTAGATCTTCGATTGTTAATGAAGCACCTTGGTTTGAAATGTGATGTTAATTGCTTATGAAATTGACAGTTGCTGTATGCAGTGCGGCCAATTTAATTAAAAAAACTGCAGATCCGGGATCTTATTTACATCTGTTGGTGTCTAATATTCAATGAGTTCATCTTGGGGCAATTCTCTCTAGAAATTGCATGGGCTAGGCTCATGTGTTTTTGGTTAGAAGCACTAAGGTGGACAACAATCTCTTGACGTAAAAATCCTAAAAAGTTAATGTCGAATTCTTGGCAGTGTAAATCAGATGTGAACTAGGTGATAAATAAGAACACATATAGGCATTGATGAGAATTCTTAGTGTCTGATGCCGCAGCCCTAGAACCACAATTTCTGGAGCTATGGTATGCTGAAAAAACTATCTTTTAGTGAAGCATTCAGAGTTTACATTTTTAAGAGAAATATAGCAGGGCTAGAACCATAGAATTAGGTTTTATCCAACTGTTATTTGATTTTAGGTTCTGTGTACTTTGCGGTCGAAATGATCTATTTGTACCTTAAGACATGTAAATGATTGCTTGATGACTTTGGACAGTGGAAATTTGGTGGACACATATTTGTGTTAGAAAAAATAAAAGTGTGTTAGTATAGTTGATTAGAAGCACAGAAGCTGTGACGCTACCTGGTGCAGATCTCACCCAAATATTGCAATTGGGAGCAGGTTGGATATTTAGGTGCTTAGAGATAGCAAGGATCATTAACTTTTTACACGCACTAGTGTCAGGTGGCCAGATTTTTCCAAATCAATGAGAGATCTCTTTGTTAATTTTGTTTTTCTTGAATTAGTAAGATTCCTTAACCTGTGATGTGTCCTTCTATCCTTTATTGATCTTAAAAAGGCCAGGCCTCTGGCAACAGTTTATTGGTGGTAGTAGGCTTCTTTCAGTTGTGACTTTTCTTGAAAAGCAATAGTAAATTTGGCTGTTATAAAATGCCCCACGGGGGGCATTGAAGTCCATGTTTCCTAAAGTGATTGCCAATTTTTTAAATATTCCCACCAGAAAAAAAAAAAAGACAAAAGGAAATTCTCACTTGAATGCCCTTCGTTTTGCTTCGATTTACTCCATATTGCACATTATGCACCTCTGCCCATTATGTCTTTGTTTCTTTTATCTGAGGGTTCCTTCAGCTCCTGCTAGAGATTTGAACTTCAATTTGCTTTCTCAATGGCAGGGTGAGCCAAGTTTTCACCTGTATGGGTTTATCATGTGCATAAGTGCAACGGCTGCAAGGGCCTTCAAGTCTGTTCTTCAAGGCATCCTGCTTTCTTCTGAAGGGTGAGTCCTTTATTGCTTTCAATAAGTGCATTACATGCTTTCAATGTGTGAAATTGATTACAAAATTCCATCCATCAAACATCCATTCAATCACTTTAACTTCTTTTTCAGGCAGTTATAGAAAACTATTCCCCTTGTATTCTCATTTAGAGTATGTAATCCTTTGAAATGTTGCTAGCCAGTCCTCTTTTTATTTATTATTGATTTTGCTTGTTTAATGAGTGCCATTCTGGCACTCTTCATAATTAGATATGAACAAAACTGAATCCCAACTTAATAATAATAATAATAATAATAATAATATAAAGGAAGGGATGGAGGATTTTTTTCAAAGTCTTAATAGGAGGAATATAGAACTTAGACACTGACACTTGGCTGAAAGGGACATGGAAAGGTTTCAGTTGTATTGTAGATATGGTGTATTAAGTGGAAATGCCTATGGATTGATAGGAACACTAGCATAACTGTTCTGTTTGAGATTGATGAACTGATAAGAAGTGGAAGCTACATATATGTGTACTGCTTTACTTTTGCTCACTAACTTGTTTCAAATTATCAGTAGAAAAAGTTGCATGTATAGCAACGCATACATAAGGATGTAATCCATTCATGAATATGATACAAGTTATATGCATGCTCCAATGCACAAATTGCTTAGATTGAGTAATAGTATCCATACAGTATATGAAATCTCTCCTTGTATTTAACTACTTGGACCTCTCTAAGTCATTAATTGCTATTTTAAAGGTAATTTATTGTACGAATATTCTTCTGCTATCACAATTTCTTTTTTACATTGAAAATTATTTGCCATTAACATTGTTGCAGCAACAGGCTCACCTTATGTGCTAAATCTGTTATAACTGAGCTTTGTATAATTTTCTTATTCTATTTATGAGTAGCTTTTTTTTTTTTTTTGTCAATTATTAGTAGCCACCAAGCACTTTAAATTCATGAATTCATCAAAGCAATGCATTATGATATTGATAGTTCAATTATGTTATCTGATATGGGTGTTTTCTACCTTTGCCTTTGCATCAGATTGATCATGTCTTTCTTTTTGTCCACACAAACCTCAAATTCCTACTGACTTGTGTTCCACCATGCAAATTGGCAGAATAAGCATGTTATCTAGTTGGAAAGTTTGCTTAGCATGCCAATCCTTTATGAACTGATAGAGTATGTATCCTGGTATTGAAGATGTGAGACATATTAATTCTACACTACCTCAATTCCAAGTATATAACATAAAATCTTCGAGGCAAGAGGTCTTCTTAATCTGGATACATGTTAAGAGCCTCAGGACTCAAAAGAGCATTTAAACAGTATCCCTATGCAATGGTTAATACAACACACGCACGCACACATGTTAGACCCCAACATACATTAGTGAAAAAGTGAGTGACTTAAAACACTATCTACAGAATATTACCATTACTATACTTGGATGCCATAACATTTTTGGTAGGTTGCCCAATAGTATGTTTCATACATACAACTGGAGGTAGATGTATGCTGGATGCCACCTAATGGCCCTAACCATGCTCTTACGAAGTAGTCCTCTTCTCTTAACCCAAAGCATGTTGCCTACTTGCACTGGTACATAAGGGTTACCTGACAGGTAGTCATTCTTCATATTGCAGGGAAAAATTGAACTCAATGAATCTGCTGTTGTATATGGCACCAATTGCTGTTTTAGCATTATTGCCTGCAGCAATTATAATGGAGCCTAATGTATTGGAAGCCACTCTAGAACTTGGAACGGAACATAAGTTTTTGTGGGTGCTGCTTCTTGTTAACTCAACAATGGCATATTCAGCTAACTTGTTAAACTTCTTGGTTACTAAGCATACAAGTGCCCTGACGCTCCAGGTTTGGCATTGTTTATCCATTATGCCTTGATTTTCCAATTATTGTGCTTGTTGATTTGTTTTCATAAAATTATGTTAAAAGTAAATTCCCATACATTTTCAACAGTGGAACTATTCTTTATCAATTGTGCAACTTAGATCCTGAAGTGCTTTTGTAGATCATAGGTTTACCAATATGATCTGCAATATTCTTAAATTACATCCTTAGTCATGAAATTATCTCAGCTTGTCAAATTCGTGACCAAGTGCTTCAATGTGAAGGCCTTTAGACGAATTTACATGTTGGGATTTATCTTCCTGAAATTCCATGTGGGTTATAGCTTTGCTTATGTGAGCCATCTAATAGACTTTTACAGCTAAAATAATCAGAAAATTTTTCATTTATGGCTATAAGTTTGTTGGTTATAATTTGGATCTGCAACTTTTAGTTTGCTTATCAAGAAATTTGCAGAAGCCTGAAGTTAAGCTTTCAAGATCAATTTAAAATACGGCCTGGCTGTGGGGAGTCTTATCTCCATTGCACAAAGCCTTAACTATCTTTTTCTCTGGAATGGTGGGATCAGGTATTGGGAAATGCAAAAGGTGCAGTGGCCTTTGTTATCTCGCTATTCATCTTCAGGAACCCTGTAACATTTGTGGGCATTGGTGGATACACAATGACTGTTGCCGGGGTGGCTGCTTACGGAGAAACGAAGAGAAGGTTTAGATGAAGGTTCCTGGATTGACGGATTCTTACATTGCTTTTATAAGGAGGTTAGTGAAGTTCTATGGGTCAGATTTTTTAGATTTGTTGTGTATGGGTGAGTAAGAGAGAGAGAGAGGGGGGGGGGAGAGAGATTCACATTATTCTGTTGCATCCGTTGTCTACAAGCACCACCTTTATATTTTATCCAATTCCATTTGTTTCTCGGTCATGTTTGACAGTTGCTTTTGGTATCCTAATTTCGTTTCTTGCAAAAGAGAAAATGCTAGAAGATTGCAAGCTTGCTTCTTCATTCTTTTTTATTTTTTTATTCTTTTCTCTTTTTTGGATACATCGGATTAAAAGCCCGCATGTTGGGAGAATTTGATGGGAGTTGGGATTTGGATCCTCCCAAGACCTTTGTTCCAATGGCCAACCAATGGTTAGAGCTCCTTCAATCTGTTAAGATTTACTCAGATTATATTCATGGTAGATTGGTTTACAAAAGGAATGGACACTAGATCCTTTGTTTTACATTTCTTCATCGTCTTGAGTCGGATGGAAATGGGATGTACCAGGGCTTGAGTTACATATGGCACGCCTGAAGGGACTGTTAGACCTGTAAAAGGACTGCAGGCTTAGGCAGGGGTTATTTGCAGTCAACCCCCTTCCCCCTCTCCCCGGGGGCCCCTCCTTTTGGATCAAAATAATAATAATAATAATAATAATTTCCTGTCATCTGATCTGTAGGACATTGTTTTCCTTTGCATTATATATCTACGAGAAAAGTCAGTTGAATTCACTTAGGATGCATGATGCTATATACCAAAAAAAAAAAAAAAGTAAAATAATAATAAAATAAAGTTCTCTCGTTAAATTCCCAACCCTCCCACATGAGTGAGTGAGAGCACAAGCAAATACAACGTCATCTAATGAAAAAACTGAGATCCTCCTTAAATTATAAGGTGGGGAGAAAAGGGAAAAGGGAAAAGGGAAAGAGGGGAGGAGAAACTATATGCTGGATGGGCATTGGGAATGGTCCCATGTCCCATTTTGAGGTAAGGAGGCTAAAATTTCCCCTCTCCCAATGCGCCCTGCCGGCTTTTTGGTAAAAAATTTCCCACTGAACACTTTAATGAAGGATCGATCGAATTCATGATTTTTTTTTTTTTTAACATGATAATAAACGACCCCTTTTATCATTAGATTATGATGGATGGTTAACGATAATTATTTTAAACCTTTAATTCTTATAAAGGAATAAACATGTACCTACTAATGCAATTAGTCCCATGAAATTATAAGAAAATTCATCCTACCTACTTCTTTTTAATATTGAAATGCATTGTTTATTTATAATAATAATAAAATAATAGAATAAAAATCAATCCTTATTGAGTTGTTCCTACTAAAATAAGCATCAATTCCTTCCTTCCAATATCAAGTAACTCCAACGTAGGGGGGAAATGGGAAGCAAAACAGAAACCATACATAACTGCCTATCACAAACCACCTAGGTCTAACATCTCCTTTAAGAGGAGGCATGAAGAACATGAGTCGAAGAAAAAGCACACTTCCTCCACATTTGTTCACCCTTTTTCATGTACTCGGCGGCTTCATTACCATTGAGCTTACTTCCTCCTTCAATATCTTCACCAATGTACATCACCAAGATATCATGACAAGCTTTTCCCATCGCCAACATCTCTTCACAACACTCATCCGTCCTAGCCACATTCTCGAGTGTCACGGCTGACACCAGTTCTTCTCCGCACTTCGGACTCGCCTTCTCCGTGCAACCAATCAAGAACTTGTTGTAATCCCGCGATGCCTCCAGGGTGGGCAACGGCATCGGCACCGGCACGTCGCGGGTGTCTTTGTGGGTCGCAGCTGCAAGCCTCGGCAGTGAGATCAGCATTGTTAGCATGCACGACAAGTTGCCGATCAGCCTAATAATAACCATGGTGTTTTATTTCTTGGATTATTCCCTTTTGCGTTTGCGTTGGTTCTTCAAGAAAGAGAGAGTTTAAATAGAGACTCGGTTGAGTACAATTCAGATAGGCTCATTATTCAATTTGCAGGGTTTCCCAATTCCATCATTAAGATGGGTTTTATCGACCCGACCCCTTAAATTGTTTCTTCCGTTTTGGGTCAAATTTAATTTGTCTTAATTAAATAATTTTAATAAGGAGAAGTGAAACTCATCAATTTATATGTGTGTGTGTGTGTGTGTGTGCACTTTAATTGAACTTCGCATTACGTTCTCAATGCAATTAATCAACAAGTTGAGGGTCATTTAGTTAGCACAATAATGATGTAATTTTAAAAATTCTTCTTCTTTTGATTTATTAAACTGTGAGTTATACAATTAAAAAAATATTTATTTTTTGATTTTTGTAATTTTTTTAAAAAAATTCAAGATTAAAAATTGAAGAAATTAATAATAAAAATTTAAAATTTTAATTGTTGGAAAACATTTTCTGAAAGGCATTTTTTTTTTCTAAGAAAGATGGGATCAGAACTTCTGTAGCTGGATCTCAGGCCTGCCTAGATGGGTCTTGTAGGCCCAATCTCTTGGGGGGTCCAATCGGCCTGGACTTCCCCCCCCGCCCCATACCGCCTCATCATTCGATTGGATCAGTTTCAAGGATTGTCGAACCAAAAAAAATATCAGTCACATTCTAACTAATAATGGTAAATAATAATTAGTTATGAGAAGTAATATATGAAAGTTGATAAGCGAAATATCACGGATTTAGCCTTGGATGTGCTTTATACGTTCTAATCTACACGGCACTCAGTCGATCTTGAGAGAGAAGATGTTAAGTAAGTTTTGAAAAGTTCAAACAAACTAGCAGAAAACTTGTGGGATGCAAGTAACCGAACAAGAAGAACTTGAAAGAGTTAGAGAGAGAGAGCATAAGAACTTTGCAAGTGAACTAGTATTGAATGAATGAAGAGGTACTTTACAAATGAGAGGGGCAGGAATATTTATAGTGGTTCCACCTCCTTGATGTGTGACTACAATTTTTCTAAATCTAAAATATCTGAGATATTTACAAAAGAGAATACCTAAGCGCTTACCTAAACTAGGCGCTTATCTAAGCGCTTACATAAGGGAGACACTTACCTAAGCGAGACGCTTACTTAAACGCTTATGTAGAAAGTTATAATTGGGCTAGTTTTTGGGCCATAAATTGGCTAGGTGCCCATCAATTGGACGGGTCTTGACATTCTCCCCCACTTAATCCTGTGATGTCCTCGTCGCATTTTCAGCCTTAAATTGCTGGATGTGATCGGCAAATTGCCAAAGTTGGTTTTCTTGTTCCCAACTAGCCTCGTGGTCTGGCAGAACTTTCCATTTGACTAAGTACTCGGTATAGTTGGGAACTCCCCTTCTCCGGATCACTCGATCAGTAAGGATGTATTCCACCTCCTTATTGAATTCGGTGACCACAGCCGTTGGTGCGCTTTGACTCGTTTCCACTTTGATCCTCTTTGTCTCCATGGAAAGGCTTTAGAAGACTTACATGAAAAATGTTGTAGATCTTTAGTTTTAGAGGGAGTTGGACTTGATAGGCGGCATTCCCCACATGCTTGATGATAGGAAATGGCCCTTCGTACTTTCGTACCAAGCCCTTGTGTACATTGCGTAAAAACTTGAATTGGTTGGGCAGCAACTTCACCATTACCATGTCTCCCGTAGTGTAGTCTTTTGGGCGTTGCTTAGCATCAGCCCATCTCTTCATCTTTTTGGCCGTTTTGTCGAGGCAAGCCCTCATTATATCCCTTCCTCATGCCATTCCTTTGCAAACTTAAAGGCAGACGGATTGTTGCCAGTGTAAGGAAAGGCAATAGCACTTGATGTTAGCAGTTGTTGTCCCATGACAATCTCAAATGGGCTTTTAGTCGTGGCCTCGCTCCTCTAAAGGTTGTATGAGAATTGGGCAGCGTTTAGTAACTTCACCCAATCTTGTTGGTGAGCACTAACATAGTGCCTCAAGTATTGTTCGAACAAGGCATTAACTCGCTCAGTTTGCCCATCGGTTTGAGGATAGAAGCTTGAAAAGTTTAATTCGGTTCCCAGTAACTTGAATAGTTCGTGCCAAAATTTACCTGTAAAGTGGGAGTCTCTATCACTGATGATGCTCTTAGGCATTCCCCATAGCTTTTCCACGTTCTTAAAGAACAAACGAGCAGTTTCATCCACCTTGCAATCAGCAGGAGCTGGAATGAAAGTGTCATACTTGCTGAACCGATCAACTACCACCATGATACTTCCGCATCCTTCAGACTTTGGTAGAGCTACAATAAAATCCATCGAGACACTTTCCCAAGGCCTTTCGGGAGTGGGTAGTGGCTCAAGTAGACCGGCTAGTGACTGTTGTTCTACCTTGTCTTGTTGGCAAACCAAGCAAGTCCGCACATAGGCCTCGACATTTGCATGCATATGCGGCCAGAAGTAATGTTGTTGGATAAGAGTAAGGGTTCGTGCCATACCTGGGTGACCAGCTTATAGTGAATCGTGGCATTCCTTGAGGATCTCCTTCCGTAAGTTGCCCCACTTTGGCACGAAGACGCGGTTCCCGACAGTTGTCAAAACTCCATCGTTCACCCAAAATCGACGAGTTTTCCCCTCACTAGCCAACCTTAGCAGATTGTTGGCCAGCTTGTCCTGTCTAGTACCTTCCTTGATCCGTTCAAGGAGGTTGCTCGTAGGAGTACTAGTAGCAAGAGATGCTAGTTCTGCCTTTCGAATCAACGCATCAGCAACTATGTTGGCTTGGCCCGGCTTATATTGCAGTGTGTAGTCAAATTCCGCTAGAAAGTCTTGCTAACGAGCTTGCTTGGGACTGAGTTTCTTTTGTGTCGGGAAGTAACTCGTTGCAACATTGTCCGTCATGATCATGAACTTACTCTCGAGGAGATAGTGTCTCCAAGTGCGCAAGTAATAGATGATGGCAGTCATCTCCTTATCTTGGATGGTATACCGTCTCTCTGTGTCGTTGAACTTGCGGCTTTCATAGGCAATGGGATGCCTATCCTGCATAAAAAATCCTTCAATGGCTAAGTCGGATGCGTCAGTGTGGATTTCGAAAGGCTTTCCGTAGTCCGGTAACGCCATAACGGGCTCTTCAGAGATTGCTTGCTTCAATCCCTCAAATGAAGCTTGGCATTCTTCTGTCCAATGCCAAGTGAGGTTCTTCTTAAGAGGTCGGTCAAAGGTGCAGGTACGACAGAGTATCCCTTAATGAACCGACGATAGTAGTTGACAAGTCCCAGGAATGATCGTAATTTCGGGACTTTGGTTGGGGGCTACCATTGTTGGATGGCTTGCACCTTTGCTGGATCCATCAACAGTCTACCATCCTTGATTTGATGACCAAGGAAGTCCACCTCTTGTTTGGCAAACGAGCACTTCTCATTCTTGACAAACAATTCGTTTACTCGTAGAACTTGGAAGACTTGCTTGAGGTGCTCTACGTGCTCCTCAAGTGTGTTGTTGTACACGACGATGTCATCTAAATAAATTATCACGAATTTGTCCAGAAAAGGATGTAGTACCTGGTTCATGAGTGTGCAGAAGGTGGTTGGTGCGTTGGTGAGGCCAAATGGCATGACCAAGAACTCGAACGCTCCGTAGCGTGTCACACAGGTCATCTTTGGCTCATCACCTTGTGCTATACAAACCTGGTAGTAACCCGATTATAAGTTCAGTTTGGTGAAGTACCTCGCTTTCTCGAGTTGGTCAAAGAGGTCAACTATCAAGGGTATCAGATACTTGTTCTTGATAGTGACCTTGTTCAATGCTCGGTAGTCGATACACATGCAAAGCGATCCATCCTACTTCTTCTGAAAGAGGACTGAGACACCAAATAGGGCTTTTGATGGTCGAATGTAGCCCGAATCGATCAAGTTGTGGAGCTGCTTCCTCAATTTAGCAAGTTTCGGAGGTGTCATGCGGTAAGGAGCCATGACAGGGGTTTGACACCAACTTCTAGCTCAATGTGGTGATCTACATCTCGCTTTGGTGGAAGCTTCTTGAGTAGCTTAGAAGGCATGACGTCTTTGAACTTGTTGAGGACGGCTTGAATTGGTTGCGGCAAGGCAAGAGTTGATGTTACTACGTCTTCCCCATCGCTTAGCTTTCTTATGGTAGCAACGTAGCCAGGACTCGACTTGAAACCCCGCTTGAATTGCAAGGCTGAGATCATCGATGGTTGAGATCTCTCCTTATGCTTCAAGGGGACTACGCGGACACAAGGAAAGCCAAAGCTCTGCAAAAGAATGCAAGACCTAGCACCACTTTAAAATCATCCATGGGAACAACGGTAAAGTCTAACTTACCCTTCCATTCGCCGATCTGGACAGCAACTCCGTATGTCATGCCTTGGATAGGCTTTGCTCCCGAGTTTACCGATTTGATGGTGTCATTTTCATTCATCAGTTTAAGGCCTAGACGTTTGACCTCTTCAACATCCATGAAGTTGTGCGTTGCCCCCGTATCCAGCATTGCACTAGCTGATTTGTCCTCGATTGCAAGATCAGCATACAACAGTCTCTTCTCCTTAGCGACTATTGAGGAGATACGCTTTGAGATATTACCCAATTGTTGGATAGATCCCATATCTGCTTGGGCTTCTTCATCAGCCTTTTCTGGGTCAAGTGTCGCCATCATTGCATTCATGGCTTTGCGTTTGGGGCAGTCCTTCACCCAGTGTAGTCCATCACAAATAAAATAAGGTTTAGGAGGGTTAATCGAGTTGTGTTTACCTCCAAACTTCTTCTCATGCTTGGAACCGTCATTTGAGGGCATTTGTTGTCCACCCTCGTGGCAACCAGAATCCTGCTTCTTTTGCCTGACCTTCTCTCTCCCACTTTTGCCAAAGTTTAGCTTCTTACTCTTGGAGTGAGTAAAGTAGTCGACGAAGGTTTCCGCAACGACAATAGCAGCATCTAGGGTCTGCACATTACGCCTCTCCAACCTAGTCCTTCAAGTAGTCTTTGAAGTAGAAGAGTAGTTCCATATCAAACATTTCGATTTCAAGCATGAGGGTAGTAAATTCTTTGATGTAGTCAGAAATACTACTTGTCTGACAAAGGCGACGTAACTTCCCTTTCGCCTCTTTGTCTGCATTATGAGGCATGAAATACTTCTGTCTCCTGTTAAGAGTGCTTCTGTTTCCACCAGAGTTGGGCAGCATCTTTTAGAAAGATTGGAGCATTGCCTATCCTAACCAAATCGTCGACAACTCTCATGGCATCAAAGTATTGCTCCAGGCTAAACAAGAAGTTCTCCACGGTAATGGCGTTCCTTGTGCTGTTGTACATGGCAGGCTTCGGAACCTTCAAGCCATGTATCGCAGTGGAAGTGCTAGCAGTGGCAGCCGTACTAGCAAGTGAGTTGTTTCGACGAAAGGACTCTATCTCCCTACGAAGGGCATGAATCTCTCCTTCAACAAACTCACGAAGGTTGGACATACCTTAATTGAGGGAGCGTATCTCTCCCCTGAACGAACGATCATACCTTTCGATCATGAGTTTGGCAGCCCGTGTGACCTCCGCATTATCATGGACCAAGTTATCGACTTGATCACTGAGATCTCCCACAAGAGAGTTTATGTCGAGGACACTCCTCTCTAGGATACCAATACGTGAGTCTATGGTCTCCTTAGCTGGACCCTTGGACTTGCCACATTTGGCTGGAGCACGTTGCTCCTCACGTCCACGAGCTTCTTGCTCCATTGGTTGCTCCTCGAAAACGGTCTCAACAAATTCTTCCTCACTTGCCATATTCGCAACTCAAACAAGAACAAAGTATGGATTAGAATTACCTTACTTTGATACTACCTGTCATGGAGTTAAGCTTGGACGTGCTTTAGACGTGCTAACCTGCGCAACACTTAGTCGATCTTGCGAGAGAAGATGATAAGTAAGCCTTGAAGAGTTCAAACAAACTATCGGAAAACTTGTGGGAGTCAAGTAACCGAACAAGAAAAATTTGAGAGAGTTAGAGAGAGAGAGTACAAAAACTTTGTAAGTGAACTTGTATTGAATGAATGAAGAGTTGTTTTACAAATGAAAAAGGTAAGGGTATTTATAATAGTTCTAACTAGCTATAATTTTTTTAAATTTAAAATATTTAAAATATTTATAAAAAAGAATATATAAGTACTTACCTAAATTAAGTATTTATGTAAGTGCTTCTAAGTGAATTATTTACTAAGCGCTTACGGCGAAGGTTATAATTGGGTTAATTTTTGTACCGTAAATTTCGACTAGGTGTCCATCAATTGTACGGGCGGTGACCGAAAGCTCGAGAATATCCACGCTAGAAGCGCAGACTCTCGGCGAACCGCTTCTGCTGTAGACTTTTAGCGAGAGAGAGAGGTAGTTCACTGAGGAGAAATGGAGACGAAGGCAAGTGAGATAAGCAGCTCAAAGATGTTCGAAGGGTACAACAAGAGATACAAGCATTTCAGCTCTACTCTCGGATGCTCTATGACTTTCTCCATCTATTTTCCTCCTTCCCCTTCTCATCACAAGTTCCCTGTAATACTTCTCCTCTTACCCACTCTTGTTTTTCATTTTCTGATGATTCATGGCATCGTTTATCATAATTCAATAACAACCACTTCCCATTTCCTTCCATATTCCAATTCCAATTGCAATTCCCACTGCTTTTTTGGGTTTTCCTATCATGACCCACCCCCTTTCCTTTCCTTTATTTTCCTTCATCTCTGCAGTCTGCTGCCTTATTTTTCACTGGCGATCAGTTTGTTTCGGGTTATTATTATTATTGTTATTATTATTATTTTGTTGTAAAAGGAATAGCTTTTCTTTAGGTGAAGCATCCCACGGAATTATATTTGATCATTATATGATATAAAAATTTGATATGGTGTGCAGAATTTCGAGTTTCTTATCTGTTCGCTGAAATTTTCCTTCTTTGTGGGCTCAAAATGGTCAAATTCTAGCACTAGTCAAATTAGCCTCATATTTGCGACAAACTGTTCTTTGATTTTTCATTCCGGATATTTATTCGATTTATTATTGTGTTAGACTGAACTATAGCAAGAATGGTGTAGCTGTTCATCATAGCTCTTGCTTTCTTTGGGACGCATTGGCGGATCCAAATAATAATTGCAGTCTAGTTAATATTTTTGTTTTGCTGTAGGTGCTATATTGGCTCTCTGGTCTAACCTGCAATGACGAGAACTTCATTGCAAAGTCAGGAGCTCAACGTGCTGCATCTGCAGAGGGCATCGCTCTGATTGTCCCCGATACATCTCCAAGTAAGTTCATATTGTCTTAGCAAGTTTTTCTGTTATGCCTTGAATGTTCAGCAATAACTTAAAATTTATTCTATTGCCTTTTTTTTTTTGTTTCCTGCTCTGCTTTTCTTTAAGTCAAGTGAAACTATGTTGGTGATAGGCTAAGAGTGATGTCACATTCAGCACTGCCATGCTACATGTTGAAATAAAAGTTCGATGAAACTCAAATCTTTTAATGTGTATTTAGGTTATTGTAGTATTGCTTTCTTATGAAGTTTCTAAGGAGCATTGCAACTTTTTCTGATTAGGATGTTGACCTAGTGTTTAACTACTTAACAAGTATATGATGGTTTATGGGCACGGTGTGGAAGTCTTGCATGTGCAATAACATCGAAAAAACTGGAAAAATCCTTATCTTGCTTTTCCTTGGCTGGAGCACTTAGCAAGACTTGAAAAGCATTTGATCCCATTAAAATTGTCACAGCTATCATAGCTGCAGTCCAGTGGTCTGTTTACTCATTGCTGGGTTCTTCTCATATTTTGGTGTATACGATGATCTTTTTGTGATCATGCATAGAAGAGCATAGTGTCTTCATGAAAGCTCCATTCAGAAGTAGTCACTTGGATAAGAAATGTGGAAGAATGGTTCAAGGTCACAGTTGACTATCATTTATTCGTGCATAATCTTTTAGCCACTTTTGTTTGAACATTTGTCTTTCTGTTTTTCTTTTTTTTTTTTTTTTTTTTTTTTGGGGGGGGGGGGGGGGGGGGAAGGTGGGTGTGTGTGTAGGTGGGGTGGTTCTATCGCCCTTAGTAGGTTCAGGATCTATAAACAGGATTGGTTTATTTATTTGTGTTCACTCAAGAGATCCCCTGCTCTTTGGGTTCCAAAAATTATGCATACTCGTGAAACGAATTGTTCTCCTGTTGGACCTTTGATGTAAACAGGCCTTTCATTTTTGTAAGCTGGCTTTAATGGAACTATCAATAACTTGATATATATGGAATCAATTATGTTGTATAAAAAGTGGCACAATTTGCATTTGGCCACAAGATTTGGAATTGGGAAGCTTAAGAATTTTTATTTTTCTTTGTTATCCATCCTTGCTGTTGGAAAAATAAAGCAAATCAAAACCCAATTCATTCTATGTTAATTGTTTTGGCCTGCTTGCCTTCATGTGAGGAGCCTGAGTTATTTAGCCATAGGAGAACTTAATGGCCACAATAGTGTAAACTACTTGCTATTGCCAAGTAAGTGCTTGTATAAAAGAAAATTTGGATGTGGTTTGCTAGTTTAATATTGTTAAGATGCATCATGTGCCTTTAAATTTTTCTAATTAGTTACTTCAACTTTTTGTACTTTTACCTTTTTATTTTTTGAGGATCTTTGTTGCTAGCTGCTTATTTTTGTTGTTCCCCCATTGAAGGAGGCCTGAATGTGGAAGGAGAGGCAGACAGCTGGGATTTTGGTGTAGGTATGCAGCTTGGATTGTGAATGTTTGGTACCTGATTGAAATTCAAGAAGATCAAAGATTTTAGTCCATCTGTTTTTCATTTGGCTGCTTTCTCTTAGGAAACTTATCCAGATAAAATATTAATATTAATATTAATATTAATATTATTATTTGGCTTTCACATATTTCTATATTGTGGCATTGATTTCCATGTTGAACATAAGAAATTAGATCTCCTTGCCCATCAGTTTGTAGTTGTGAGCTTATCATCCTTCACACTATTAGAGTAAAAAAATTGAAGCAAACATTTGTATTTGATGTTTTGATCTAATATGAAAAGTATTTTAATATATACTGGTGGGTATAGCTGGAGTATTGCGATGGCCTCTATCTTAGACAGATTATGCTAATCTGATCTTCTTGTGAATCTTTAGCTGGGTTGTGGTTTAACTGCGTTCAAAAGAAATGATTCAGAAATAGAAGAAAAGGGCAAGCCTGTGTATGCGTATGGATAACACTACCCGTGTGTTTTGCATTTCTAGGGGATGATATAATAAACCACCAATGATCCTTGCATCTGGCACAGTTATTTGAAAATTTTGCCTCAGGACCTGAAAGTTCATCTGAAAAAACCTTCCAAATATATAGATAAAAAACAAACAGCTTGAAGGTCTGAATTTGCTTCCAAATAATCAAAGAAAAAGTGTATCTCTTGTTATAATTGCATTGCATTGCTTTTATACATGATAACACAATTTTTATTGTTATGTCATTCTATGCAATAGTGCATAGCAATACTAGCATGCTCAAGCATGCCTGAAACAGGTAAGAACAAGATCCGTTAAGAATTGAGTATTTGATTTCAACGTGAAAAGTTGCCATTAAGCTCTAACTTTCTATGTAATTATTGATCTTTATTTAGGTGCTGGATTTTACCTAAATGCTAAACAAGAGAAGTGGAAGAACTGGCGTATGTATGACTATGTTGTCAAGGAACTACCAAAGATTTTGTATGAAAATTTTCCTCACCTTGACACATCAAGGGCATCTATATTTGGCCATTCAATGGGTGACATGGTGCTTTAATTATTTATCTGAAGAACCTTGACAAGTACAAGGTAAGATGCACTTGAAGATTCTGAGCCGTACAAGCATTTGCATGTTCTAACTTTTGGGTATTAAAATTATTATGAAATAAAATTGCAGTTCTTTTACCCTAGCCTAACCTCGAGGTTAGATGTCTTGGATCTTGGAAGAATTTTCTGCTTTGAAGGAAATTTCATTTATGGTTTTTTTTTTTTTTGGGTTAATGTGTGAATGATTTTCCAAGTTTGAGAGCCTTAACAAGTTTTTGATCATAACATTAGCACTCGAAGTTTTTGAGTTGTATAAGCTTATGGGTATTAGTTTGCAACTTTGTACTTTTGATTTTCCTGGCCCTTTGTTGAATGAAGCTCGTTTCCCTTTTCCTTTTGTTATGGGATGAATCAAATTTTCATATCCTAGCCTCTTAACTTGTATTTATTCATGTGACTTATGTTTTCCAGTCTGTTTCTGCCTACTCACCAATTGTCAATCCTATAAACTGTCCATGGGGTCAGAAGGCTTTCACAAATTATCTTGGTGACAATAAAGCTGAATGGGAGGTAATACTCTTTAAGCGAAGGATGTACGTTCTTGTGCAAGTAAATTCATATGGTGACTGAAATTTCAAAAAATGCAGGAATATGATGCTACTTGTCTGGTTTCAAAGTCCCATGATATATCGGCTACCATTTTAATTGATCAGGTAAAAATTATTTCTTTTAATTTGCTTGACCTTTTTGATAATTTGTACTTGAGACATGGAATGCTATGTTCTCTTGCATTCCTGGATCCCTGCTTTAGTTTTTGATCGGATGAGTCATTGTCTGCCGCTGTCATTGGGCAGGGTGAGGATGACAAATTCTTGCACGATCAGCTGCTGCCGGGCAAGTTTGAGGAGGCGTGCAGGAGGGCTAATGTTCCACTTCTGTTAAGATTTCATCCTGGTTATGATCACTCCTACTTTTTCATTGCCACTTTCATCGATGATCATATCCGTCACCATGCTCGAGCTCTTTCCCAGTGATGTCTTGTACTAAACTTGGTGTGTTGATGTTCCTTTGATGTTTAGTCTTTTCCTTGTCTGGAACTCTGCAGGTTGTGTATTCTTCCAGGAAGGTTTTTGTCTTTCTAGAAAGGGACATAGTTTCCTTCTTTTGACTTGACCCAAGGGAGACTATTATTAATGGGGAGACGTGTGTTTCTCAAATGCAGTACCATTTCCATAATTTGACTGCCATTTTTATTTATTTATTTATTGTTTTTGAAGGATGGGGTCTGGGATGTAAGATCAGCAATTAAGAGCCTGAGGTTCCAAAATCTTAAATTTCGATCTTGAACACCAGAGAGATGGATTGGAGGGTTAAATATTTATGGGATACCCATTCCCATGTACCACAATAAAATTTTATGGGACGTGTACTACGTAACAAAAATGGAAAAGTAAACCACCACTAGCCATGTTTAACGTTTCCAAATCTTTCCCTTATCGGTCCTCTTGTTTTGAACTACGGATGTGGGTTAATCAATAGTCAACATTCCAAAAAAAATCAAAAGACATCAATAACTAGCCTATTACCATCGGCAAAATAAAGGTTTAAGAAACTTTCTTTACTTAAAAAAAAAAAAAAAAAGAATCCCGCATTTCTTCTGCGGAATCTACAGTCTACGTTTTATGAAAATCAGACGGGAATGTTCAACAGAAAAAAAAACTGGGCAGGCAGAACGCAACTCCAACGTGAGGTTCTTATAGGGTATCAGCATTATCATGAGTCTCCACGGTCCTTTTGAGACAATAACTCTTTGTTTGGAGACGAAGTTGTGTAGGGAAAGAAAACTGAAAAAAAAAAAAAATGGGAAATTTGAAATACTAAGATGATTATTTTGACGTATAAATTCAATAAGCATTTGTTTATTGTTTTGGAATTCTTTTTGATAGGGAGTTAAAGACATAAAACAAAATAGGGAAAAGAAAATTCTGGATTTTAAATTAACTTACAGAGAGAAGAGAGGAACGCCGTTGAAAGGCAAACTTTTTAGTATTTTAGAGAGAGTTTTGGGATACAACCAATTCGCTCTGCCTAACTCTCTGGAGAATAGATTATCTATAAATATAATTTTTAGACTCGTAATCTTTTGAAATCCGTAACAATTTACATGAAAAAGCTTCTTTTATTGGAAGTCTTGAAAGTAATGTCAAAAAAAAAAAAAAAAAAGAGGCAGGTCTGCCCCACGATTTTGAGCATTAGGTGTAACCATCCATTCCAAACTCTCTCTAACACTCGTGGAACTGGCTAGAAAAAGTCAGTGAAAATGTCATAACGAAGATGCAGGAACCAACAATGATTCCAATTTCTCACGTATGAAGGCATCGATTCAGGCAACAATGTAATTATGATAATTATATTATATGATGGTAGAATGAACTGTTGAGGGAATCTTTTGTAGTAATAAGTTTGAGTGTCATTTCTCTTTTATACAAGTCATCTTCGTCCAATTTTTCAGATTTCAAATACAAATCATTGTTCTTGTTAAAAATATGAGAACCATAAACGAAAACGCTTGGAAGGATCTGTTTCTTTTTCAGGTATAGGTTTTAACGTGGTATATAGTAGGTGTCTTTTTGAAAACAATGGAAGAGAGGGAGATCAGAGCAGTCTGTCTAATTGCTCTAATTGGAAGGAAGAGAGGGAGATAGGGGTCGAGAGGGTTTAGGAGTAATTGTCGAAAGAGCAGTCTTAGATGCAAAGTTTGATTATGTTAGTAAGACAAATTAGTGTCAAATGGTGAAATGGAGTTCCTGATAATCAAGCAAGTTTGCAGGCCACGCAGCTGATTATTACAAATCAAATAACTCCTAGAAAATTACATTTGGAATCTTGCCGCTAGGAGCAAAAATACAAAGGGTACTTAGCATCAGGTGGCGTCCCCACAAGGATATATAGAAAATAATAATTAATAAATAAATAAAAGAGGCCAACCTAATCAAACATCTTTATAGCTTGTTGACAATGATAAAAAAAAATTGATGCAAGTAGTGACATTATTACTTAATTATTAAAATTTTGATATAAATTCTTACAATTCTTCCAATTTCAAAAGGTCTCAAGTCCAAAAGTCGTATCCATAAATAATCTGCCCTTAAAAGGAGTCTTTGGTGGCAGAGCGAATTGGAGAGAATTGCTCGTATGCCTTAACTTTCTTTCCAATTAACATGTTCGCCTCTCAAATTAAATGCCTCTTGAATTTATACATCACAGAAGTAATTTCAGTTTTCCAGATTTTAATTGGGAAACTCATGCTCGTGAGCCTGACCCGATGGCATCATTTCTGAAAATCAAAGTGACACAATGATTAGCCTACTACCGTCACCCCCCTCCACCCACCTCCTCCATCCATCATAAACTAATACAGGCAAGGCAGCATTATGTGAATAAACGGAAAAAGTATAATAATTAAGCACAAAAGAGAGGGTAAGCCATATATAATTATGGCCCTTGCTGATTATAAATGTTCCCTCAGCCACGAACATTTTCCGATAACATGGGTATGGGTTTAAGAGACATTGAGTATATACACTAGCACTGTAACGCCCTCCTATATACATACGCAGAATCTTCCAAGCAGCCAACAGAATTGCATCTGTACATACTGCAAAATGAAGCCAGCCTTAAAAAAAGGAGGATCAAACCAAAAAAAAGAAAAGGGAAAAAAGAGAAAAAGAGCTACCCCTTTTTAATGGAGGAAATATAGAGCTACACTTGCTTCCCCTTAATATCATCCCCTCAGTATCCTCCAGTAAAAGGCCTGCAAAAGTGGAGATCCCAAAATGCCTATTCTCATATGACAGGCACCTAACATTCCTGCCGATTCCATTAAAAGCCTGGTCAGCTCCATTTTATAGTCATCAAGTCAATGTGCTTGTATTTGCAGACCCAAACTCATTCATTCACAGGGGGCTACTGAATCTGTGGCGAATCAACCAGAGGCATGGCAACATGTGCTGGTTCAATGTTTTCATTCACGCTCTTTGTTGGTCTCCTTAGCCTCTTGGGCCTCAGGGATTGTGGTTCCGCATCTGGAAAAGGATCATCCAATGCGCATTCAATGGATGTGGAGTTTGAATCATTCATCTTTTGTGACCTCCTTGTTGATGGAGTCTGTTTGTCAGAAGTAGCTTTCCTCTGCAAAAGAGAAACTCTTATGCAAATAAAGCAGGCAGTGCAGCACTTATGTTACCACCTATAATATTAATACCAGCAAGCAATCCAAATAAAACAAATACTTTAATTTGCACACCTCAGTACATCAGATAATGAACCACAACAACATTAGTAACCATATTGTTGACTTTAAATATTAAACTGAGCCCTATACATAAAATTTGATAGTCCATGCAATGCTGGGGTAGATGTCTAGTATTAGTACTACGCTTCAATCATTTTGTCAAGTCAAACCTTGCACCCATTCAATTTTTTGTTTTTCTCCCTTGACATAATTCACTCAAATGTTACTAAGAGCAGGAATAGATAATCCTTATAACTAGTTCCAGTAATTTTGTCTCTGTGGTGGAATTGTCTAATTAGCAGCCAAAATATAGTTACCTCCATATTCCAAGTTCCAACCTGTCATTCATATACAAATTTAATTGTGATTCACACGAGAAAACATGTGAATGTCTCCACCTTGAAAATTCCTTTATCATCCAGACTCCAAGGAAATATTGACAAAGCTGAAAAAATCATTGTACTGAGAAAGTACAATAAAATTAAAGAGTAAAATGGAAGTACCTTTCTACTATTTAATTTTGTTTTCTCTGCACTTTGAGAGGGCTCAGATCCTGGAGCTACAGTTTCTTTCAAATCTTCTAAAGTTGCATCACCTTCGGCATCTAGCCGTATGGCTTTTGTTGGTTTTTTCTTCTGTCTTTCTTTGGCCTGACAAGCAAAAGGATACCCTATGAAACTGTAAGGAAAAGTAGGCTTCGTTGTGGCAAAAAAAATACTCCTTTTTTCTTCTTAACTATTACATCTGTTTCTCCTTTCAATTATATGTTTACACACCCATTGGATTTTGAAACAGGGAAAGTATCAGTTCTTACACCAGGAAAAAACAAAGGAATTTACTAATTTGTGGGAAAACAAACTGATATAACCAGAACTAAACCTCACCTGTGGCGGAATTTCTCTCAACTTCTGCTCCAACTGGGCATCATCTAGAAGTAAAGACACAACATCCTCAGGAGCCAAGAGATCACCCTGAACATGGCCACCAGTCATGACAAGCTGCTGGACAGTGCTTTTCTGACTCGCTCTTTGGAGAATTTTCTCCTCAATTGTCTCTTTACAAATAAGGCGGTATACAGTAACCTTCACCACAAGACAATGCTCTAGTCAGGAGATCTGATATCATCTTAAAAGAATCTGAGCGAGAACATTAATTATTTGCCAAACAAAAACATTTGAGCACACTTTTGAATGAAGGGATACCACACTAAATAGGTAAGTTATCTAGAGACAAGCTACAACAAATGA
The DNA here is from genome assembly GCA_037897445.1 of Ceriops zippeliana. Lineage (NCBI taxonomy): Eukaryota > Viridiplantae > Streptophyta > Magnoliopsida > Malpighiales > Rhizophoraceae > Ceriops > Ceriops zippeliana. Next base: position 1,390,299 of record JBAPLH010000216.1, on the reverse strand, counting down.
ATCTGCTAGTGAGAAGAAAATAATAAGACAACAATCAGGAGGAAACTAACATCCTTTGTCTGACCCAATCGGTGAGCTCTATCCATTGCCTGTAAATCTAAGGTTGGATTCCAATCACTTTCATAAAATATGACTGTGTCAGCAGCTGTCAAATTAATGCCCAGTCCACCTGCTCTCGTACTTAGCAAGAATACAAAAATATCATTCCTGCAACCAAAGACAATAAAGTCAGACAGAATTTAGAATCTCACATCAATTCAGAGCCAAAGTGAAGAGAAGAGAGAATTATTGACTAATGCTATTAAACAGATTATTGCACAGGAAGGAAATCCCTACCTAAGCTGGAAGTCTCTGACCATGTCACGGCGATCCATAATTGTGGAGGATCCATCAAGTCGAAGATATCTATATTTCCTATAATTCATGTAGTCCTGCAATTATGAACCAGTTAACAACAACAAATTTTGGGCAGAAAAAGGCCAGAGATAAATGGTCAACTAATTAATCCCATCATCGTTGAAGATTCTACACCATTTCCAACACCACAGACAAGCAAGTGAAGTGAAAGAAAATAGAAAATACATGAAACCAAAACTGATGTCAGCATCATGAATAACTATGAACTAAAAAAATAAAACCCATAGTTTAAAGATGTAAATTAATTCATTGACATACATATGTAAGCAAACCATTGGCATCATTTTATGCATGGCGAAATTCTAATTCTAATTTTCAATGTCTCCAGCTGAATGCCCTCCTTCTGTTTATAGAATTATTGCATTCCTGCACTAATAGTTGGTGCAATAGTGCATGCCGATCGACTTATAGACACAGCACCAGCTCAAGTGTATAACCAATTTCTCATTTGACATATCTGGAAATTGAATCCTCCAACAGACATCCAGATTAAATCAAGGTAGAATAATTTTCACAATTAAAACATAACCATAATCCTATGCCTTTCTTCATCCTGTCTGTATACAAAGTTTCCATAAGATCCTCTGCAACCCAAACCTTGTTTACAATTAAACTTGTATCACTTTCGGTCTACCTATGAGATCTTCAAAGATTTCATGAAAAACTGAAAAATTTACCTCAAGAATATTCAGCATTTTTGTCATTTGTGCAAACAACAAAATGCGATGGTTTTCAGCACGTAAGCGTTTCAAAAGTATATCAAGTGTTTGCAGCTTCCCAGAGTCCTACATAGAAAAATAAATGGAATGTAGGCATGAGCATTGATATTGTTTGTCTGTGTATGTGAGATAATTATTAAATCCATAGAGACAAACAGATCAATACCGAAAGTAATTTTGCTGGATCAAAGCTTTGCATTGGGGGACAAGACCCAAATATCCTGTGTGTCAGCTGAAAAGCAGGTTGTGAAACAGGAAGTTGTGAATCAATCTCCTGTACAAGAGGATGAGGATCCCGCTTATTGGGTCCATTAAATTCAGATGTCCGTGCAAAACCAAGTAACAACCTCTTAACCCAGGGCTGGTGCAACTCTTCAAGTGTTTTATAAGCAAAGTTTCTATTTGAGCATTGGGCACAAATCTATCAAGAACAAAAAGTTGCAGCAGATCAATAATCATAAGCATTACTCAATTAAGTGAAAAAAGTATAATTCAAAGGACCCAAATATACCGGGGGAGCTCTGGCTCGCGGGATGTATGTGTATATTGAATGTAGAAGTCTGATGTTTGAAAGAAGCCTGTCCTGATGAGAGGTGACTAGGGCCTCAAAAGGAGAATTTGCTGGACCTGCTGCAAATTCCCTTCTTAGCATTTTCACATCAGATCTCGATGGTATCAGTAGCATCCGCATGACAGCTCTTACTTTTCCCCTCTCAAGGTGATTGCTATCAGGGTCATTATCCATGTCTTTCATCAGCAAGTCTAAGATTCCATCCAAAAATTGCTGGTCCCATCTTGTAATTAAAAATAATACCCTCTCCATAAGGGAACCAGTTGCCAGGAATGAAACCTCTGCTGGGGACAAATCTATCAAATGAGTAAAACCAAATGTCCCACTCTTATCAAGCAAGCTATCCGAACAAGTCTCTTGTGCAAGCATTGATCGATAGACATTTTCTGGAGAAAAAATATTAAAATTCTTCTGAAATGATTCCCAGCAGACACCACACCTTACTGAAGAACAAAGTATTCCAGTACTTCTGAGATTCTCTTCATGGACTAACTTCGGTATCTGCCAGGAGCATAAAATTAGTTAGCATAGCACAAACTGTAAGGCTACTGGATTCAAAGAAGCCCATTGGTGAAACCATGAAGCTTCCATTTAAACTAATTGAAAGTATAATTTTTCTTTGCATGTCAAGAGAACAACATGCAAGTACCTTGTATGTAATTGGATTCTGGCTTCCTGAGTAATGTACATCCTCCAACTCCCCAAATGGAGGTGGCAGAAGAGAATTTGGAATCTCTCCAAAGTAGAAATATGTACTTCCTTCATTCCTTTCAAACAACTCTGGATGGTTGCAAACCTATCATCAGCACAGAAGTAAAAAAATCATATGAGTACAATTTTTTTTCTTAATTCTCTTTTCCCTGTTTCTCTCCTTTTTGCATGAGGGAATAAAAATTCATGAATACATGAAAGGAAAAAAAAGAGGACAAAAACATGAAAGGAAAAAAAAAATAATAATGACTGGCATATATCACAAAGTATCCGGAATATCAAAATCACAGAGCAGAATGCAAAAAGTTCAGCATTAGTAGCTTACCTTTCTTAGCTGGATAACTATATTCATTAAATTCATAATTTTCTTTTCGTTGAGATGTCCACGACTGCTGTCAAACAATTCAGCTAGAGAGATCTTGTTTTTAACAGCTTGGTAGAAAGCTTGCTGTCGAGAGCTCAACTTGCAGTGCACTGTAACCTCCGTTTTCCTAGTGAGCTCAGATATCACATCCTTTTTAACTCGTCGCAGCATGAAAGGCTTCAAAATTGCATGCTGCAAAAGACATAACCAGTGTGTAAGTCAGATCTCACAGCAAAAGACAGTGCACTAGGGCTAGAGATAGAAAGAGGGTTGCAATTTGATTAGAATTAAAAAGCTCCGCTGAATGGGAAAAAAGAAGACCATATCATTCAAGGTTATTAACCCGTTAGAGGTAAAATTGTTCACAAGCAGAGGTCTTGTTTCAACTCACACCAGGTGAGAATAATATCATTGTGAAAGCACCATGGATCAATGACCTTGAAACATTGATGATGGGTGTTACAAAGTTCCTCGGTGACCCAGAGTTTCCCCATGTAACCACATTCCTTGATATCCCAAATAAAAAAAATAAAAGAGCCCAGAAACCTTATTTTGGAATGAACCAACTATTTGCCAATTCAAACAGGCAGTGGAGTGAAATGCACAAAAACAACACATAGTTAGAAGGACTAAGTAGCTTAACAGCAATATTTGAGCATGATTCAGAAAATCAGACTGTAGAACCCTCTTCTTTCATCATCCAAATTGATTTATAACAATTTTTAAGCAACTGTGTTGTATCCGAAACATAAACCAAAGACCTTAATCCACAATATGTTGATCATACGGGTAATGAGACTCAAATAAGAAGCACACTCACCAATCTGTTAAGCTGGTGCTCATTCAATGTACCCCCATGTTCTGCATGGTTTTCAATTCTAATAACATAAGATGAAATGTCAGTCACATCTACTTACTGCTTGCTTACAACAAAAGGTGTCCTGTAGTGCTGGACACATACCCTTTAGAAAACCATTCATTGAACTGTTCATGGCTGTCAAATAATGTGGGCATGATGAAATGCAGAAGGGCCCACAATTCTGCCATGTTGTTCTGGATTGGGGTACCCGTTAGAAGCAAGCGATTACGACAATTGAAACTGAGAAGAGTCTTCCACCTTATACTGCAAAAAACGTTCAATAAATGCCAGAGGGATCTCAAGAATTCATTGCATTGCAGATCCACATAACCATATATATACCCACTACCATCCAAGTTTGTGCATGCATATAGAAAACCATTACTGATGTACTAAAAAGTGAAACGATATGAGGGATATTTAGTTTTACTGATTTCTTTTCTTTCTGGCATGAATTGCATGTAATTATGACTCCAGGAGTTGGCAGAATAGAAAAGAAGAAAAATCAACAGAATCACATTATGCAGCTCTATTCTTTGAGGTGTTAATAAGGAATATAAAAATCAGGAACTTCAGGATAGAATTAAAACCTGTTGGAACTTTTAATAGCCTGAGCTTCATCTAACACCATATATTGCCATTTGACACGCCGAAATACTTCTCATCAGTCACTAAGAGCTGATAGCTGGTAATCAGAATGTGAAATCCTGCCTCCCTAGCAATTAAAATAACCCATACAAATTAGTAGTCACTAAATTAAAACATGAAATAGATGGCACCATCATGGCACTAATATGCATGTTTTTCTGTTTTAAGTGCTCAATAGAAAATCAAACTTTTGGATGCTGTCCATTCCCAAGGTGTGCACTGACACATACCAAAAGCAGTGAATAAATCAAGGAATTTACCACATTTTTTTATAAGTAACAATTTGTTCAAAGCATCAGAAAACTCTTGCAAAACAAATCAATCTAGAAAATATCCTCCCCGATATCATATGGAAGATCAAACCTATGTTCCTTTCTGGTCAACACTTCGAGCCTTTCTCTTTTCTCTTGGATATAATATCAACCATATCCAATTATGATCAGGCAAATTGAATAAAAGAAAAAAAAAGGACCTAAGTGGGATAATTTTCATTCTGTGACGAAAAAAAATAAAAGAGAAAAAAGAAAAAAAGAAGAAGAGGAAGAAGGAATCAAACAGCTGTCAAGAGGAAATTACCTACGATATAGGCGCTTTGGATTGATGTTTTTCCTAAGTATCACCCGTTCTTGAAGTGGACCCCAATATGGAAGAACTTTCAAATCAGGGCAGAAACGACTAATTTCATCAGCCCAGTTATTCAAGACAGAAGCAGGTGCAACAATCAGAAAAGGCCCCCATATGTTTTTCTCCTGGCAAGAATCAGTTCAAGCAATAATGAGTAAAAATACATGAAAACAATTTCAGTTAGACATTAAATAGAATACTCACCTCAGCCAAATGAGCCAAGAATGCCATTGCCTGGATAGTCTTTCCAAGGCCCATCTCATCAGCAAGTATACCATTTAAACCCTGAAAAAGGGCATTGAACATTCAAAGGATTAACAGAACAAGGAATTTCAAATATTCATATAAAGAGTGCATTACTACCTGTTCATAACAATTAACCAGCCACTGAAGACCCTTCAACTGATATTCCTTGAGGCTTCCCTTAAACAACTCTGGTGTCTGCACAGTTGATGTCATAGGCATGGTAGAGCTGCAAATGATTAGGACAAGTTTCAATTGAATGATGCCAGCAAGAAAGAAATTGTAAAAGAGAAATCTTTTTATTGCAAGTGTAAAAAAAAAAAAGACTTTAAAAGCTTTATTTTACTAGAAATAGCAACCAAATAGAAGACTGACGGGTTAAGCAGATCAATGTTACTAGATCCTGCAACTGAGACATCATTTGAAGGTCCCTCAGTATCCGCACCTTCACGCAGCTTTGAACATTCATCATCGAAAGCACTGGTCAATTTTTTCTGCTTAGAGACTGCATGTTGAGCAGCTTTCAGTGCCTCATTTCTCAATTCAGTCTCCTCAGGATCCTCTCCAGGCTGAGCTTCAGAAGAGCTCAAATGCATTTCCTGGTCATCTGCTTTCTCTTTTCCAGCAGGAAAGCCTTCGGAGGGCTGCAAATTTGGCTTGTTTTGCATGAAGTGACTATAAAGTTCCGTTTGTTGTATGAGAAAATTCAGCCTTTGTTGCTGTCTCTTTACTTCTCGAAGCTCCTGTTCACGCCTTAAAGCTTCTGCAGCTTCTCTTTCCTCCCTTTTCCTCACTTCTGCCTGCAAGAAAAGAGGTTGAGCAGTACAAAATAGTTGCACCCTTATTTTATATCTCCATTCAATGTTAGCCATAATAATACATTTCTGTATGATATAAAGATTTTGATGGTCTACCATTGCTACAAAAAGCTCATTAAAAATTATTAAACTAGGAAACAGAAAAGTACCATCTCCTTATCTACTCGCTTCCAAAATAGCAGCATATCTCTGGCCAACTTCCTAGTGCGAATTACAGCACCCCTCATCAATTTAAGTGACTTACTGGCCTTCATTTTTACCTGGTAAATAAGATAACCATTGCTAAAACATCTAGTATCTCGTATTATAATAGCTGACATGATGAGATCATCCACCACTAGATTTATAACAATACAAAAGAAAGTACCAAGGCCATCTAAAATATACTTGCCTCTCTTTGACAATTTTCTGAGAACCTTTTCGCATCAATTAGTTGCTTCCGATGAAAAGTCATGAAAATCCGATGATGCTTAGGTATATCTCTCCTTACAATGTTCACCCAAACCTTACCAATCTTCTCCTTCTCCTCCCTCTCAATGACAGAAGAGTCTTTCTGTTCTTTTGGTTTCTTGGGTAGACTCCGCTCAATGATCTGCAACCATGAAAATAAAAATCAAAAAAGTGTAACAAAACAAAAAAGGTAGAAAAAACTGTGTTGAATATCCATGGTCAAATACGAACACAAACCTCATATGTCTCTCCTTTCTCCAAAACCTTCACATAGTAAATTTGCAATACACCGCCCTCTGACAAAATAGATCGTTGTATATTTCCAGCTGATCCCTCAGGGATTGAGGAATTCAAGGCAGCCTCAGATATCTTGAGACTAAAATTCTGGGTAGAGTTAGACATAGCCAATGCCTTCAATCTAGCCTGAAGCGATTCATGCTGGGGCTGGGGTGCTCCCATTCCCACTGTGCTTCTATGTGCAAACTTTTTGTTATTTGCTATCATATCTGCCAATGACCCCAAATCTAAGGTTCCCTTCAGGTAGAACTCCTCCACATGGATTTCTGAGGAGCTTGGCAAGTTCAATGTTGCTGCAAGCTTCTCATAAGGAGGAGGTATCCTATAAGTGATTCCCTCCCCAATATCCAAATACGCAGGTTCATAGAACACTCTGCAAAGGATTGAAAAATATAAAGAGCTATTAATAAAAGGAATCATTAAAGTGATCAGAAACTGATATACTGTGGCATTTATAGTTATAGAGCATATCAGCATACTTTGGTTTATATTTTGGCTCATGAATATCTCCACACTTTTGTGAAGTACCATTATGGAGCCATTCAGATGTTGCTTCTACATCATATGGACCTCCCCTCTGCGCATTACCCAACTTCCTAGTTTTTGAACCGTGCAAAGTAATCTTTGGAACGGGCATCCCTGTGTGAAGCAAAGGAGGTGCAGGACTTGAGGAGGTATCCTTGTGCCTTCTCTTATACTTCAGAATGTGTTCCCCTAGCATTGATCTGTACCGCTCCTCTGTCATGTGTGTCCTGTAGTACCCTGCTTCCTCCTCTTCACTGTTGTTAGACTGCCTCTTTCGCTTAGCCAAATTCAATTCTCTATCTGAAGTAGCCCCATTGCCATAATTTTGCATTCCTCTGCCTAAATAAAAGCAACCAGATTGCTTAAGGATGAATGCATAAACAACTTACTCCACCCCAGCACAATCCACAACCAAAAGCCCATATCATACCCATACAGCTATATCCATACGAAGAGTGAGGTCAAAATATACTACAGCATTCAAAATATATAAATTCCCACAGAATACTCACGATGTCAACAGAAAAAACAGAAAAAAAAAAAAAAAAAAAATGAGTACCTTGGCTACCTCTGCTCTCATCCTGACTACTATTCCCATAATAATCAAAATCATCATCTGGTTGTGGAATTTTGAAGTTCATCAAAGACTAAAAAACAAAAAAAAAAAAATCCCACAATGAGATCCACATATATAAACAAAAATAGAAAATTATCCAGTTGCCTAAAACCGATATGAATTCATCCAATCTAAATAGGAAAAAAGTCATGATGAACGAGAAAAACAAAAGGAACCCAATTGAGAAGAGCAAAAACCCATGTGGAGAAACCTCAAGATTGAACAGATTGGAGAATGACAGCGGCTGCTCCTTGGCTTGTACCCTCCTCCTGTGCTCCATGGAATCGAGTCCCTACAAGGACAGCTGCTGCACCTTGGCTCGTTGACTGCAAGTTTTTCTTTAAATATAATAATGATGATGATTATTATTATTATTATTATTATTATTATTTTCAAGAGCCAGTGGGGATCTAGGTTTTCTGTATGGAGGAGGCCGAAGCATCCTTTTTCCTCTGGGGCATAATGGACCGCGAAAGAGACAACAAAAAATAAAAATAAAAATAATAAAAAAAAGGCAGTGGCAACAGAGGATTGAGTTTGGGACCGCGTGGCGGGGGTGCGTACGATAAGGTGAGGGGAGGGAGAGAGAAACAGACCGTAGTAGATACAGAAGGCGCAGGGAAGCTCCCTTCTTCCCGCCAAATGCTAAAGTGCGCAGCCTTGGACTCATGCCGCAGTTTCCAAAGGTTCTCGTAGGTTAGGTAACCTTGTCCCATCAACCATAACGAGAGAATTTGTGTTGTTTCGTTGACAACTCTTCTTCTTCTTCTTCTCCTCTTTTTTTTATTTTCAACCTAAAAACTCATTTATCAGCAAAAGGTGTTTACTCAAGATTTTAAAAATTAACTTAGTCATTAAATAAAAAAATTAGAGATTTTAGATTTAATCAATTTAATTATAATTAGAATATTAAAAAATATATTTAAGATTAAAAATATAAAAATTTTAATATTTATATACATTATATAAAATATTAATAAATAAAATATAATTATAATTAAATTACAAGTTTATATATACATATATGTAATTTATATATAATAAATTTTAAAAATAAATCAATACAATACATTAATAAATAAAAATAATTTAAGTTAATAAATTTAATACAAAATATAGTATAGTTTATATATTTTTATTTTAAAGTAATCTCCAATTTTTTAAGAATAAAATATTTTAATATAAATAAAATAATTTAAATTAAAAAACATATATATCAATATAATATAATATATAATTTCAAATATTTTTATTAAAATGTAAATAAATATACTATAAAAATATTTTTTTCTAAATTTTATGATTTATGGTTAAAAAAATTATAAAATAACGTCACTTTTTAAAATAAAATCATGTCATCATTAATAATTCATTTGTAAACACTATTATTTAAATGTTTTGTGATTTAAGTTCGAGACTTGTTGCTTCAAAATCTAACTAACCAATTCATCGATTTAACTACCAAGTTTTCAAATTAATGGTTTTTTAAGGTAAATTAGATTTATTTTTTAATTTTATTAGGCTAATTCATTGATGTGATCTAATTTTAAAAAATTTTATTTAATGACTTGAACTCTTAGGAATTCAAGTTATAATTAATCAAAAAATTAAAATTATAAAATTTTATTATTATGAATAACATTAAAATTAAATTTAAAAAAATTAATTTAATAAAAAAACTAATTAACATATATAAATATTTAATTTTAGTATATAATTATAAATATATAATTTCAAAATAAACTTATCAAATACACACTTATAAAATACTAACTAAATTTTTCAATAATTTGATGAATGAACTTTTAAATAAATTTTAAAATGACAAGTCTAAAGGAATTGAAATTGCATTTATTTAAACTTAACCCATTTATTAAAGAATTTTTGAACTAAGTTTACGTGTGTTCCTTTAAATAGAAATAATGATATTTTTAGTTCTAAATCTTACAATTTTTCAGAATATAATTTTTAATTAATATATTTTTTAAAATTACGAATTATGATGTTTTAATTTTTTTTTATCTTCTTCTTCTTGCTTTAAGATTAATTGATGTGATTATTCTACATATTTTTTTATCTCTTTTTAACCTTTTACTTTATATTCTTTTTTTTTTAACTTTTCTCTTTACTTTCTTAACACTTTTAATTTTCTCTTATTTAGCTTCATACTCCCTTTTCTTTTTTCATATATTTTTTTTCATTTTCTTTTAACATTTTTCTCTTTATTGTTTATCTATATTTGTTTTCTATATTTTATGCATTTATAATTTTTCTATTCATTTTCTGTATGTGTCTTTACACTTTTACATTCTTTCTATTACCTCTTCACATTTTTATTTTCTTTACACACTTGCTCTCTTTTACTTTGACTTTTTATGTTTTAGTACACTTCTCGTTCTATATTCTCATTACATTATGTCTCTCCTCTCTCCTCATATTTTTTAATCTACCCTCCAACACATTGTTTTTAATTCTTCTTCCATCATTATAACATATTTCTTTATAATTTTCTTTTATACTTTTTATCTATAACCTCTTTTTATACATTTTTTATATTATGTTTTATTTATTTTTCTCTATATCAACATTTTCTTTCTATATATATTTTTTATTTTTGTACTTATTTTATTTACTCTCTCATTTTAATTTTTGTCCATATTCTCTTATGTCATATCTTTTGACCCTTTGTTTACTTTTTCTTATTCATTTTCTGACTTTTTTCACTTTCATGTCTTTCCATACTTCTTTTACTATATCATTTATTTTTGTATTCTATTTATATTTTTTGTATATAATAATGAGTAAAAATAAGTATTATTTAAAATAAATAGTTATTGAAAATAAATTATTAAATAGTATAATAAAGAATAAAAATAATAAAATATAAAGAAAAAAAATAGAAAAGAAAAATCATTATAGCTAAATAAACACTGAAGTGATTTTTACAATTTTATTACTATTAATGGTAGATATAATTACTTAGTTCATACCTTCAATTATTTAGACCAAAAATATCTCAATAAACATATTTCTTAAATCTTTTAGAAAATTAAAATTACTAAACTTAATTTGATCCAAAAACAAACACAAACTTAAGTTTTCAATTAAACTTGAACTAAATAATCTAGTCATCAAGTCTTTAATAGTTTTCTATCTTCTTAATTTAAAAAAAAATTATTCAAGAATATTTATATGAAAATTTATATTACTAAAGTTGAAAGAAATTTGATAAAACACTTATGCAGCAACATTTAGTTAATTTTAGGAAGTTTTAAATATTTGATTTGTGCCCTAATTTTCATAGTAAAGTTTCATAATAATACTATTTAAAATTAGTTTAATAGTTAATTTATAATTTGTTTAGTATTTTAGAATTAAGATTTTAATATGCATTTAATTTATTAAATTTACTTAATTACATTTCAACATGTATTACAATTTATTTAATCAATATTAATAATTTTCACATGTCTAAAATTTAATTAATTCATTATAAGAATTTTCAAACAAAATGTTACTTTTATGTCTAAAGAATTGCTCATATGATAATTGTATAAATAATTTTTAAACTTAAGACATCCAGGATATCTTGTAAAGGAGTTATTATGCTTTCATATAAACTCTAATTACCTAAGCAAACCCAAATATTTAAACTATTAAAAAAGTTTGATTCATCCTTTTAATGCATAATTTCTTAATATAATTTAATATTTTCATCACACTAATGTTTCAATAAAACATAAAGTATAAAATTATTAGTTATCAAATAATCATATGGTCATTGATTTTATGAATAATATTATAATTTCTTATGAATTATCACTTCACCTTAAGCAAAGACTTTCTAAATCAATACTCATTAGCAACAAATAGAATATTCTTTTATAATTACTTTAAAGTAATGAATTTTTTATTAATTACTTATCTCCATATAATTTATGACATGTCTAATATTCACATCCATAAGTAATCCTTGGTTAATATAACCTAAAAGTAATGTCAATAGATATTAATTCTAGTATAAGATAACTTAGTAATCACAAATCTAAATATCATTTTCATGATTATCATTTGAGAAATTCCTTAAATACACAAGTAATGTTCTAAGTAGAAACTCTTATAATAGGTTAATTCAATGAATTATTCATTTAATAAGAACACATATATTTGTGTAACTATCTTCATGCTCTAGTTTATAAAATAAAATGTATTTTTCATAAAAAAATATATAATATATGTTAATCTTACAATTCTATTAATGTCATGTTTTGATGACGCATTAATTAGAAATATTTAGGAATAATACTTAATGTAATAAGTATATCATAATTATAATTTCATCATAATTACCTTTGTAAAGTATATTTATTTTATGAATTTTATCTTTACAATTTATTAATGACAATAATATGTATATAAACAATACTAAAGACAAAAAGCACATTTAATTGATTAATAATATATGAATATGTATTTATAATGGTAACCAAGTCATATACAATATTTTTAATTATCTATGTATCATATATGATATTTCTTAATTTGGCAATTATGCTTTTATCAAAACAAAGGCTTAATAAGAAAATTTGTAAGATCCTTTTAAGTGTGCATTCTTCTAATCTTTATAGATTTGATCTATTATCCTTATAATGAAAAGGAATTATTTAAGTACATAACTAAATTAATAATATGACTGAGGTTTTATATATAACAACTTATTGTTATTACAAAACAAAGTTATTGACTTAATAATATTTGAAACCTTACTAAATTTAATAATAAACTTTTTTATCCAAATTTCCTTATTTTGTTACTTCATATTCAAATTTTTACTCAAATATGATGATTGTGTCAAATTTAGAACCCTTTTAACTTATAGTCTTACTAATTAAAGTAAAACTTTATATACATTATGACCTATATTATCTTTAACAAGTTAAAAGCTATTATCTAAATGGTCCTAAACTTTAAATTTTCTTTATTAACTAAAAAACATTCTTAATACTTATTAAGTATTTAAAAATGTTATTTAATACTATCCATTGACTCTCATTAAGATCAATGTTATATCTACTTATTAGATATATCTAGCCTTGTATATAATCATATAAATGGTAGATTTTATATATCATATCTCTCAATTTTGTATTTTATAATACTTGTCCTTAATAATATTATGCAATATAAGTAAGAATATCATCTTGAATTCTTTCAATTCCACATTATTTTAGCAATTTGTAGTTAGATCAAATGATCAAAAGTAATCTTTTAGATTTATCTTTATAAATATTAAACATTAAAATCTAATCTTAAAAAATCTTTTCTCTTATTGTAAGATATTCCTCTCATTCCCTTTATGGAGAATATTCTTAAATTACCAAACTTTAATGAATTCAAATGATAGTATGTCCTTTTCTATTAACTTTATGTGATCTATATAAAGTACTAAAAAAGTAATATACTTCCACTAACCTTTTTGGAAATATAAGATCTATTTATTTTTTTAATAAAATCAAATTTTTTTATTCTTTTATCAATTACATATTCATACTCAGTAAAACCTAAATATAAACTCCATCATCAAACATGTATATTATTAATCAATTAAAGACATTCTTAAAATTTATCTATATCTAGTTGCTTACATATCTATATTTAGTATTTAGATTTAAGCAACTATATATCTTTTTTCTTTTTTTTCTTTTTTTTAATGAATAAGGGATTCAAAAATTTAAAAGCCAAAGCATATTCATCATTAAATGTCAAAAAAAAAAGTATAAATTGATAGTTAATAATTAAAATAATAATAATAAGAGTAAAAAGTTATTATGCGATATGATTTATAATATTTCTTAATCTAACTATAAAAAACCTAACAATTCATTATATATATAAAAAAAGAATTATTTGATCTTATGAATTAGATTAAGATGCTATCAAGATTATACCTCATAGAAATCCCACACAATCTAGATCATTAATGTTTTGCATAATCGTAAAGTTATAAAATTATGCAATTTGAATTGAGATTGTAATAAATTTACTTTAAAATCAAATATACCTTGTACTTTAACTAGTTACCTTATGTCTACCTTATATTGGTATCGATTTATGGATCAAGAGGTTTATTATTGAACTTACAGGTTCTACGTATTATTAAGTAATAATTATATATTGTAGAAATAATAAAGTTATTGTATAAGAAACCTAAGTCTCATAAATGATCCAATTATGAATTTAATTGTTTCTTTCTTATCATAAAGATGATAAAATGGAATGATGTAAAGATAAAGAAAGTACTGCTTAAGATAATTAGATAAATCCCAGTGCTAAGTCTTCAATCCAAAAAAAAAGTATGATTGCCATATTAAAGAATATTGTATATGATATATAGATTATTGACTATAATACAAATTGGAGAATGTTAATATATGTCCTATTAACCAATGTGATGGTTACAATTTTAAATACATATTTTATATTTCATACATATATATATAATTGATCAATTAAATTATTTTTTATCTTTAATATTATTTATATAATGATATAGTTATTAGTAAACTTCATGATACTAAGCATACAAGAAAATATGATAAACTATTGATTTTCTATGTTTTAGACATAATAGTAAGCAACACTATAAAGATGAAAAAGCTATAGTAATCGTTTTAATTTGAATTTTTGGTATTCTATAAAGAAATTGAAATTATATTTAGACTTTTTGCCTTTACATAAACATTAGAGTCTAATTAAAGAAATAAAGTTAGAATTAGATTAAAAATTTAGTAGATGTCGAACGATGCATAAAGTTTTATGGATTTTCATCAATTATGTCAATCTAGATCAAAAGACCATTTAAGCTTATAACATAAAGCTTATGTACTGTTTGTATGACTTTTTTTATATTTACGTAATTTTCTCTCTTTGTTTTCTTATAGGATGTTTAAGCAAAAATCAATCTAACATCTAAATTAGGAATTTGTATAATAGTTTTATTTCAAGTATTATTTATGTCTTATAAACTTGATAAATTATTATTTTCCTTTTATGTTACGTATAATAAATAAATTATTTTTTTATTATTAGATATTTAATATTGAAATAACTACTAATTCATAGTCGAATAACAAGTTTATGGAAATAGGATTTTTGCTCTTCTTTAAGTTTATTTGTACATTAACTTTGACATGTCTTTTAATTTTGTTTATGCATATTTTCCAAGTATAACTCAAAGTTTCATAAGTATATTTCACATATACTATTTTTTTAAATTATTAAAAAAAAACATATCGTGCTTTAAAATGCAATATTGAAAAACATACTTCATTAATTTACTATGACTTAAGTTAGTGTTAATAACAAAAATATCGTTATTAATGAGTGAATGGACTAAAACGCCTAAAAAAGAAGGGGGGGGGGTTATAGAACATGAAAAATTGCAGCTGTTTTACAAGAACCGTTGGTGTAGCCAAATCAATTACGAATTAGGTGTACTCTTGCGTAGGCCTGGATAAATAATGACTTCCTTACAACAATAAACCGAGCATTTTCTCTGAACTCAAAGAAGACGAGTCCTGTGGAAGTTGATTAGAATTGTCATTTTCTTCATTCCAGTGCAGTGAAATTTTATTCAGCTCGATTGGAAGATACAACGAGCATCTTCACGCACACTAAACATGAGAAGGAAGCTTTAATGAACTACGAAGAACTTTAACTCTGCAAAGCTCTTACGTCATTATATTAGAAAAGAAGTGCGGTGCACTTGCAGTCATGAATGTTGACACTAACAAGTCAATACATTGGAAAAAACAAAAAAAGCCATGGGAGAATAATAATGATCAATCGGGAAAGACCATGAGACAAGCGAAGAAGATGAAATATTTGCTCCGTGGTTACTTAAAATATTGCAAATGCTAATGTCAGATGTGCACCCCACTCAATCATTGTGCCTTCCATTGCATGTCCTTGCAGCTGAATGAATCCCATCGCAAGACAACATGAAATGCAAGTAAATCAACTTTGTCTAATAGTATCCAAAGATGGTATGACTAACCAAAACATGATACTAAATAACACTCCGATAAATTTTCATCTTTGCAATGGGAATTCCCTTTATTATAGTTGACAGAACAAGTGGGGTTCAATAAAGGGAAGTATAATAATTGTATTGACCAAAAATTTCATGTATTGATTCTTGAATACCTGTCATGATAGAAAATTCGTGTAGGATTTTCTCAGATTTTGCAAGTGTAGTGCATGTTCCTTCTTTTTCTCCAATCAAAGCTCTTCGCATCCCAATGCCGATTGTGTTCGGCTTGCCCTTTCATTGGGGGGGGGGGGGGGGGGGGGGGGACAAAAGACTCATATATAAATTAAATAAAAATTAATTAATAAAGTTGCTAAGCATCATTATACTTACGGTCCTAACTCCAATGTAAACTGTGAACCACACAAGATACAGGAGCATTAATCCAACTGCTTAATTGATAGAAATAGCAAAATTACGGGTCTCTGTGTACACTTTAATAAACAGACTATCTGATTTTGAACTAAACATAATCCATAATAGCACAAACGGAAGAAAAAAAAAAAAAAAAAAGGTGAAAGTTGCCCCATAAAAAAAAAAAAAAAAAAAAAAACCAAAAGATACAGTTGAAAGATGCAAGAGGCGATTTAATGCGAGATACGAAAAATGATTGGCAAGGTGGCTCTCACAATTTCTTTTTCTTTTTTGTTTTGTTCCTTTCTGGGTGGTTGATTAGTGGAGAGAAAAGTGAAGAAATAACCAGAGTTGGGGTCCAACTTCTTGCCCAAGGCCTTTTTAGTGTGCTTCTTACTAATCGATTTTATTGTCGATGTTATTGATTGCTAATGGTTGCTATTATTGATGATTATTATTATCATTATTAGTGAATATAATAAATTTATAATATTTAGTTGAACTGATATTATTGATTACTGTTAATTATTAAAATTACTATTCATAACATTATGTTTCTCAATTCATAATTATTTTTTAAAAAAATTCATTTTTTTTATTCATAAATAAGAACTAAAATTTTGATTAACCTAAAAATGATGTTCGTCCTCTTATCAACACACATTAGTAATTTTACTTTTTAATTCTAACAATTTATTTTCCCCACAAAGAAGTTCTATTTACAAATTTTACCAATATGACATGCTGCAAATAATATGGATTAATTAAACACTCTTAACACTTTGCTCTTTCCAACCGAACAGCAACAATAACCCTGAAGAATAAAACAAATATTTGGCAAAAATGATTTTATCCTTTCCGTAAGAAAGTAATAAAAAATTAATTCTTTACTTTTGCAGTATATCCTGTTACCAAATTACTAATAATAATAAAAAAAAAAACAAATGTTTCAAGGTTCTGTATTGAGTTGAGTACTTTTCATTATCTCCATCAACGTCACTTGCATAAAAAAAAAAAAAAAAAAACTGTTGCTCCCATATCACAACAAGACAGCTGCAAGCCCAGACACCAAACAATTGAAATTCAGCATGCATCTGACTTTGACGACGTTGAAAAATCTAAGGTAGCGGTAAAAACCAAAACCCAATTATGAGTTAGCTCTTCCTTATTGGTGTTGAATAGAACAAGAAAAATAGGCTGTTGAATCTGGGTGAGGCAGAGTGGCAGCGCCACGAGTAAATTAGGAATGCAAGCATCGCCTGATGAACCTGGAACCTTGGCTCCTCAATTTCCCTTTCCAACTTTTTACAGGTCATACAGCTTAGATTCAGTACCCAGCATCTTTGCTTAATGTTTTGAATCTTGCACAAATGGAGCTCTGCTTGCCTCAGATCCAGTCTTCTCAAGGTCTTATTAATTACTGAATAGGAGTAGGGCTTTTACTCCTGATAGATCAGTGACAAAGGTTTGCTGCTTCATGATTGAAATCCCAAGACTTATGAACTCCTCTCATTACTGATAATGTGAATATCGATGTGTTTTCCCACTATCCTGCCAATTCCGTCGACGGTGACTTCTCTCAAACGGATAGTTATAACCATCCGATGTTTTTCCATTTGGCCTACTTCCATTGCTTTCCTTTGATCCCTTTCTAATTTCCTCATCAAGATCATACTGTGACCGCTGTCGATTGAAAATGGTGGATCACTAAAAAAAAAAGAATTACAGACAAACATAGAACTATTGGAAGGTAATTGCAAATTCAAATAGAACTTCTAAGTAATTGCACAACTTTCTATGTAGTACATACTAGGTGGAATTTGAGTTTGAATCATGGGCACAGAAACAATTATGACTCAGTCAAGTCAAACTCTCTGAGTCAGAGAGCAACATAGCACATGACAGTCCTGACTATCAGAGAACATGTTCCAGTGTGAATACAACGATCTCCAAGTTTCTAGCATTACCATATGCCCACTTAGCCATAATACCAAATGGACATATTAATATCTTTTCACTAAAAGTTACCTTGGATAAATTTTGATGTGGATTTGTCTCATAAGATTAACATCTTCTATTCAAGTCTCAAAGGGAAATGTAATAAAAGAAGCGGCTCATCCATAAAAGGGAGCACTAAAACTATTCTAGGCCACACGCCTGTCATACCACTAGAAAGCATTTGCCAAAAAGCTATACAACATGAGCATGTGGGGCAGATGCACAAGCAAGTATGCAGCAGGAAAGGCAGATTATATCAGTACAGGCTTTTTGTTAAATGGAAGTATGTAATGTAAACGCCGCAGCTTGTAAGGGGATGGCAGCAAATAAAATTAATGGCATCCCTTTGATCATTTATCCATGGGATTTGAAATGAAGATGATAATTAACATCTAGAGTGCACCGTGCACTTAAACCATCAATTTTGAGTCATTTGGATAACACAAACCTTTGTGGCATCAGAGAGCACAGCATATGCTTCTCCAATCATTTTAAACAACCTGTCAGCATCAATGTGAACCTCCTCAACAATTTCCTTCCAGAGTCGCCCCTCTTTTGCACTTTCACTTCTTGCCAGAAACTGACTGGCCTATAAAATAAAAACAACAATACATAAACATAAAATGACCATCTTTTCTGTGACTTAATATGCAGATACAGAAAGACTAAAACCTTGTCTGGGTGATGTCTGAGTGCTGCTTTGCGGTATGCCCTTTTTATCTCCAATGCTGTATCAGATACTTTAACACCACTGGCATTGCAATTAGTAGTCAATGAATTATAAACCCAAATAAGAAGTGGTAATGAATCATGGACAGGAATTGGCCTCAATAAACCCACAAAAGTATAATGAAATTGCACAAACTACATGCACAAGCAATCCACAATCTAAAATCTTAGCATGTGCAAAAACCCAGTAATACACACAGAAAAGGTAAATGAATAAAATAATTTCAAACCAAGCATGGCTGGACATGTGCCCCAAAATAAAATGTGAGCACAATTTAATATTGGTTCCATGGTATAAAAGGCTAATTGTGACATGTTATTCTGCATAGTTTTAGCAATATAGGGTGATGTGGACAAATTCTGCAGAATGAGGAATTTCACTTGCTTCATGTGCATGCACACATATGAGTACCTTGTAAAGCAAAGGATAAGCATTGAACATATGCAAAAAGAAAACTCAAGTGTTGCTCAGTAAGAAGAAAAGGTCAAGGGAGGACAGACAGGAAGGAAAGAGTTCTTCCCTTTTCACAAAGGTTACTTCGTTTTTCCTTGCTGCTGAACAGACATAGCCCAAGATAATGCAGCAAGAGGTCTTTTTGAAAAACCTTGGCAACCAAGATAAAAAGGAAAGAAATGCCAAAGCTTCTACACCATCAATTTAGAAGTAATAATGCAAGTAAAATCTGATTATAACATACACAGCAGACAAGGGAAGATCTAGGTCTATAGTACTTCAGTCAGAAGGACAACTTGAATGACTCACTTACAGGATAAGATACAAATCTAGTGAGCTGCCTTTCTTAGCCTTCTCTTCCATCAAGGACAGATGCCTATGAGCTTGTGTTAGTTCTTTTGTGCTGCCGTGGGCTCTACCAGGCGCACCAGACCGTCTGGGTTTCCCCCCAGTTTGATTCTCAAAAATAGATACAAGTCTTTGGAGATCCCTAGCTGCTTGTCCATAGTCTCTGATCATCTCATGCAAGGTGGCTCTCCTAGAAACTGCCTGCACAGGTACATATGCCAACAAAGAGCTTCACTACTTGTGTATGTGGTCAAATTGAGAACAAATGACATAAGCTTTCTTCCATCATGTGTCGTCTTAGACATGACAACCCAAAAAATAACAAATGCAAGTTGCTTAACTGAGATATTAGCAAGACAACAGGCACCCCAAACATACAAATCCATAGGCATTTTATCTTCTTGTGGCATTATTTGCACTAACATTTGGCACCATTTATGATATACAATTATTTTACGTCCCAAATTCAGATTCAGATATAAGCCAATAATTGGCAACGAACAATGTGATCATGTGAGCAGGAAAAAAAATCCTTTCCAGGTGAGGATGCCTGGACAGAGTTGACTTGTGAATGTCATGTCAGAGAGAGAGAGCGAGAGAGAGAGTTACAAGTGCATGTAATCACAAATATCTTGCCATGTTGGTCTTGTTTTAGCACCATCATTTTAATAATTTATTTCTTTCAGTTCACCAAATATGATGATAGAATAAATGCCTAAATAGAACAAATACTTGAAGCATTATACTAGGTTCTGCAGAACTAAGAGAAGAATTGCTAGAAGGCAGTAATGGGTAATCTTTACACGGACAGTCATAACAAACAGACAGATTTTTGACCTCAAAAAGAGGACAACAATCACATATGAAAGCATCAAACCTCAAGGATTTGATAATTTCTTATCCAGGCTAAACTTTGGCTCAGAATTTAAGAATAAAACTTCTTTGCATATGAATCAGCAATTAAAAATTGAGCTAGCAGAGACTGTAACAATTGATAGAGACTATCAGGTCAACAATTATTGTCGCAGATAAATTTCATAAACAAATGTACACTGTCTTAATTTGTTACAATAACTTATGATTAACTCTGTTTCAGCAAACAGGCCATGAGTATTTTTTAATACAGTGATCTGAATTCTTAAAAGACTTGGTCCAATCATCATCAAAAGGATATGGCATGTTTTCTAATCATCACAAATACTATTTCCTGAATGGGATCCATCAATTCAAAGAGGTGATCAGAAAACATAACAATGGACCAAAAATAGAATGTCAACCTTACGGTAACTTCCATCAAGGGCCATGGCTAGACTGCAATCAGCAATAGCATCTGCAATCTGACCCATAGCTTGGTATGCTGCTGCACGGTTGCAAAAACAGATAGCTGCAAAAGGCCATGATTCGACATTGCTTGATAGTGCAGCACTGTAATGCTCTACAGCTTCTGTATACCTTCCTGATCGAAAATCTTCATTCCCTGCATTCTGCAATTGATGAGAATATTACAGATTAAACAGTATCTATGTCAGGAAGAATGACAAATAGTTGTAATACAAGGTAACTGTCACAGATTATGTTTTTACTCTAGAAACTGAAGAAGAAATCAAGAAATAGCAGAACACAGTCAAACATATTACTGATCATTGGATTGACATTAATGACTCTTTTGACATTATAATATTATTTTTCAAGCAAATTGGAGATCACTATGAGCACACAAGCAACCAACAGCATACCTTACGGTCTAAAAGCTCACGTATGATGATGCTTAGTGAAATTGATGATGCCAATATCTTACTGGCATACCTACACAAGTGAACTTCATATTATGTATCTTCGACAAATTTTGAGAAAGGCAGGCCTAAACAAAACTGAATTCTGTAAATAATAAAAGCTAACTTTCGCCATTAAAATTAAGTAATTACTCATCGTTTATGGATCCCATTGTCTCTAACTTATCAAGTGAATCGAGTGCTGCCACAAACTGGACTATGATATTAGTGCCCCCTCTGCTGAGATGTAACTTCTAAAAGAACTACTAACTTCCACAAACTGGCTATTCCCACAGTGGCCTGCAGCAGCTTTTCAGCAGCACAAAGAGTTTCCTCACATAACTGAATCACCTGTTCATATCTCCGCAACTGCAAGATGGAATCAAAAAAGTTCCAAACTGAGATCAAATCTTATATGCACACAAACAAAACACTCATGGAACACATTTTGTTAAATGGAGCAAAAAACGAAATCATAACATTCTGGGAGAGCACAAACCATGAACATAAATTCTGCTTTCATTTCCAGTAATCTTTCTGAGTATGGGCTAATTGATAAGGCTTCATCAATTGCATCTAGAGCATTAGGCACTGCATCAGACGTCTGCTGTTCCAAAACTTTTACACCTTGATCCATGCTCTTAGCCACTTTCTGTGAGCCATGAGAGAGGGAGAGAGACATTAGTAACAAAACCAGAACAATTCCAAACACAAGAACCCATTGTTCTGGTTTTCCTTTCTCATTCATTTATTTCCTTTCCAAATAACAAAAGAAAGATGCATACCTGAGCCTTTGCTGGCCAGTAGCAGCTTCTATTGTGATTCTCCGATCTAAACAGATATCAGCCCCAGATTCCAAACATTTATTAAAATAGTGTAGTGCATCTTCAACTTCACCAAGTGCAAGATGACAGCTATAGAGAAGGCAAAGAAAATACCCACATTCAGAAAATTAAACAATTTTTGCAATTTTAGCTCTAGCTGGCAAATCTATCAATCTATGAATTGGCGTTTGACTTCCTGCAGGTTTTACTATAGCTCTATCATCCGGTGAAATTATTACACCTCCAAATACAATGAAGTTCTAGCATACAAGCAAGATATTAGGGAAATTATGTATAATTTTGAGGTCAAAAACCAAAGTGAAACCTTATGAAATTGAAGGAAAATACATTATCTTTTTCTTTTTGTTAAATGAATGATGGACCAATAAGGATTTTGTCTCATGCGTTCAGGGCTACTGAGATCACAAGATTGATCTTAGCTGAAGCAAAAACCATACTTGCCAGCTCTCATTTGAACTTTCACAAATTTGGGATCTAGAGCAGCAGCTGTCACACAGTCACTTAAGGCTGCCCTAATGCATCCAAGAGACATTCGTGTTGCTGCACGATTACTATAGCAAATAACAAGTGGCTTGAGGCAGAATCCTGAAGTCTCAGAAGAGGGGATAGAATTAATCCCACGGGTGTAAAATCCTCTGCCTTTGACATATCCCCCTTTTCATAAGCCTGATTACCCCTGCAATAAATTGAAAACAACAATGCTTAACTAACAAAATGACATGCAGGAAGTCAATTAAAGAAATAGGATAACACAAGAGGTTTAAAAAGCACCTCAGTCGCCATGTCTCACATGCCTCCTCAAAAGCAACAGTGGATGAGCTAGGACCTTGTTTCACTTCTTCATTTGCTTCAGATTCATTTGCCACTTTTCTTTGAAAAGAAGAACAATCTCCATCCTGAACCTGTGTGGGGCAAAAGGTGAAGAAATGCCGGCATTGTGTGCAAATGGAACAGAAAAAGAACCAACCTCAGCATTTTCTTTTGGTGCAAAGGCAGATGGCTTATGGGAAGCTTTCCTCCCATTTTTCCTTCTGCACAGAGGCTTGGATGTGGATGGGCCATTATGTTGACACAATGAAGCAGAAAAGGAAAACTTCAGCTGGCCTAGATCTTGTAAACCTGAGGCAAATGAATGCTGTGGTTTGCTATTTTGTTCTGTGTTTAAGTCAAGTGTATCTTCAGCTGAAGTGACATCAGGACAACCTGTTGTACAGACCTGCACACTGTTGAAACAATAGCAGACTGTTTCATCTCCAAGAGTAGATTGTTTTGAGGACTTATCCCCAATGATATGTCTTTCAGATTGATAGTGAGAACCCCCCTCATGTGGCCCTGTTGATTTCTTGTCATCTTTATCCAAGCCTTTTCCCTTTCTAAGTCCGGTTGCCACTTTCAAGGGACAGACAGAGGGCGCATGATTGTTGTCTAGCTGAGTAAAACCGTTTGATACAACAGATGCTTCTGCTGAACATTGTGGAGCTGAAGTAGTATCGTCATATGGAGAAAAATCCATGGGCGAGCAATCACCTGGAATGTTTGGGTTCTCTTGAGTATTGCATTCATTTTGCATGGGATTCATGTCCGCCTGTTGCTTTTGTTGATTCAATTTTCCCCCCATAATCTGTGACATTTTGTTCTTCTTTTTTCTACCCTTTACACTGAATTCCTTTTTTTCAATTAATTCAGGAAACAAACTTGCTTTTAAGCAAGGAATATCCCATTCTGGTGCTTTGAACTTTGTCAACAAAACCCCCAAACTATCTGAAGTGGTTGCAGCACTGATCTTATGAACATCCTTTCCAGTTTGAGAAATGGCAGATGCTTTGGAAGCAAAATAATTTCCTTCAGAATCAAGAGGAAATGACGAAAATAGACTTGATACAGCAGCATCATGTAATCGTGTCTCATCATTTGCTTGACATTGGGATAAGAGGCCCTCAGACTGACTCCTATTAGGTCCTGCATGAAGCATCTGAGGCTCTAAACTAGAAGTTCCAAACAAAGTATGAGCCATGTTACAACTTCTGTTCTTGTCAATGGATTCAAATTCCTTCCCACCAGTTCCCTTCACAGAATCAGAAAAAAGTTCTGATTTCCATTCATGAGATGTTCTATCCCAACCTCTAGACTTCGATAAAAGCTTCTTACTGTCAACTCCAGCAACATTCTTACAATCACCAATATTCAGATCTTTCAGCCCATTATCGAGATTGTATATTGGATTCATGGTAGAAGCACTGGCTATATCCCAACTAGATTCAAATGCTTGGTTGCAACACTCATCATTGATGCTACCATTTTGATCCCTTAAAATCCCATTCCAGCTTTTAGAAGGTTCATTGCCTAAATTTACCTCATCCAGGCATTCATCAAAATTGGAAATTTTCTTGCTGCTACTACCAAATAAAAAAACTGGAACGGGAACCGTCCCATTAGTGGCGGCACTATTTCGGGTGGCACCAGATGCAAACATACTAATGCCAGATTTTGTCTTTTCTGTACAATTATTAGACTCTCCTGCCTTAAAAGCCAAATTGAACCCCTTATTGCTCCCATTAGCTTGAAACTCAAATCCCAGTGGAGCATTGGAACCTGAAACCAACCCAGACTTACTGCCTCCTGTGTTCTGTTGCACACCAACGCTTTCTCTGTTAGCACCAAACACAAAACCAGTATTTCCAAGCTTCCGTTTCTCTGCTTCTGGCACCGATATTCCACGATTTCCATTGAATTGCATCTCCTTAGCCCCAAACACAAAGCCCACATTTTCGGACCCCAAAGACTCCACCTTACCACCAACTTGTTCCACTTTAGCACCAAAATCTCTCTCCACAGAATCCAAATTCCCTGCATAATTCAAATTCAATGCAGAATCGAACCTAAACACAAGACCCACACAAGAAAAAAGAAAAAAAAGAAAAAACCTCCACTCAACGCACGCTTGTCTAGAAATCCATTGGAAGTAGAGGATCGAAACGGGTTTAAATCTGACCCGAACTCACCCGAACCCACCGTCGACCTCCCGTGCAATCGCTTCCTCAACTTCACCAGCCTCGGTTTGGCCCGACCCGAAGATACTGGCCCAGTTCGCAACCCGGGAGCTCGAAATTCGCTCGCGTCACCAAAAACAGAGAACTTTACGCACTGTTTACAGTTATCTGCAGCATTGTTCGGAGCCGAAGTAGCGAAAACAGGGGTGGGATTAGAGTCATTGTTAGTTTGGGAGGACAACGGAGACCGGTTATTCACCGTCGCCGGAGACATTCACGGCGACACGGCGGCGGATTGTTTTCGGAAGGCTATGGGATGATCGGGGTTTTATGAAGGTCGGGGATTGAGAGCGGAGGGGTTTAGTTAGGGTTTTGCTTGGCGCTGGAGAGAAAGGAAGAGGAGTCTGCTTACTGGGAAGGCAAATGAAGAGCGGAGTTATCAAATTCAAAATTGGGAAAATTTGAATATTACATAATTATTTTATTTCAATTAACGTGGCTGTATTTTGATTTGATAAATAAATAAATAAATTTTGTTTCCTTATTAAAATAATGTTAATGTGCCATTTAGACCTTTAACTGGGCATCTTCGTTCATTTGAACTCTTAATATTCTCTTAAAAAAAAAATAGTTGTAATTAAACTTAAAGAGCCGAGTGAGATAGAAATTTATTAGATTCACAGGATAACAAAATTCTCTAAATTATATATATATATATAAAGTATAAAAAAATATATGTATTCTGAGATTTTTAAATATTTTAAAAAATAATTTGTGGAAAAAAGATTTTAAAAAAAAATTGGAAGTTAAAATAGAGATATAAAAGATGTTTAGTCTTTTGGTTTGAGTGAAATCATCGGGAGCATCCCAAATCAGCAGCCACGGGGCAATCGGACCTCTGCATTCCCCCCCCCCCCACCCCCACCCTTCCTCTCTCTAAATTCCTAACAATCATGTTCTCCTCTGCATTAAAATTTAGGCATAAAACTCACTTCAGTACACAGAATATTTTATGGATTTTTTTATTTTTATTTTTTTGCTTAGAAGGTATTTAAACGTGTTAGAGACTCTCTCTCTCTCTCTCTCTCTCTCATGGTTCCAAAATTTTTGTAAGTCTTAAAGTTTTTAAACAATAAAATTACCAATTCAAATCTTGTTCTATACCTTTGTTTCCCTCGATAAAAAAAAAAAAAAAAAAAAAAGAAGAAGCCATTAGACAGTAGATTCTCCGTAGGAAGTGATAGTTCAAACCAGCTTTGTTAAGAGCTTGCGAGAGAAAAAAAAATTACAAAAATAGCGTTAGATAATAAAAACAGTGCATTGATGCGGAAATTGATAAGATTAAGTGTGAAAAATATCATGAGTATATATTATTTAATTTTTTTTTTAAAAAAAATTTGTAGTATTATATATTTTAATAAATTAATTTTTGAAGAAGGTAATAGCACTATATGACAAGTGTATTAGAGGATACCTTTATCCCGGGTGCACGCTGCCAGGCGTACTAAAAGTGCATCGCGCACCACGACGACGACATCGATAAAACTAAGCGGGGGAGATGTCACGGTGCACCCACCCTATTCAACTCCTACGATCGTTGCCTTATGCATGCAACACGTTCACAAGGGATCCTTGTCAAATCCCATTGTCTACAATGGGAGTTTTAAAGGGTGAGGGGGGCAAGCAACACGGCGACGTCGGAACTGCATAGCATCAGTTGTCTCCCCCTACATGGGGGGGACAACAGCACAGACAAATGCCAGGCTGCTACACGTTCATATTTTCATTCATTGTTACTCTCGTTTGCTGAGGTAAGCCTTCACGAAGAATTCAAAGATATCGACTGGGGTCTCCGCATCATTTACAAGTATAAGGGCTTTGGTTTCCAGCCATTTCTCAGTCGGAGTGCTCACATACCGCGACAACGTCAAATTCCTCCTGGTCACAGCACGAGCTTATGTGCCAGTTCCACGCTTCTTTCCAAACACAAAATGCGGGGAACTCCGTGGAGTAGTTGTAAAATGCTTGCTACAAGAGATTGGCTAAGCTTGCGTTAATATTATTTACTTACTTATATTACAAATTATATTTAATTTATTTTCACTTGTTTTGTAATTTAATTTTGAATTGAGTGGGTTCATAATTTTCTTAAGATTAAATCGCAATTTAGTTTCGACGTAACATCTTGATTTAATACTTTTTGTGAAAAAAAAAAAAAAAAAGCCTTGTCGCTCGACGGGTGATAAATCTCATCATCCCCATAATGATTTGAAATGAGATTAGAATGGCAGGCCATCCCCAAAACACAGAAGGCGAGTTGACCCTAGGCCGGCTAAGCAGGGCAATTTTCTGTCAAAACGCTACATTCCCTCCCAAATTCACTGGCAAATAAGATTCTTAGCAACGAGAGCCCCAAACCCGCCGCCACTTGCGCCGTCTCCGGCGAGTCTCCGCACCAAGGCTACCACGCCCCCGATTTGCCACTCGAAATTATTCCTTCTCACTCCAAAACTATCCGTTTGAGGTAAGCGTCCCGCTTCTTCTTTAGTTTATCTTTTTCTTTCTTTGGTTGGGCCATTGCATATGTGAATGAGATAAATAAATTGCAGAAGCCTGTGGGCTGAGTTTTTTTTTTGGGGGGGGGGGGGGGGGCGGGGGGGTTTGTTTATAATTAGTAACTTTTCAATTTTGAAGACCAGAAAAACTGGGTGGCAACGCACCGACGTGTTTCGTGGCTCGCTTGCATTGTCTAGATTGCTGGACCAGATATTGTACTCTTAGCAGTACTAGCAGTCTTCGTGGCAAGTTTCCCTCCTGTCTTTGTGCCATGAAAATTTTAAATTATGGGTAAAGCACATTCACCTTGTGAGAATGAATCCTTAGATTTCTTGCATTTGCACTTTCTGTTAATCTTCAAGGTTTAGTAGACTGCCAAGTGTCAGCAGCCAAGCTCACTTAACCGATTGTTATATAATGATATAATTGATTGGTCCAGAAAGATGGTGCCAAGCATTTGTTAACTAAGAATACAACTGCTTTGAACTAGATTACCAAAGTTTTTTGTTGGGCCTTTTGTGCATCATGATGAATGTGTGAATTTCATTATCAAAATTGTAAGCTAAGTAGGCAAGTTACATCCTGCTACAAGCAATGATTGTCACATTTACATTTTATAGTTTTGCTACAGACCATACGCTGTCCAAGGAATTTGCTGATAAACATTCATGTGCCTAATGCCATGTTCAAATTTAATCAGTACTAAGTCTTTTCTAATTCTAGAGTGGTTTCTGTCATGTTGTCTTTTCTCTCTCCTCTATAATACACAACACAGATTTGAGATGGAAGATGCAGGTGGCTTTTCTTGTAGAGTAGCTTTAGTCCAGTTGAATTGGATAGACATAAGAATTTTGCTATAACTAAAGTGAAAATTGATTGATCCTATCAGTTTTTATGCACACTGATATGATTGGAAGATTTTGAATTATAATTTCAGGGTAACATTTTAAGCTAAAACTGATCAATGGGTTCCTATTTAACTGTTTTTCACGCCCAATCATATCTATTTGATTAACTGACTTCCTTTTCTATTTTCACATGTCAGGTGCAAAGTTACTGTGTCTGTATGAATATGAGCTGCAACTGAAATGGAGAGTGGCTTCTAGAAACTTTTAAGTTAAGGAGGAACAAGGATGAAAAACATAATGTGAAGTTGGACAGGCAACAGGGCAAACATGCTACAAAAAATTAAGGCAAGTAGAGCACCAGATCACAGGAAACTAAACAGAAGGTTCCTCACACCCCTTCATAAGCACAGTGTTTTTTGGAGACTAAGGATGGCATCTCACGTATTTTAGAAACGAAGAATTCATTTAAGAATTACTACTATATTCAGTGATTAAGAAAGAACCTTTCTGGCCAAGAAAATCATCAAACAATGGCATCATATTCATTGATTCAGTCTCTTCATGTCAATTCCTTGGGATCATTTCGCTGCTTATGTTTTCTCCCTAATCTCTTTCAGGTTAGTTCCATTCTTGTTTTTTCTTTAGAGCTGTGTATATGTATGTATCAATTTTCATAAACATTTACGCATAGACGAGAAAGAGTATTGGTTGTTATATAATTGTTTAGTTGCAGGTTGTTGGAAATTTTGTGAACTTTTGCATAAACACTCAACATATATAATTGTTTAATATGCTATGTGGCTAAAGGTTTTATCACTTTAGGGCTTGTGGGGTTTCACTGAAAATTCAGTTCAATGGCTTAACTTGTGAGAGTATATCACTTCAGGGTTTAGGGGCTTTGGTTCCATCAACACCTCAGTATTTTGGGATATCTTCCTTGAGTAAAAACACTTAATCGTGTTATTTTGGTGATGTCTTGGCACCATGTTGGCCTTTCTATTTTTCAGTAGAAAATGCCTTACCTTGGTAATTGCTCTGATTTAGTTGTCAGCTTCATATAGGCTTTTAGTATGGTATAGTTTTCTGTGAGACTTTTATGTAAATTTTGTTCATAAGAATAACATTTCTCTTTCCTTGATGACATTTGAAATGAATTCTGCTATGCAGCCCACTTATTTATTTGATTTTGGGAACACTAGATTTGTGTAGTTCTGTAACTGTGCATGAAATTGAAACTTTGGGTTCTTGTTGAATGTTTGGGCTAATTCTCCTTCATACTACCAAAAAATGAGATTCTTGCTGAATCCGAGTTTGCTGCACCAACAATCACCAAACTAATACCTATTCTGTTTAGTGCTTGAGGTGCTTTTGCATATAATGTAAGTCTCAAAGTGGATCAATTCCAACTTAGTGCCTTTGTATAAATAAGAGGTATCGTGCATTCTCTTAGTTCAGCTCCATAGCATAGCTGACTATACCAGATATCTTTCTTGCTTGGTGGTGTGGTCCTCACCCGCCCTGTTCCACCCAGGGAAAAATATAAAGTGGAAGATATTTTAGCCATTTGCACCAAGCTCCACCACCTTTAAAGGGATGAAACCTTTGAATGATGGGATACTAACTGTACAAATTTGAGTTGCTATTAGAAATGCTTATGCGGTTTTCGATTTCCTCTGTAGTTATTTCTGCTTTTGTTAAGATCAACATATGTTTTCCCTTAACTTCTCTTTCTGGCTTTTGCTTTTCCTAAACTTGTCACAGTTTTCCTCCCTTAGAGAGAAACTATTCAAGTCTTTCTTGCTTTTCTTTGTTCTCTTTCTTGTTTTCCTTCCCTTTTTTTTTTTTTAAACTTCATCTCTCAGTAAAGTTTGGCAGTGACTGACCAATGTCTTTGTTATGTCACACTTTTCCTAGCAGAAGGGAAGAAGACGAGCTGCCACTTGTATTGGGATGAAAGCCTGCCACCTTTCTTCTGTAGGTAACCACCATTGTTCTATCTATAGTGAAGTGTTACATGCACATAAGACTGTTAATATGCGAGCATCAGGTAATTTAGCTGTGTAGTGACTGTGACCTGAAACTCTACTGACTCTTTAATTATTTTTAGTATGATGAGACATGCTATCCATGTTTTGAAATCCATTATCTTTATTTATTGTTCTACTAATTTTGGATAATTACTCGCATGATTTTGCTCACCATGGTATGCAGAGTCAATATGCATACATACAGTCTATGCTATTTTGCCTAACTATCATGCAGGATTCTATTTGCATTCTGGTGCTTATGCAGTTTACATTGACTTAAACACGTCAAATATTGGATTCTAGGCCGTACAAATAAATCCAGTTGTTCTTGCATAATTTACAAACTGCTAATGCTTTTTATATGTGTCCAGTTGAAGTCTCCGACTTTGAATGTGATGAAGTTCATGATGATACTGGAGCAAGAGAGAAGAAAACTGCACTTCTTAGGGCTCTCACTCAGACTGCCGATGAATTTAGTACCGAGTCCATGCCATTCTTGCAGCGGTTTTTCAATCCACGCCGAGCTCCAGTGATATCTACAGGCTCATTGAAGCTTGATCTTGCACTTGGCATTGGTGGATTACCAAAGGTGATTTGCTTGAGGTCTGGAGTATCATTGTCAACCATGTCATGGGTATTTGGTTCTGTACATCAAAACAAAGTTTTATATTTTCCATCCCTTCTTGTATGAGCTGGTTCAGTGGGTAACCCCTCAATATATGGTTCTTGCTTCCACATGGGAGCTATAATGATTAATATCAATGGAACTTTTTGCAAATCTTCAAACGTTTTGGAAGGATCCCCTGGTTTCTTTTGTTTTTAGATTGTGTCTTCATGTATAGATTTCACTGTTGCTTGGAGGGCTTGCACCTCACTTTTACTTTCAAATAAGAAAAGTGCATTGCGTTTTGTCTTATTTCCTTTAAATCTGACACAACTGTCATTGCCTTTAGCCTAATGTACACTGGACAAGAGCAAACTAACTTTGGTGAATTGTCAGAAAATCAGATTTATGTTGGGATTTATGGTTGTAACTGGTTGGTTGTAAGAAACTGTACATTTCCTGTTAGAGGTACTGAAATTGGTGCCAAGTCAGGAATGAGGCCATACTCAAGGACTTTACTTTGATTGAGCTTGGCTAACTTGAGTGCAAGCACTGAACTGATTATAAAGTTTGAAGGGATAAAGTTGGATTCTAAATTGGGAGGAAACAAGATTCATGGACTTCACACATTTTTTGCCCAAAATATAATTGCATGTCATGAACATAAAATAGACTTCAACAATTAGCATTTACTGTTATTCATGAATGTTTATTTAGTAAGATATTTTAACATACGCATGTCCAGATCTCAAAAAATTAGTTTGACATTTACATTCTAACATGGGTGAGGAATCAATCTTACATTCAGGGAAGAATGGTTGAAATATATGGGCGAGAAGCTTCTGGCAAGACAACACTTGCACTCCATATCATCAAGGAAGCTCAAAAGCTTGGAGGTATGTGAAATTATCTTCATCCTTCTTTAAACTTGTATGATATATAGCTTGTGAAAGGTTGGTTTAATGAGGAATGAAGAAGCAATGTTTTAGCCAATCAGATTAATTGGAAATCAGAAGCCTTAAACAGAATATAAATCCTGCAATTGATCTTATTTTGAAGTACTAAGAAGTAAAAGTCAGTACCATTTTGTTGTAAGTTTGGAAATTTGATATAATTCAATGTGACTCCTTCCACTTCCACAGTAACTGTCATTAAGAGTTTCTTCTCTGTGATTGTGCACCAGATCCAGATCATGTGTTTGAGCCTAGTAAAACTTCTAGTTGCTGTGCAATAAAATTGTTCTTCAATATTTATTAGCTAGTTTTTGTGACAGTATTTTTTCTAGTCAGTCACCAATTTGAACCATTACTCGCCTGTCCTTGATGCATAAGTAGCCAGTCCCCAGCTATTGGTCATCAGCTGCCAGCTGGTCCAATAGGAAATTACATACATGCTTGCTAACATTTGGTAGTGACTAAGATTGGATGATCAATTCCTTTGGATACGACAGAGTACTGCCAAAGGGAAATGTGGACCATAACTGTAAACCTGTAATTAACATTTGCTATTTATTTGCTCCATAGTTTTATCTTGCTGGGTTCTTTTGAAATGTGTAGTTCATGTGAGAAGCTTTTGGTTGCTGTTTGATGTTTTTTGTAATAATTTCTACCTTTTCATGTCTCTGAAATATAATTCATATGTTAACTTTGCCCAGGATATTGTGCATACCTTGATGTAGAGAATGCAATGGATGCTTCACTTGCAGAATCAATGGGCATTGACACGGAAAAACTTCTTATGGCACCTCCAGATTCTGCTGAAAATATGTTGAGTATGGTTTATACGCTGACCAAAAGCGGGTCAGTGGATGTAATTGTGGTTGATAGTGTAAGTGATTAGTTCTTCTGCATAGAAGCATCTGAAAAACATGCTTATGCATCTTCACACTTTTCCTTTCTTACATGTTTGTTCATTATTGATTCTTAGTTTCCTATCAGCATTTTAGTGTTGCATAAGTAGCATTAGCATCCATAAAGACATCATAAGAGCAGCTTTTTGACAACACCTCTCCATTTATTTTTGGTTTGTTAGTTAATGCAGTTCTTTTTTCTTGCATGATTGTTGGAGCCTCAGTAAATTGCACCTCATATATGATTTTGTTCTCTTTACCCTTCTTTGCCTTCTAAATTTTCAAACTCTATTGCTGGGTTTACATGCTAATTTGTGTCTTCCATTCATGGCGTTTGCAGGTTGCGGCCCTTGTCCCCCAACTTGAAATTGACACTTTGGTAGGAGGTATCCATCAAGATATACAATCACGAATAATGAACCAAGCGCTTCGAAAAATTAATTATTCTCTATGTCAGTCGCAGACTCTTGTAGTTTTTCTCAATCAGGTTGAAGCCAATTAACTTGTGTGTATTTGAAGTAATTTGCTTCTTATGCTATAAACTATTTCTTACTTGATAAAGGTGACATTCTTCATTATTTTCCTCTCTAATACCCAGGTTAGATCAAGTTTAAAATCAGGACAAGGTCTTGGAAGTGCAGTTGAGGTCACATGTGGGGGAAGTGCGTTGAAATTCTATTCAGCGGTGCGGTTGAAAATGATCAGAAAAGGCTTGCTCAAGTCTGAGAACGAGGTATTTCTTGTTTTAGAATCCACCTAAATATGGACATTCTTTGGATATTTGATGTGAAGCATTGTGCCTCTTTAAAAGTGAGTTGAGTGACAATCTCGTGATCATTGTCTTTGCTTTTTCAGGGGAATGAGATATTTATGCCTTTTTCCCCCTTTTTTTTTTGGGTCAGGCTGCATTTATTTGAGCAACAAAAAACAGGAATAACAGAAAAGTCAATTATATGTTTATTATTTCTAATTTCTTTCCTGCTTCCATTGTGTTATTATTCTTTGCTTTTTTGCACGGAACTGTACATTTTAGTAAATGTGACCTAAAACCTCATGTCGCCCTGTCTTTGTTTCTTTTCATGTTTTTCTCTTGGCTTCATTCTCTGGATTCATCTTTTGTTTGTCACATCCCTGTTAGTTCCGGAGTAGAATTGTTCTGCTTTTATTATTCAGGCTGCTTCCGCTGCGACGACTGAGATATGATCATTGTGTTATAATGTTTTGTTGTCTTTAGGTTACTGGTCTCAAAGTGTGCGTGCAAGTGGTGAAAAATAAATTGGCACCCGCAGAGAAAACTGCTGAACTTGATATACAATTTGGTAGAGGGTTTTGTTGCTTATCGGAGGCTTTGGAATTGGCTTGTGAACACAAAGTCATTCTAAAAGAAGGAAACCATTACCGTCTGGGGAAAGAGGTTTTTAGTGATAGACATGAAATTGAACGGCATCTGGCTGAGGAGGGGGGTGTTCTTGATGACATGGTGTTGACCCTGAGGAGACAGTTGTTTGAAAGTGGGGAGTGATTGAGACAGTTGTTTGAAAGTGGGGAGTGATTGTTGTAGACATTAGACCTCTGGCTAGATGATTCTGATTCAGCAGCCGCCCTTAGCCCTCACATTCGTCTACCTTTGTTCATTTTCACCTTTTTCTTTTTAATGGTATCCTCACTTCGTTCTTCACTTTCAGTTGATCTTGCGTTGAACTTTGTCGTACTTTTTTCCTTCCCCTTGCCACCATTTCATTCTGCTGCATGATCTCTTTAGTGAGTCGAGTCGTTGGTTCCAATAACCAATTGGGCACGATGATCCATATTGGATGAAATAACAACGACAATGAACTTCTACAATCAATGTATTTGCATTGAGTCGGATCAAATCAGCATTTTCTGTCGCCTGTATGCATGACCGTCGATTGGAAAAATATCATCGCGAATCTCATTTCATGACTCCTTGCAACACGTAGTGAAATGGTCTATCAGCTATGCATCGGGACGCACGTTCTCGTATTACGAACAACCAACCAATCTTCAAATCGAGAGAACTAAATGCTGTTGACCGTCTGTCCATTATCAACATCCTTAAGGTTATGCTTATGCGTGCATCTACGGGGAATTCTGAGAGGGGCAATAAAAGATGCGGGAATCTCGAAAATCTGCTCGTGTTCGTGACTCATTGGGACAAGTGGAAAAGTATTATTAATCAAATATTAGGAGGGGGGTCTCTGTCTTGAAGAATTCAATGGTTTTTCTAAATTATGAAAGCTAATCATGATGAACATCACGTTTGTTCGATTGGCTTTATGGGATTAAAGATCACACGCACAGCTACCCGTGGTGAAATCAACGAGAGGTTGGATACAATTGTTGTAAATTGATCCAAGTTGGACACGGCCTAATTACCTCTCTGGGGTATATACCTTGAAAGAAGACTCTCTCTCTCTCTCTCCAAAAACAAAGATAATAATAATAATAATAATAAAAAGAGATCAAAATGCAACTTATGTGTAACCCTTTCAAGTGGTAGCCACAAATTACCTAGTTTTAATTTCTTATCAGAAATTAGGCTAGGCCAAAATGGAAAATTACATGAAACAAAGGAAGAGAATTTAAGAAGAAAAGAAAAGGTTAATTTTAAGAGATACAAAAACGCTTTCGATAATTTTTATTACAAAACACACTCAGCTTTTAAGGTAAGCAAGAGGATGTCGAGTCCACCATACCAACCAACACCCCCCCCACCCCCTTCTTGTGTTTTTTTTTTCTTTTTTTAAAGGTTACTTTTGTCAACGTAGTGCGTGCTGATATTAGCTTGATTACCACCCACGTGGTTATTTGGTCATATTCCCAGTCCGAGCGGAATGTTAGATGCAGGGGAGCATATTTGTCAGATCGGAATTAAATTGAATTAAATTAATACCCTTATTTATTATTTTATTTTTTTTAGAGAGAGAGAGAGAGAGAGAGAGATGACGTGGGAACTTTTATTTTAAAAATATATGAATATTAAAATTAAAACAATTTTTATTTTGAAGTTTACTTTGTTTTCTTTTAATGTATTCCTACCACTTAATCAGAATATCAAATTTTTTTTAAAAAAAGAATATCATTACACCTTATATATATATATATATATAAAATCAATTTAGAGCACTGAATATATCTCAAAAAAAATGGATTCAATTAACTTTTTCTCATCAATTTATTACCTTATTTGGCTAAAAAAAAACCAGAAAAATAAAAAGAGAAATTTGAAGGAAAGGAGAGCCATACAAAACCAAGCATTTTTTGCAACTCAAAAAGAAAATCTTCGATTATTAAAACAGTGCAGAAGCAGGAGAGAGCCATACAAAATCCAACAAACAATTGGCACTCTCTGCCTCTGTCGTCTCTTTGGTGGACCAACCAGCTCCTCTCTCTCTCTCTCTCTCTCTTTTTCTTTTTTTTTTCAGTCCCACCCCGCGGCAGTCAAAACAAAGATAAGATCGACGCCAGAATAAAGGAACTGATATGTGAGCCCTCTTCCAAACACCCCCCCCCCCCCAAAAAAAAAGAAATATTATTATAAAATTTTATTTTTTTTCTTAAAAATATTTTATATGCAATAATAATAATAATAATAAGTGTAATAAATTTAAAATAATGTGCAACAAGTGTGAAATTTATTTTTCTGATATTTAGTTAAATATAATCTCATTTTTATTATACATTAAATAAATTTTAGTGAAAAAGTTTAAAATTTTAAAATTTTGGTTACGCATGAATCCTGCTATTTAACAGCACCACCTCCCACTCATCTCTATCAATAATTCCACCAAAGTTTCTCCCTTTTTGTTTTTCTTTTTCTTTTTTAATAAAAGAAAATTTATTCATTAAACAAAGGGAATTGGGAGGGGGAGGAGGGAGGGTGGATGTTGTGGTGTTTTGAAGGAGGAAACCAATGTATTAAAGTACAATAAAAGAGCGCCGACACCTTCCACAAAGGGGTAGGCTTTTTCTTGGGAACCAAAATCCTCCTTGCGCAGCACTTGTCTGTCCCTTTCTCTGTCTTCTGCTCTGTTTCTTCGTCTCCTTCTTACCTACGAACCCCCGCCCCCAAAACGAAATATATATACAAGAAAAAAAAAAAAAAAGCAAGGGGCTAGAATATATAGAAGAAAGAGAGAGAAAGAAAGGAATTATGTGAGTGTTTATGTGTGTCTATTATTTAAAAAAAAAAAACTTGAATCTTTGTTTTTGGCCACTTATGTTCTGATTGTGATCGACCCCAACAAACAAGGACGCTGCCTCGAATCTAGACGAGGTTCTGGGCTTTTGATGAAACCTAGGACAAAATATCCTCAATACCCATTTGTTGTTTTCCGAGAATTTTTCTCTTACTCGTCCTTGTTTCTTTGTCTGAGACATAACTAATTTTTATCTGCTACTGCCTTTTTGTTTCAGATGTAAAACTGAACCCCTTCTTCCTTTTTGGGTTTTCCTCCTGAGTTGTTTGTTTTTTTTCTTTTGGATTTCTAAGAGTTGTAGGCTTTTGGGGTTCGATCGTTATGTATAGTAACAGGAGGAGACGGAGAGCGGATGCTTATCATCAGGGCACAAGATCACACCATAAGAAGCCGCCTCGTGGTATGTAGACGTGTTCGAAGTTCATTCCTTTTTTTATTTTTTTCTATTTCTTTTTGTGCTTTTTGCTTGATTGCTGACTCGTTGTTTCTTGATTGCTCTGTAAAGGCGGTGCATGTCTTTGATTGTAAAGGAAAAATGAGTTCTTGCTGCCTTTTCGTTTGGCCGCTTCTGTTTTTTGTGCCGATATATCTTCTTTTCGTAGTTTAAATTGTGTTATATAGATGTTATTGTTTGTGGATTTTGTGAAACCGTGCCTTATTTCGTTGGCCGTTTGCTTAAATGGGATGGTCGTACACCCTTACTTAGACGATGATCTTTTTAATCTTGTCTTTCTGATTATGGTTATGATCGAGGGAGGAACAGTTTGCCTAAATGGAATTTTGTGATGACTGATGAAACACCCCCTTTTTCTTTTTCTTTTTTTTTTTTGTTATGTGATTGTTGGAGTCTGTTACCTTTCTAAGGACTTATCTGCCGTAAAATCTCTCAGTGGGAGAGATATAGCCATGTAGGCAACTTTTCTTTTCTTGGACGATACTTTGGCTAAAACCAACGGGCAGTAGAAGTATCTTTTAGGAAGAGCTGATTTCTAAGAGAAGTGCTTTTTGATCAGATTTGGGCTTCTTTTGCTCTGCTTGCGTGATAGGGTTGGTCAGCACATTGAGACTTGTAAGGTGAACTTCGCAGTTTTTACTTTTAGAGTTGAAGGTCTTGTTAGGCAGTAGCTCTGAGGTAAATCTGCTGTTGTGTTTGAAATCATTATTCCTCTTTCGAAAATTGCTTATTCTGTGAATTATTGTTCAATGAAATTGATTGTTTTTATAGAAAATGGAGAGAAAATTGCACCGTGAAAATGGTGTGTGTTGGTCTGGCCTATTTTAATAACAGTAGCCTTTTAGTGGTGTGCAATTGTCAGGATTTTTCTTGTTTTAATTCTTTATCTCATATACAAACAAGTAGGAGACCAATGTGGAGATGTTAAGTGTTTTGAAGACTTGCTTGCCAAAATGTAAGCACATGACATTAAAATATCCTTAAATGGAAAAACGTTGCTGAAACAGAATGAATTTCAGAGAAATGTGGCCTTGTTCAGGGGATTGTGTCACTTTTGTCCAGTATGCTACATCACATTTGTTAAATTTATGCTGCCTACCACTATTGTTTTGATTTTCCTGGTAACAATTTTTTCATTACCACTCCTCGCCAAATTTTATTTGTAGAGTGTGCTATCTAGTTTTGTTACCATGCATCTTTTCCTTATTTGGAAAACCCTGTTCTTGCTTTTCTTCTGAACATTTTTTTGGTGCGTGTTTGTATTTTATTTGAGGTTAGATTTGTTCCCTTTTTTGTCAGGTAGTTGGCAGCCAACTGTACCCTCATGGGAGAAGAGATTTTGCTATTTAATTGGTTCAGTTCCGTGGAGAAAGCTCTTGGAAACCAAAAGATCCATGTATCTCTATGAGAATGTAGTTCAGTGGGATGATTCTGCCAGTGAAGAGGCATTTCACAATGCCAAAAACCGGTTCTGGGCAGAGATAAATGGTTTGCCTTGCAATATATCATTGCCAGATCCGGATAAATATATTGATGAAATTGACTGGGAGTGTAACATTGACCCCGAGTTGCTCTTGGACCTGGAACAGGAACCCAAAGATTCTGATGAAAGAGATGAAGGAGAGGAGGTTGTGATTCTTGGCAGTGGGCTTCTTTTGAACCAGTCTTTTTCATGCACTGGATGGGGAGAAGCAGAAGGGGATTTAGACAAGGCTGCTGATTTAAGACTAGATCATGGCTCCAAGGATACTAACCAGAAAAAGTTTAATAATGAGAAACTCTGGGAAACCAATGCTGACCACACTGTTGGAGATGTGAAGGATTTTGAATGGGAAAATTGTTGCAATAATACATACAGTTGGCATAATAATTCTAATGAATGGAATAACTTAAATGGTAAAGTTGGTGGAGACTGGGGAGAATGGGATGGAAATGTCAGGAAGATAGAAGGTACTGGCTGTTATATGTCAAGGTTTAAGACGTCCAGGTTCCAAGGTGATCAATGCCCGATAGACCATGGAGGGTGGAGGAGTGGAAGAGGAAGGAATAAGGCAAATTTGCTGTACTGAGGCCGTCTACTGGATCAGTGACCAATTTAAAGCGGTGCAGAAGTGCAGGTATTCATCCATGTCAGTATGTGCCCACCATTGACAATAACATTCTTGGGAGCTGGAGTTGTGCAGAATTGGAAAGTTTTGTAAGCATATATATAATGTAGCCCTCTAGTTTGTTTAGCATGCAACTATGTATTGTTTTATTTGTTTTGTATTGAAAGGTTTTGGTAGTAAGATTATGGCAACTAGGTTAGGCACCTATCAATGTGGGACTAAGTTGCAAGTTTTGTAGTTTCTTACCGAGGAAGATGTCTTTGTTAATACTATCATGTCATTTTTTGTGCGTTTTGCTGCTGTTTATGTATAATATATTTATGTTGCAAATCATCCTTATGCCGTCACGTCATTAGCTTAAAACGTGATGTGTATATGTAAGCAAGGTTTTCAATGCTAGGCCATATTGCATAAAGCCTTCTTTGCGTGACTGCTACTTCTCCAAAAGGGTTTGGGTTTGCAAGGTGATTTCTATGTACTGATGTGATGTGCCAAGGATTTCCTAATTTTAAACTATAAAGAATTGTTTCCTTTAAATTTACTTAAATCTATAATTTCCAAGGTCGTCATCTTCTTTTTCTTTTCCTTTTTTTTTTTTAGGTTTTGAGTTGAAAGTTGGTCGCTGTGGCAGATACATTGCAATTATCGCATCTGATTGGGCAATGAAGTTCTGCTCTAAGCAGTAGTAACTAAAAGGATGCTGTGGATGTGGACTAAATTGCCATTTGAGCCCTCGTGGGGAGGGAGGGTACAATGTTCTTGGATCTTAGCATCGGCTGGTTGAGCATCACAATGTTCTCCAACATTTTTGGCCTTCTTAAGAAGCTTCTTCTAACAAATGAGTAGTAAATTTGCCATAGCATTACTAGTAAATTGTTTGTGATGAAACCAACAAATGAGTAGAACTCAATTATACCCAATTTTGCTTTTATTCTGCGTAGCTATTAGCAGTTTGGTGACCTTGAAGATGACCAAAAATTGGATGCACATCGATATGAATGGGTTTTGTGTTTTGTATATCAGGTAATGCTAATAAAAATGCAGTTACAAAAGAAGCCATGCATATAGTTACTTAATGTTTGACTCTCAACGAAAGGAAAAACACAACATTAGATTCAATGCTGGTTTAGGCCAAGTGAAGAAGTGATCATTAAGTCTTCCTGATGTTGACATGGTAAATATTTGTGGCTTTTACTTGCAATTCAACAAGATTATGCTAATCAATCCTCCCAGTACGCGCGGCTGAAACAAGAGAATTCTATCTCTTATCAGAAACAAATTCACTTACAATATCCCGGCTTGTAGGGTTCTAAACTTCCTTCTGCCCATGATGCACTCGGTGCAAGGAGCAAAGTTATAAAATGGCAACTAAAATCTGACAATTGTCATGCCCTCTCATACAAAATGTGTTTATATACCTACCAAAACTGCATTTCTTTTCTCCACCAAAACGTGTGCTCCTTTGTTAAACCCCATTCCTCTAGCCAAACCATACAACAAAACCAGAAAGGGAAAGGTAATGGCATTGTTAATCAATACAAACAGAAGCATTTTCTCACTGATGCAACCTCATTTGTACCACTCAGCTAGGAGATACCTTAGTAAGAAACAGAAGCAGCATCCCATGGCCTGTCAACACAGTTAAAGGATATAATATGTGAGTCATCAAAAAGAAGCCTGTACATGCCGCATTGTACATATATTTTAGGTCATCAAGTATACTTTAAGGTGGTATTTGGGCAAGCATAAAGCTAATCATCAGAAAAGTGGGGTTTAGCTTGGTGCACCTCCGGGCCTCAGTGAAGCACTACATGCTCACATAAAGCAAGGCTAAATTAGTTGTGGGGCCAAGAAATTGAAATCATAATATTCTTAATTTAGCAAATTCAGGTGGGTCTTTCAAGATGTAGCTGTAAGTAAAAGGTTTCATCCATCCACAGCAGACCTGAAGATGCTATTGAGTAGCTGTGGTGGGCTAAAACCCTCCATTACCACTCAGTGAGAAAAAATGATGACCAAATAGCAATGCATGCTTTTGTTTTATATAAGCAGAAGAATAAATCACCTGAAATAGAAGAAGATAGATGCAAAGCGATTTTTCTGACTTCCTACCAAGCATTCTTAAGGAAACATTAACAAGTGTCCCATCATTGGTTCCAGTCAGTAGTCCTGTCTGAGGATTGAACCTGAAAAAGAAATAAGACAAAAAAAGCAACAAGAAAGGAAAAAAACAAATGTTCTGTGGGACATTGTACAAGAAGCACTACAAGCCAAACTATTGGTCTGAAATGATAGCATGGGAAATCTACCTAGGGAGACGATGCCGTGGACAATGAATGAAGCCAAAGAGCTGACCAATTAGAACTGCAAATTAGAAGCCTTACATTGAATTTGATATAAGAACTAGAAAAGTGTAGAGCCATAATAAGACCAGACCTGGGGAACTGATAAGAGGAAGTTTAATACTTGAGGCAAAAAGTAAATCAAGAGCGTTTCACTGCCAGGAGACAAAAAAAAAAAAAAAGCCCTCAGTTCCTTGTTGGAAAAATACATATTAAAATTTTAATGAACACAAAATTGCTGTAAAACCACTTGGAATCAGCTACAAGTTTATTGCAAGAAATAGCACATTATCTATGACCAGACACCTAATATCGATGAGGTGCATTTAAAGATATTGGACCAAAAATTGGGCCAGATTTTGTGCCAGGAAATTTGTGGGGTAGCTACACTTGGCATGGCTCTGTATAATTTGTACTTTCTTTTTCAGGTCTCGGCCCTCCATTTTAAAAACACCCCCCCCCCCCCAACAAAAAAAAAAAAAAAAAGGAAAAATAATGGACTAAAGAGGCCTCAGGACAATATTGTCTCGCAATTTTAAAAGTTTTGCAAAGCCAGTCAATCTCCACAAGTTGAAATTCCAGAGTGAAAGTAACACTCTAGACATGAATTCAAAAAAGAAGTCATGTGAATTGTACATTTCTGGTAATTAAGAAATGTCTGATGAGTATAGAACCATGGAATAAAAAAATTGAAATGCATGAGAACATGAGGGGAAATGCACCTAAAATGGCCTAAAGTCCCGACAGCCATAGTCATGCCTGCAAAATATGTGTAAGAATCTCCAACAAAAACTGAAGAAGGATACCTAAAAGAAAACAAATACCATGGGTAAACGTTACTTTGCCACAGAGAGGGCAATAATAACCCACCAATTAGAAAAGAAAGTGCATAAATACCAATTGTAAGAAAGTAAAGCAAAAGAAGTGGCTAGCAATGGTTGAACAAGATAAAGAGAGAATGCATGGGCCTGTTGGTATTCAGGATCAATGGATGCTCCAATTTGCGTAACATTATGTATCAGAATCTGCAAAAGCCAGTGGCCTGTCAAGTGTCATGGAAGGTGCCAGATTCCAAATATTTAATGCATCATTATGCTTACAGCAGACACAATCACAACTGTTTGTCCAACTTCAAGGCCATTTATGCCAGCATGAATGTTAATGGAATTTGTGCAGAAACTGCTAAAAGCCCCATATATAGCTTGTAAATCCATCCTGTAAAGCAATAGGGAGGCCCATAAACAATAAGAAACTAATTACATATAACAGTGACTAGTTTCAAAAGCAACAGGCTTACAAAGTTTTAGCCAAATGCCTTCATAATCTTTCCAATTCCAGGGGAGTAAACTGGTTAATAGTTTGTGCAAAGAACCCACCACGAGATCCAGTTGCACAGCAATGACAAGCACTATAATGACCAATTAATTTGACCAGTCTTCAACACAAGGAGGGGCTTATGCATCTTTATAGCTTCTTTGAAATGAATAGTATGCCACATATAGTTGCTTTCAAAGAATGACATGGTAAGTAGTCACCAAATTCCGTGACATAAAGTTTAGATTTTGTTTTGATATGTAATTACATTTTTTACATTATGAATATCAAAGTGAAAGGAACAAAGACGTAAATTTTTTACTTTACAAATACCAGACCAAAAAATGGGCACTTAGTAGTCTAAAAGTGGGAAAAATGGCATTTTGAGGAAATGAAGAAAGAAGTAAAATGCAAGTCCATGCACATACTCTTTGAAAAATGTATCATCTATCCTTCCAGACTACCACTATCAAAGCTGCAGTCAATAGGTGAGGTAGATACATTGAGGCCATGGCCAAATAAACTCCATGACTAGCAGCTTGAATGCATGGTATCTACTCATAATGCAGAACTAGCAGTTTGTTCTGTACCACTTGTTTTTGGTCAATAATAAAGAAAATCCAAGCGACCATTCTAATCTGGTTTGTGAAATTACCCAAATAATACTTTAGAATTCCCATTTCTGTGAAAAAGATGGAACACAAACTATCAACTTCTTCCATTGATACAAGGATGCCACTAATAAGTATTGATGTGCCATCATAATGATGCACATTCAAGCAGAATTTTTTTTTGAACCGCTTCAACTGGACATCTTATCACTATTTGTTCATCAATAAAGGAAAATGCTATAGTGGTCCATGTATAATCATAAGCAGTGCAATGATGCTATTGAACAAGGTGAAGCATGCTAACCAACAAAATTCCTTTTTGGGTTCTCTAAAAAAGGACAAATGTGAAACAGCAAGATATTAATTCCAATGATAAAATATAAATACTCATTGACCTCACAACTTCATACACTAGTACAAACTCAGTCCACCTTCTTTCAAAAAGAAGGTTTTCCATATATTTCCATGCATTTGAAAGTCTAAATTTCTGTTCATGGGTTTGGCAAAATGAAGAAACTTTGTGACATTCAAGTTTTTTTTGGTTCCATTTCTTAAACATTGGATTGATCTTCATATTGAGCATAAAAATCTAAGA
Source organism: Ceriops zippeliana (assembly GCA_037897445.1). Classification (NCBI taxonomy): domain Eukaryota; kingdom Viridiplantae; phylum Streptophyta; class Magnoliopsida; order Malpighiales; family Rhizophoraceae; genus Ceriops; species Ceriops zippeliana. The sequence continues at coordinate 1,345,330 of JBAPLH010000216.1, read as the reverse complement.
AAAGGTTGATAGATGGAGAGAACAACAATAGGTTAGGAATATAAGATGATCTACTACTCCCAGAATTAGGATAATACCTAGGTCCAACACCTCAAGCCCAAAATATGGAATAAGAGGCTTTGGTATAATGATAGTTGTATGTCCAGCATATGCCATTATCAAAGGAAGGGCAGCAATTGAGGGCAGTAGTAATTTCCTGCTCTTAAGAATAACAACAAAGCTCATAAGAACTTATTGAAAGTATTAGTCCAGACAAGCATGCGGTAGTAACAGAAAACAAATGGTATCAGAAAAAAAGAGGTTTCTAAATTTTATCACAAAGAAGGTGAAGAAATTTGGAAAACCTAAAAGGAAAACTATGTGCTTACACTCTCCAGGGAACATCAAGGACATCATCCACAAATCCAAGAAGAGTCATGAAACAGATGCAGCTAATGCTGCATTGTACTCAACAAGCCACTGCAGATAAAAAGAAGTCGGTACTCTGACTTTTTATCAGTCACAGGACTCACATTTTAGCAATTTATCAACAAAATGAATATCTTTCCAGCAGGAACATTAATTGGCTAACAGTTTAACAAATAATATCATATGTCTATGAAAAATCACAGTTGATGACACCCTCTGCATGTACTTCTATTTCATAACCCTCCCATTTGTGAAAATATTCTCTTCATTGTATTTTATGCGTTGAATAATGTAAATGCAGCCTAATGGTAAAATATTAGCCATGCTTTCTGACTGCAATGACATTTATACTGAACAACAACTGCAGCGTTCAAAACCACCATTGTCCACCAAAAAAAAAAAATCAACTATAGATCCAAATAACCAGGAAAAGAATTGTGATTTGTTATGATTGTTCTATTTCAGCCTTTAAAATTATGTTGTGAACTTCTCAATAACAAGCTTTCAAACTAGTTCTACATCTATTATAGGTGTTCCTAAAAACATGATTAACTATGTAACATGCACATTAGGCTATCCAGCAAAAGTAGATGTCAAATTTGTGAAAGAACCTCTTACATTGGAATCTGCTGTGAAGTTAAAATACTGAAATAGGATTGTCAAGACCATGAATACTATCCCAACAACAATACCCAATGACTCGGGCCTGCAGGATAGAAAATAGAAGCATCAAAGTATCTGATTGAAAAAATCAAAAACTAAACATACCTTGGAAGCAACTAATGATAGTATTCGTATCAATGACAATGTCAGTCCTTTATGCTTTTAAATTATCCTTATTTCTTATCATATTATTACATGAAGGGCAAGCCATGACATAATGGTAAGGTTTCAAGTTGTGAAAACACACCCCTTGTGAAAACAAAGGTAAGGCTGCTGACCCTATCTTAGACTCCACAGTGTGGAAGCTTCAGGCACTAGAAGACCGTTATCATATTATTGCATAGTCACTTAAATATTTTTCAACATATTACATGGCAAGAAAAATACATTTTAGACTTGTAAGCAAGTACGTAGCAGCAGATAAACAAAATTTCCCTTTTCTTCTCCCTTAAACAACCAAAGCTTTTGATTTTCCTTTTTAAATTTCGCTCAAACAAAGCTTCTTTTTCAGAATCATTGACAAAATGACTTTGACTTTTCTTGTTCAGGACCATATGTCACCCATTCCCCTCCATATAGCAAAGAACAGCATCACAGAGTGCATGTATCAGTTTCAGGACTTTGTTCCATTACTGAGGGGAATTAGCAGAAAGCAAAGAAAGAAGATATATCGAAAAATCTTTGACCTTCGACAACCAACAAGCCGCGGACTTTCATGATTACATTGGACAGTCTTGGACAACTCTATAAACGCTGATTTTCAACTCAATAAAATCTACCATCGAGAACTGACCAAAACAGCCAAAACAGATTCCGAACAAACAGTTGACCCATACTCACATATATAGCTTATGAAAAAGCAAACACACTGATCCATTTCGACCAGAACCCCAATGTGACAGACAGCCCAGTTCACTATTTTTGGCCAAAAAAGAAAATCTAACCCAACACATCCCCATTGCACAACGCTATCCAAATCCCAAATTCAACATCGACCCACCTCACAAAACCGAACAAAAAATCAGACCAACATAAAGAAGTAAAGAAAAGAAAAAAAGACTCACACTTTAACAGTGCCCTGAGGGGTACCCTTCTTGTTGATATCATAGCCAAAGAGATTCCTCCTCAAAACGTATGTGGAAGCGACGGGAATCATCTTGACCGTCAGGAAGAATCCGGCGAGGCTGAGGCCAGCATTGATGAAGATGGAATTTTTAAGGTCAGGGTGGATCTTGCAATGGTAAAGGAGGAGATACAGGTAAGGGGATAAGAGCAAAAGAGACAGCTTGAGAATGAAGGCTGTTTTGGGAGGTGCAATGGGTGGGCTGGAAATTGAATCTTGGGGTTTGGGGTTCAGCTCCGTTTTGTTATCATCGGCTTTTGTTGTGGTTTTGTGTCTGTTGTTCCTGAAACTCTCTTGCGAGCTGCCATCTCTCTCGCTCTCTCTCGCTCTCACACACACACAGAGGCTTGTCTTAACGGAGAGAGACTGGAGAGTGTTCCTCATTTCTTGTTCCTCTGTCAGAGGGCATGGTCTTGCTTGGCTTGCGCTTGCCATTGGCGTCATTGAACTAATAGAATGTTGCCGTATGGGAAACTAAAGAGCTGCCACGTGGGTAAATGGATTTTAAAGCAGATTATTAAAGGAAAGAAATGAAATTTCAATTTTTGTGAAAATTTATTCTTTTATTGAAATATTTTTTTCCCACGATATAACAAAAAAAAAAAAAAAAAAAAAACCAATAGTCATTCAAATGGAGGAAATAAAATTTGTTTTAACGAGAGTTATCCTCATAAATCTTGGTGTACTTGTATTTATATTTTAATTTAAACATCACTACTTAATGATATTTATTTAAAAAAAATGACAAAGATAGGAAACAACAATATATATATATATATATATTTATTATATTCATTTATTTGTGATAATTAAAAATATAATTCATCCATATTTATATGATTCTCTTGTAACCCTTACGCTGCATCTTTCTGTTTTTCATGAAGTAGAGTTTTTATTTTAACTAATTATACCATATCACGTTAGGATTCAAGTTATTACATATTTTTGCCTCAAGTTAACCTTGTAAATGTAATTTTACCAAAAATTCTAATTGAAAAACAAAAAAAAAGATACGTGTTGATCAATCTAAATGATTCTTAGCAAAATCACTAGAATCCTTCTCTCTCTCTCTCTCTCTCTCTCTCTCTCTCTCTCTCTCTCTTTGTTTTTTTAATATATTGAGCAGCAAAGGAAAGGATGATGAATCCAGATAGAGATTTTGTTGGTTCAATCTGGGGATTGGAAGACCACATTGAATAGCTAGAGCACAAAGTTCCATGTTCTCAGAAAGACTGATTAAGCAAATGCAATTTTCAGTCCGAATGTCTAATACTCAAGTGAGCTGCAATGAGAGGTTCAATGTTTCCTTCCAAAACAGAATTTGGGTCAGGCAGCTGGATGCCTGTTTTTAAATCTTGTACCAGCTTGCACGGATGATAAATATACCTCCGAGCTTCTTGCTTCCACGCATCCACAATGGCATCTCTCCTGATGCCATTTACATCAGAAACTTTTTGCTCTGCTGCAATCACGAGCAGCTTGGCCTTTAACCGATTCAGCGACTTCATCTTATTTGCAAATTGGCTCCTCTCACCTGCACGTCGATCCATTCATTCCCTCCTCAGAAGTTGAGTGAAATAATTATATCGTAACATCAAATAATGCATAGACTGCTAACGAAAAAGTGGTGGAACTGGGCTGACTGGTGGCTATATATGAATCATTGGCTAAAGATATGGAAACGAAGTGGGTGAGGAGTTACGGAAACAATTTAAGCTCTGATTTTGAGTCATGTGCTTTTCCTAGCATTAACACTGCCAATTACTTGCAAAAATACAGTCTCCCTTGTACATGTCCCCTGTCTGGGAAACCCACTCTGTCTGCCTCCTTTATCACCACCGGTAAATGCATCCTCAATTTGCAGTTGACAGGCCGAGAAAGAACCTTGTAGATGCCAATTTTACTGGACAATTAAGCTCTTAAATACCCTTTTCTTTACTTCCTCCATTGAAGAGCATACTTGAACCGAGCTATATGTTACGAGATAATGCATCCTTTTCAACTTTCAGGAAAATGCAAGAGCAATAGCTGATCCAAGCTGCCCAGCACTAATAGTACTGCAACAAATGAAGAAAATTCTAGTAGGTCGAGCAACAGATATATTGGGACAATATTGAATACCCGAGGACTGGACGCTGATGCTGGTAGGAAGATGCTGAAGAGAGACTGTAGGTTTGGTCAAACACTTTCCTTCTCCCAATGATGAGGACAGCGTGACAGTCAAGTCCTTGTCATTTATCTGGAGGTCAAAAGCTGTTCTGAGAGAAATAGGAATTACATCCACATAAGCGGAACTAACCTGCAGATTTTCCAGTTTAAAACAAAAGATTGTTATGAGTAACATAATGATTTCTAGATTTTAAAGTTATTCGTAAGGTAAGGTTACAGAAAATATACATGACAAGACAGGGGAATGTGTTTAGGTTGAGTCATTGGCCCATGCCATCATTCTACTGAAAAGGAATTATATGGCTAAACAACCAGACCTAAGCAACATATTAATTCTACAACTCTTTATTGAAGAATTGGAGGAAAGAAATTGATGATGATGACCATGAAACTTCATGCTTTCTAAATTGTAAAATTATATTTGATGAGGGAAAATCATATACATAAATATTATAAAATATTAAATATCATTAATCTGCTGGTTCATCCAATGACTCATTAATTGAACCACTGACCTAGGACCACCCAACCCCCAGAGGCAGGATCTAAGTCAACGCATAACACTATTGTTAATAATATTTGACAGTTATTTACAATGTACCTTTGTTAGATGTGGGATTAAAACGAAAAAAGGACAAAAATAAATGCAACAAACACTCCAGGCAGGTAAAATGGAAGGAGAATGTTGGAGATGCAAAAACAAATCACTCAAACTCTCCAAACCCAGCCAAAATAACATACCATCAGATTATTCAAAATTTTCAATCATTCTCCACGACGGAGGCATATAATCATAAATAGAAGTTTTAATACCCTTCAAACTTGCAGAAACAAAGATAACGGGGGTCAAACAAAGATGGTTAACTGACATTAGGACCAAGAGGATGAAAACTCTCTTTGCAAAGAAAAACATGTGCTGTCAGTTGATGCCATTAAAGTCAAGCAAATGAGGGCAATTTGGATTGCTTACCTCGTGTTGTGCAGATCCATTTTGCAACATTATCTTGTGATGGATACCTCTCTCTCCTAGAAGATAACCATATGCAGACTCAAATTCAAACTCAATTGTTGCTGAACAGAGACCGCTGTTGGAGGAATGCCTCTCAACAATGCTGGCTTTATAACCTATCTTTTCAGCCCATTTTAGATACATACTCAGAAGTTCTTCCACCCACACCTGAATAACAGATTTTCCAGCATCATGTTAGAAGAGGTAATTTGATGAGAAAACAAATAGAGCCCACGCACAACTCAATCTACAAAGCCTTGCTAAAATCAAGCCTGCTCTCATATGTTTAATTGAAGGGGAAAACAAGAAGGGAAAAATGGACAGCTTGATGTGCCAATTGCAAACTGTAAATGATGTCAATGCCACATGACAACTCCCAATGATGTTGCATTAGCGGGTCGGATAATTAATGCTCAGTTGATTAAATGGATAAAGCAATAACAGAAGAGTCATGAACTTGGAGTTTTCAATTCCAGCACGAATCTTACTAATTTTCTATAATATTAGCATGAACTGTAAGTGAGTTTACAATTTTAAAACAAATTTTTGGGAAGTAAAGGAGACAATGGTAGTGTTGCCAGTGGTGGCACAGTTTTTTCAACTTCATGGAGTGACCATGGAGTTTGATTCCATAGATTAGCTATCCCCCTCTTTTAGATAAGTAATAGCCTTAAATATTCTCCTTCAGCCCAGAAATCTCCTAAAAAGAAAACTAAATCTACATACAAATTTCTTGGACAAGAAAGCCAAATACAAATAGGATCCTGAGAATTAACATGAGCAAAACAAGAATATAATTCACAGGGAAAGAAATGCACTTAGAAGTTTATAAGAGGGAAGTAACTCAATCAGGAGGGTGAGGGTGGGCTGTGGGTGTGGTTGTTGGGTAATCATCTTAAGAGGGGAAGGAAAACTAAAGATTTCAAGCAGCCATGTGGCCAAAAACAAATAGGATCGTGAGAACATAATTTGCAGGGATCATGGGAATTCAAATGGAACAAGCATGGAATGATCAAAACCTCCTTTCACTGTTATAACCTCAATGAAATTCCTAACCAGAAAAATGAACAACAAATGCCATTTCAAAAAATAAGAAGCTAACACTTCCTTTGAATGTGAAATCTAGACAAATCAAGGACATGCCTGATGGTTAATGCCCCTGGATCCACCTTGAATGATGACACATGCTCCTTCCATGTCATACGGCCCCTTCAGAAGCCTCATTGTCTCGTACTGATCCAAGAGCTTGTTCACATCAACAGATACACTATATGCTTGCTCAAAAAGCCTATAATTTACAACTTCCATCTCTGCCAACTGTGAGATCAGTTTTGCCTCTTCCACCTGAAATTATTATAAATTTCATGCTCGTCAGAAAGGCAAAAGCCCAAAGTTGAAGGAGCTTATAGATTCTGAAGTTCAGTAGCTGTCAAGCAAACTATGGAGAAAATAGTCACCCAGATTACATATGTATCATCAGACTAAGTTACTTTTTCATCTGTACTTCAGATGCTGAAAAGGAAACTCATACACACTATATCATGACCATTTGAATTACTTTCTTTCCTTTTTAGTTTCCAGGGATTGGGGTTGAAACCCTAGATTTAAGACAAAAAGCCCAAGCAGTCATGGTCTGGTGGCCATTTGAATTAGTTTTACTGATAAATTATCTGGCTTGAATCTACATGCCACTGAAAGAAAAAGCAATATAAGCTACAATCGTTCATAACCAGCCGTTTCCATGAGCCTGAATGGCAGCCTAATCAGAGATATGCTGTCTTCGACAGGGAATGATGTTGTGCAATGACTATGTTTATATGGTGCCAATAAGGATTAACTAGTTAACATTTGGTTGGTCCTCTATAGATGTCCCACAAAACAATAAGCTAAAATAATTTGATAAACATTATCGTAATCTTCTGTAGCATGTTACCTTGTATTTTATGTCTTTTAAAGCAGCAACTGCTTTGGCACTATCAGCCAATTTGACAAGAATTTCATGAGATTTATCAGGGTCATGCCACAGATTGCTTTGCCTCACCATTTCCTCCTGCTTGATCAGTATTCCTTCCTCAAGTTCCAGTGCTGTTGGTGCCAACATCTCAGCACGCAGCACTGCATCTGCAATCACCCTTTTCATTGAAAACAAACCTAAGACACAAAAGCATTCCCTAGTTCCAAGTCAGAAATGAAACACCACAACTCAAAACAAAATGCAGAATGAGGTACAATCCTTTATCTTTTTTTTTTTTTTTTTTTGGGGGGGGGGGGGGGGGGGGTGTGGGGTAGGGGGCTGCAGGGCATGGAAATGAGGCACATACATAACTACGAGTGGGAAAAAATAAGCATAAACGAGCAAGGCAGCAACGATATTGGATGTTATGGAGAACAAGGTAAAACTGAAATTCTATTTCGTTGGGTCTCAAAGGCAAATTCGGTGAAGTAAGTTTCAACAAAAATTGGAATTGAATTTTCAACAATTTACCCTCTGGATAAATTAATATTTCTAATATCAATACAAAAATGTAGTGAATAAATCATTACGCTGCAGCAAATTGTTAATCACAATCATACACAGAAATGACATTGCTAATCAGAAACCATCACGTTTATGCTACATTTGGGTTCGTTTTCGAAGGATCTAACCAACTCAAAGCTATAACACCAACAACACCATGAAAAGGAAACTTGCAATTTGTGAACTTGGGGAGAGAGAGAGAGAGAGAGAGAGTGGGTAAAGGAGAGAGACCCAATTGCTTGCAGTCCACATTCTCGTCACCGGGAAAACGAGAAGCTCGAATTCTCGAGTGCAGAAGAAGCTTATCCAACGACTTGCGGGTCTTTCTTGCAAAATATTGCCATTTTAAACAACAAATAGTTACATCCCTCCTCAAAAAGACAGCTTCTGGCGACATATGCAGGCAGACAAAACTCGAAACACACAGACGTCTCCCTCCCTGTCGGCAAACTAGAACAGGAAAGTGGTTTGTTCGGCTGGCGTTTCTTTCACTTTCTATGTACAGCTGCTTCGGTGTTTTGCGGGCATGTCCATGTCCTAGCAACTAGCGGCAGAGCACAGCAGCAAGTGCCTTACACATCGTAGCCGCCGCATTAATCTTTTTTTTTTTTTTTTTTTTTAAATAAATTATAAGATAGAAATTAATTATTAAATCGGGATAAACTCTTTCAATTTTTATAAATTGAGATATATTATTTGTAGTATTATTTATATAAATATATTTAATTTTAGGATACAAAATTAATATTTAATATATATATATATTTTGCCTACAATATCTAACACTGTGGACCGCATATTTTATGATGTTTGCTTGCTTACAAGCAACTGTGAATGTCATTAAGACACGTTGAGTTATATTAGTATTCAACACTTAGATCTTTTGGTTACGTGATGTATACGCAATCTATTAAGTTACAAATACAAACTATCATATATAAATTCTATTCATAATATTTTCTTAAAAAAAAATTTAAAAAATAAAAATGAATTATGGTATCCTTTTTAATTTGATTTTCTGAGTAAGTTGCATTTGCATGAATCTATTAAAAGGAAGGAAAAATAAAAAAGATAAAAGTTATCTTAAGAAACTTTTTCTTTTGAGAATTTTTATTTTTGTTAAATTAAATTTTATTTGCATTCCCTCCAATATAATTGAATTAACAAGTCTAAGAAAAATATCTTTACTCCAAAACAAACTCGAACTCATAGAGGAAGAGCTTTTGATAAGATGAAAAATTTGGAGGAAAAAGGTAATTTAAGAGGAAGAGGTCATGACGATCTGGCTAGCAGCAGTAGTTGCCAGGTGCAAATTTTACAATCACTGAAGAGCCCTTTTTGGGAGTGGGAAGGGTAACAACAAACACGGTGGCTTGGCAACTGATTGAAAATGGCGGACTTATTAATAGCTAAGCAGCAAACCTTGGTAACTTACCTACAACTAAAATTAACAGACTTTTACGAATTATATAATTCGAAATGATTCTTAGTTTAACTTTTTAACCCATCGCTTCTGTAGAAATTCTTTGGAGGAAATATCAGCTGAAGAATTATGACCCCCCCCCCCCCCACAATAAATTTAATGTCAAAATCAAAAATTGAAAAATAAGACATTTCATAAAACAAAACTTTGGCTGAGATTTGAGTTCCTCATACAGTTGCGCTTTTTTCTTTTTCGTGCACTTCCCCACCGAAGATGGGACGTTGAAACATGAATGACCCCATTGCTTGATTAAAGGCATTCCAAGACTGAAGCAGGAATTTAAACAATTTACTTTTATTAGTCCAGTCTTCTGTTTGGGTCCTGCGAACTATGTACCCTTCTTCTTGATGGCTACACATAAAGACATGGATTAGCACCATTTTCCGCGTGCTCGATGAATTTTACCGACATCTCACAGACGGTGATTGTTCAAGCAACTCAAAACACCAGTAATCTGTTACCATTAGCTAAGACTCTCCAACTTTTGCGCTCCTTTTTGGCTTTTCATCCACCGCGTTATAAAACTGACACGAAAGTTCTTCAAATGATCCATGTTACAAAATTTGGATGCTTTTCAATTTTGGTAGGGTGCAAGATTAACCTGCCAAAGGAAGCCTCTTTCGTTTGACGAGTAACTAATTACCACTCATAAAAAAAGATAAAAGATTATTTCTTTCCTAGTCAGGGAGATACCGTCCAAAGGGGAGGCAAACTTATGTCATTTGCCTTCAGGCAGGCATCTCCAGGAGCGATTCCGGGCTACTCTCTTTAAGCATTTTCCTCTTCTGGGCCCCGAGTGCAGCTTGGTTTCCAATGGCATTGGATACAGCCTTTGGTAGCCAAAACCCTGGTCTCTCAAGGAATGGTGCCCGGTCTAGGACCAAGGGCTCTCTCGTTGTGATCTCTATGCCATGATATGTCCACAATTTCAGTGTTGCTTCACCCTTGAGGCCCAAAGAAAACCAACCTAAGCCAGCTACTGCAACATCAATGCTATTTACATCCCAGCTTGCACCAGTGACCTTCATTTCATTTTCTTCCCATTTTCCCAATTCAGAGGCCCTATCATTACGCACTGGAGGCTGCAAGAGAAAGCTGGCTCCAGTTATGCTGACCATGAGCATGTTTCAAGAAGTTGTTATATATAATCAAAAGACACTCAACATGCTAGTAATTGGATTTGAAGGCAAAGAGACCAAGGTTTACAATGGCAGAGAATGGAAATAAGCAGGTGAAGAAATAATGTGGGAAGATTCAAAAGATCATTTCCCTGAGCCAATATAGACATTGGAAAACAAGATTAATGATTCTTGATACAACTCACATAAATAAAATCAGAAAAGCAACAAAGACCACTGATGGTCAGCAAGTCATCAATTGATGTGGAGATGCAAGAATTGAGACAAAGTTGACTTTGAAGTTGTTATTCATATGCTACTGCCTCTTTAGGGCGATATATCTATCTGTATATCTAGGTTACCTCTAGCTATTACTGTGATGGATTTGGAAGAACTTATGTTTTGGAACTAGGGGGATGGGACCTATTTGAAGGCCCAAAGTCCTAAGCTGCACAACATGGAGAGCAATTGGGGTGACTTTATCCCATCCTATGGGAACCCACCATGCCATTTAGTTGATTTGAACCTAATATCTCCAGTTTGAAACACAGATTCCACTAAGCTGTCCTTTGGAGCAAAACCTTCTAGTATTGGCTTCAGAGAACCTATTCTTCCAGTATAGTATTCTGAGAAGCTGCTCCGAAGTTTTAAGTGTTTCCTTGGTAATTTAAGGTAATGAATTATGGCAAGGAGTGAGCCTGACAGCCAATAGTCAAAAATATCACCCTTAGTGATGCATCATCTACAAGTTAAGAGAAGTATAGATCCGTATGAGCATATATGTTGCAGTCAGTGCAAAAGTTACCTGCAACCGAACCCCGACATGGTTCCTCCAAAAATCATCCGCATTTTCAATCTTTCCCAAATGAAGAGAAACGTTTGGTGATGCCCAAACTGTGACATAAATTGTTTCAACAGAAGCTTCATTAAGGTCTAGCCGCACTAGACCACCAACATGTACTGCTTGTCCCACCTACAAGCAAATGATCCAAAACATTTAGGAGCATAAATATCCAATTAATCCCTACAAAACACAAAAACAAGAATCCACAAAGCAATATTAAGCTTGTAAAATAAATGATAAATGAAGAACTGATAATATGGACATATATGAAATAAAATATTTCAGCTAATACAAATTATGCAGCATTTGGCATTAAAAACTGTAGATCCCATTCCAATTATCATTATACAATTCTTGCCCAAGTTATTTATCATAGTTTCAAGCATTTCTCACACTAATAAATATATTACAATGCATATAAGTTATGAACTTGGGTACGATTTTGTTGGTTGATTGCACAAACACAGCAAATACAATTTATCACGTTTAAGATATATATACAGGAAATCTTTCAGTTCACAACAAGATGAGGCTTCCTATGGGACCACTCAACACCTGCTAGGGTCCTCTCTTTGAGAAGCTCCAAAGTTCAGAAAAGAGCTACTTCAGGAGCTGCCCAGCATCAAGTCAGTCTGACCTTTCCTCTCTTTAAAAACTCAGTATTCTTTACTCATTATTAGGAACATGGATTCAGCTCTTCCCAGACTTCGATGTAAATATCAGAAAACATTAAGTTTGTCAATAACATTTGAATATTTTTGAAATGTCATGATCCAGATAAATCTGAGAATGGCTAAACATTGTATATGCAACTACTAGTAAATGAGCATGTTCTTTATTGCTTATCAAAAGTGGGTGAACCAGTGCCAATGCTACTTCTTATAGATTGATAAATCAGTTCTTCCATGAAAATTTGGAAAAGCAGTACTAGCTTACAAAGAAAACATAGATATTTTAGCCGGTCTTTGTTGGAGCTCTAGAACCATAGAAATTTATAAACTCCATGGCTTACAGTCCTTAGTTTTTAAAGCTTCCAAGAGTTCAAATTCGTTGTCCATTGTTGGTTTAAGAATCTAATGAACCTGACAATTTTAATTAATCAATTAAAAAACTAATTCAAAGTTTGTATCTTGCTATCAATAATTTGCAACAAACTTTTCAATTTTAACAAACCAATTAATACCACAAAGAATAAGTGAAGAAGTCAAACACAAGTTTGTCAATCTTATTACAAAACTCAATATGTCATCTCTTTTAGATTCTCACCAGTTTTGAAATTCAAGCTTCCAGGTCAGACCTGAACACTTCAAAATGCTTAATTTATGAAATATAGATGTATAAACCAAAAACTCCACGCAATGGAAAAAGAACTTACCTTCATCCTATATGTTCGAGGTTGTAGCTCCTTCCGTATTTCTGTCATTTTCTGCTCATCCCTATTCAATCTCATGGACATTAAATATGGATGTAGAAGACCTGGTGTGTCATACATTTTGGCCTTAGCAGACAAAATACCCCTAATTCTCAAAATCCCAAGTGTTGTCCCAGGGACTGGGGCTTCAGTAAGCTTTGTAACTTTGACCCCTTCTTTCTTTGCAAATGCATTGATTAGAGTGGACTTGCCTGCATTTTGAGCCCCAATGACCCACACATTTCCTCGAGGACCAGCCAATTCCTTGATAAATGATAACAAGTTCTTCATGCCCAAGTCCCTACGGGCACTAACCAAATAGACCCCACTTAGCTTGGGTGCCCCTCCTGCCCTAGCACGGTGCCTGACCCATCTGTCTAGTCTAGTAGGTGAAATTTGTGATGGCAGGAGATCAACCTTTGTAGCTACAAGAACAAGCCTAGGCAACTTCTTGCTAGTTCTAGGGTCATTCTTGGCTGCCTCCAATGCGTCAAACAAGGATTTTGTAGCCCGTTTTGGAAATGATCCATCAAAATCAACGCAATCAACAACCATGACAACGACGGTAGCATTGCCATTGCCGGTTGGTTTCATCAGCCTAGTAGCAATCAGCCTATCAAAATCAAAGTCAGGTATCAAGTTTTCAGCTGCTTGGTTTTTAACCTGGCCATAATTCCTCAAAGAGTGACAACGAGCACAGACTCTAACCTCCTCATCCTTTTCTTTTTTTGCGGCCTCTCTAGCGATCCACTTCTTCTCTGCTTTTGATACCATCCTCCCCTCCTTTTTCTTCCGTTCTCTCTCCATAACCTCCTCTGTAAGGTTACCGTAACCCACACCCGCTGGTGCAAATCCATCCAAATCCAAATTGCCGCCATCTTTTAACGTTGCTGCTGCAAATTCATCAAAATCCCAATTAAACTTATCTCCCTTCTCATCCATTTCCTCAACGTTTCCCAACATGATGGAATCCCTTCCGAAATCCTCCTCATCGTCCTCTCTAAGTCCTCCACCATCATCGTCGGGCTCGGGCTCTTCAAATTGGTCCTTCTCAGCATCGCAGCCTTCTTGATCACTGTCTGCAACCAAAACATCTCTTTCGGCAGAAGAAGCGATTGCTTTTCTTTTTTGATAGTATCCAGGACGGTTTGAGTCTTTATCCTGAGAAAGACACCACAACCAGGACAAATATGGGCATAGTCCTCATCCTCTTCTGTTCCTTCACTCGAGAAGGGGACTCGGCGGGCCCCTTTCCTTGGCGGCGAGGATTTACCCTCATTACGCTTCCTTTCATTCAATATTTGAGTAATTGCTTGGTGCTCCTTAGATACTAAACTGACAAATGGAAATCGCTTGTTGTACTTCTTCTCTGTACATAAGCCGCACCCGAAAAGGAAAGCAATCAGAATAATATTAGCCATAATAACACAGGCAGCTTCAAGCAAGTGGAAGCAAAATGGGGTTTTTACCTGGCGGGAAAGAACTGTGAAGAACGGTTGAAGATGGTATCTCTTGTATGCCACAATAATAATTGTTGTTGCGAAGCTTCAAGCTGGGATTGATGGCGGCAGCTGTTGTGGACAGCGAAATTGCCATTTCTTTCTCTTTCCTTGCCAAGGAGCAGGAGGAGGAGGAGAGTTTTTTTTTTTTTTTTTTCTGTCTGCAAAGTCACAGCTGCGACTCGCGAGACAGAGAGAGAGAGAGAGAGAGAGAGAGAGAGAGAGAGAGAGAGAGAGAGAGAGTGTGGGAGGGAGAAATAAGACCACCGGATATTTTCTTTTTCTTAAATTTTGAGAAAGAAAGAAGAGATTCTTTCATTCAGCCCCTCTCGTACTGTTTTTGAGATCTTTTAACTTTCTTTTATTATTATTATTCTTATTATTTGTTTTGTTAAAATTAATAATGTAATGGCCGAACCGACTTCTTGGCAAGCCCAATCCAATCCTAAAATAGACAGTTAACCTCGAGCCCAGAAGAAAGCATGACTTCTCCCTTCGCCGCCTTGTTGCTTTTTCCCTCCATTCCCCCCACTCTCTCTCTCTCTCTCCCTCCCCCCCCCCCCCCCGCCAAGGATCACCCGGCTTCTTACCAAGTGTTCTTTATTGATTTGTATTATTATTTTTTTCCTTTTTTCTTTTTTTTGGTAAAGTAAGAAAAAGATATTTTGTGGTGAAAAGTTTAGAATCGGGGAAGGCATTTTGGAATCTGGGGCTGTAGGCTGATTTGAGGGGCACACAGGTGCGAGTGGAAAAAAATCTTTTAAGGCTCTGCATCTGCCCTGGCTTTGTTGGTTGGGGGGGGGGGGGAAGAGACTGTAGCTGTAGGTATAATCTTCCGACCCTTTACTTATAAGTCTGATTTTTGACACATTTTCTAATTTGTAACCAGCCTAATGGGTATTATATCATTCGAATGTCATGTGTTTTGCCTGTAAAATAGTTTGATTGCTGTTTGCCGGTCGGGTTTTGTTTTCGTCTTCGGCGGATCGTATGGGCTGTGGCTTGTTGGGCCTTACTCTATCTGTCACTGAGCTGATTTGTTCTATTGTCCGTTATGTGGTTTCAATTTTGTAGATACTGTTGCTCTCTAATCTGCAACGCTGTGAACATGTTCGTGCACATGACTGGGCAGGATCTTTTTGGGGCTATTCACCGGCAATCTCCTTAAGATAATGAAGGACTAGAATGAAAAGAAAGTGTAGAATTTGGTGGCCAAAGGAACTTTCTGTGAATGAACCGCCAATAACTTCAAACAATTTCCTGTTTGGTTGGTTTTCCTCGTGTTCTTCACCTTCTATCGATGTCATTGTAGCATTCATGTGTGATGAAATCTCACTTGTTGATGGAAAATCTGGTGTCCAGGTATTTACTCTAAATGTTTGGCTCCTTGTTATTTTATTTTCCCTTTTTGTTGCCGTGAATGTTTTCCTTTTTTTTTTTTTTTCTCCCCCTTCATGGGATTCAAGGTGGCAAATGGGGGGAAGGGTGTGTCTTTATATTAGTATTATATCAGAGTACATGACTCTTACTGGTGGAGCTCAATTTCATTGTTTTTTCTTCATTTCATTTGTTACATTTTGTATCTCTTGTGTGCTTAAGCCTGAAATCTGGTAATTGGTTGGTGGCAAGATGAGGGGCATCCTTTATTTTGGGAGTTATTTGGTTTCCCTATTTTGTAGTTAGGGTGAAAAAAAAAACAAAAAACAAAAAGAGGGTGAGAATGGTTGCTTCAGGGGAACCTTGCCTGGCCTCCAATGAGTTGAGAAAGTGGAAAATTATTTCTTTTTGCCCCTATCTATGAAAAATGAACTAACTACTGTTAATAACTTGCTAACAACTCAGCACAGAGTCTCATAAAACTAGAAAGTGCAGATTGTCATTCAAGGTTGTATAGATTCTAATGCTAAGAAGACTCAATCAAAAGGACTATTGCTTTGGTTACATTGTTGACTATACTTAACGCACTCAAGGAAATATTGCCTTTTTTTTTGTGATAAAAAAGGGATTTTGGAACCCAGCATGGTATCAAAAGGACAATATGGGGTGTGTCACCTATCAGCAGTTAGGGTATAGTGGTTCCATTCATAATGCTGTGCTTGAATCTGACATGTTTTACCATTATGTGTCATTTTCTTGCCTTTTACTAATGTGTCAGCTCACTCTAGTCTCCCCTTTGAAGATTATAAACTGTGGGCCTTGGATCATGTGTTTCCTGTAGTAGTTATTGACACTGTCAAATCCAAATGGAGGTTACTTACAATTATCAATAAAGAAGAAATGACTTGATGAATGTTATCACCTGTTTGGAGTGGCATCAGGAGTACATTTGTAGATTTCTGACATTTTGACTATGTGAAAAGGTTTTATTTTTGGTGAGAATAAATATTGAGCTTTCCAAGCAGGACATTCTCCGCGATACAAATGGGAGCATGTCCACGTATCTACAGGAGAAATTATCATTTTGCCTGCTGGGTCAATATTGTTCTTATCTCAGCAATGATGACAAAGCATGCAAGTTTGGAATGGTAAATGATAATGGGAGAAAGGCCACTTCTCATGGAATTGCTTCAGAAACAAAGAGGCAGGAAACATTTTCCGAAAATCACAAGGGAAGGTGCTGGGAATGCTCCCAACTTGATGGGTTGGGTAAACAATCGTGGCAGGCTTCTGTTGGTATCGGCCAGTGGATTCAATTGACTTATGTTTCTTGTGGACAAAATGAGAGGGATATTAATTGCATCCCTAAATTGCACCATATTCACTGGGGCAGGCAATTAATTTCTCAATGTGATGTTCACGTAAGTCGTAATCACTTGCACTGCGTTATCCCAAATTAAGGTGTTTCAGTCAGCCATGCATAACTGTTTCTTTTTTCTTGTTTTTTTTTGGCTACAATTAGGTAATTCTTTATCAAACTCCCATATATGGTGTGCACCATTTCTCACTGAACTGTTGGAGTTCTTTTGAGCAAGTGAAAGGTCGCCTTAAAGAGCCCCGGTGGGTTGTTGAACTTCACAGAGACCAGGCTCAAGTTGACTTGGTAATAAGGTTTGCTAGTTTCTTTATTGTGTCTTCTAGATAATATTTCTACTTATTAAGTTATTCATGAATTTTTGGTGTACAGGATACTGTTATTTTGGCTGTCAACAGCTCTGCAGCTGCTAGAACACTTGTTGAGATACATGTGAAGAATGAGAAGCCTGCTAAATTTTCCATCTTTGGCATGTACTGTCTATTGAACTCTATAAGTTTCTTATATTTTACTTTTATTTGCACCTTTTGGCTTTTTGTTTGCTTTCAGGCTTCTTTCCTCCATGTGGCAACTGGTGGCCATTTCTGTGGCCACAATTTCCACTCTGTTCTATATTCTCATTCAGATGTTGTATAGGTTCCCAAATTTTGGTTTAGCATGGATATGCACTACATCAGTGAGGGTATTCCAAATCCACTGTCATCAGATCTTGTATTGGCCTATCTTTCTTGAAGACGGTAGCCTAAGGTGATGTGGGAACTCTTTGTTGATTCATTAAAGTTAAAATTTGATGCTACAGGGATCACATTTGGTGAAAGCAGATGCTATTTGACAGTTTGTTTCAATAAAAATGTATAGAGGTCCCCTAAAAAGTCATTTGGGATCATTGTATACTTTTCGAGGGCTTGGTATTTGTGGCAATTTTTGATTGAAAATATAAACAATGAAGCCAGATGCAACTTGTGGTCTAATGTAATCAAAGAATAGATTCTAAATCAAAGTTGCTTTGGGTAAAATTAGACTCTTTTTAGTCTATGATGCTTTCAAATTGATCTCTAATATAGGTGATCCCTGTACAGTCATATTTTGATGAAAAACCATTTATCAATATGGAACTTACATAATCTTTCTTGTCCTTGGTTGCAAAAAACAGGGAAAAGGGACATTTTGGAGCTTCTTTTTTCCCATCAATCAAGTCTAAAATTAAAAAATCAATCTTGTCTGCTGATTGCCCATCATGTTCTGCCTAATTTGCACTGGGGAATATAATGAGAAGTCAATCAGTCAAACATATTCTCCTGCCTCATTGTTCTCATTTTTACCATATATTCAGTTTTCTTTTCAGGTTGTGGTCATGTGTGGAATATGCGGAGAAAGCTGCATTACACAGGCATTCTATATGGTTTGGTTTGGTTGTGGATCTTCTGTTGGGACACTTGATTGGCTTGGCGTTATTATTTAATGCTCATTCAGCTTGCTTATGGGTTGTGGCCATTGCCAAGTACATCACAAATGAGGTATTGCGTTCTGGTTGTGTGTGGTTGATGGGAGTACCAGCAGGTTTTAAGTTGAATACTGAACTGGCAGGAGTTCTTGGCATGATTTCTCTTAACATAATACAAGTTTGGTCCACCCTTTGGATTTTTGTTGGTTCTCTACTAATTTATTTAATTAAAGGGCTTGCTTTATTGGCAATTATTTTTGGAGCAACTTTTCCTACAGCTTTGGTCATAGACTTGGTAACCTTGGCAACATTACACATGTCTGCTATTCATTGGGCAATATCAGTGCTATATTCTTGGCAGATACAAGCATTAGCAGCTCTGTGGCGTCTTTTCAGGTAGAATTTGACAATTCATTGCTGGGGTTTTGTTGGGAAAGGACTGATGGATTCTTTTGCACGTCTTTTTCCAAAGAGGACACCTTGAACTATGCTGTGTTTTTGAAGGAACTCATTTAATTTTGATGCGTAGTTTGTGATTGTGTCACCATATTTTCCAGGAGTCAATGACAGTGCTGCTTTGGGCATTTCCATCCTTTTCTTACAGTATTTTTCTTCACACTGCCATTCTTACTTGATTTGAGTGGTAATTCATAAGCGGTGTTAACTGCTAGTGATTTTGTAAGAGGTAGAGTTTGTGTTTGAAGTGATTTCCCAAGATCATATGACAACAAAAAAGGAAAGAGAAAGGACCTGGTAGTTGTCTTTCTTGGATGATTGTCCTATTTATGACAACCTGCACAACCTTATATCCATCTTGTTCAATGTTATAGCTTTGGTGGAAAAGTTAGGCCACCTGTTTGATGCTTCAAGAATGTGACTGATTCCAATTCATCTGAAGCTGCTGTTCATTCCTTGAAAAACATTTTCAAAAAAATAAAAAAAAGCATCATAGGACTAGTTATAATGTAAATTTTCTTTCAAGTGGTTATCATTTTCCATTAAAAAAAATTTGCTGACTGTTGCTCAAAAAAGAGGTTGCTTGGTTGTCTATAAGTACATGGCTTGAAATTGCCGTGTTTTGGTGAATTTTTTTTTGCCGTGAAAAAAAAAATTGCTGTCATGTTCTAGTGAATTTTATGGTCATTATTAGTTTGATGAAAGAACATTCTTGTTTAAGGCCAGTGGTACTTGCCATTTGGGAATAAAAATCATCTAGTGCAAGAGCTGTTGGTATTCCATTAAGAAGCAACATAAATTGTATGACTTGCTTGGTTGAAATGCTGTTATTTAGATTTCATTCTTGATTGATTGCTCATTGTTTAACATCCTCTAGAAGAAAAGGATTGGCAAGAATGTTTTTTCTAGTTTTGCTTAATTTCTACTTCTCAGTGATTTCGCAAAGATCACATATGCATCAGTGGCTGTGTTGGTTGTTTTTATTTGAGTTATTCATCTAGTTGCTGAATTTTGGCAGGGGTCGGAAGTGGAACCCTCTTCGTCAGAGATTAGATAGCTTTGATTACACAGTGAAGCAACACATTGTTGGATCCCTTCTATTTACACCATTGTTACTCCTGTTACCAACGATTTCTGCTTTCTATATTTTTTTCACCATTTTGGACACTTCAATTACCTTTCTTTGCAAATTGATTGAAGTCTCTATATGTATGATCCACATTACACCTTATTTTGAAATTTTCCTTTTGTTCATGAGTCGGAGAAGATTGCCCTTTGGGATATGGTTTGAACTTATTTCTTGTCAGAGTGATTTTTCGGAGTCTATATCCGTTGATGAAGTTAGTTCTTCTAACAATTTATGGCCAAAGAAGGATGGAGGCAAAAAGGAATCTAGCATTCTGGTTTCTGTCCTCCACAGCAACTTTTTGAGTTTAGGTGAGTTTGCCTGACTTATGTAGCAGAAAACTGAATCTGTTCAATTAGTCTTGTGTTTAGAGATGTATAGTTGTCATATAAATAGGTTCATCTTGGTGTAACAGTAAGATCATGTCATTGTGACAGAAGTTACAGCTTTTCTGTAACAATGTGTGTAAGCCTGTATACCTCCCTTCCCAAACTCTACAGTGTGGGAGCTTCGTGCTTCGGGATGCACCTTATACATAATGGTCATATTAAGATAGCACAACCCTGTTATTAATCGTTGATGTCTTGCTTGAGTTTTATGTTTTCCATATATAGGACCAAAGCATTTTTAGCGAGGGTAATGGACCTACTGGAATATGGCAAATGTGAATTTGCAAGCCTCTTATCTTATCTACAACTAAACTCAGCTAAACCGTATAATCACTAATATAACCCGCATTGGCCATACGAATCATTTTCTGCTGCAAGTGTGAACCTGCTAGCTTTTTGTCTCGCATCTTTTAATTTATTCTGCCATGCCCTAAAGAATAATTTTCTCAACGATTGGATGAATGTCTATAACTCTGTAGAGTCAGAAGCTTTTAGTTTGTCTTTGTTTGTTTTTCTTGTGCTTTGATTATTGGGTGTCTTAATAGTTTGGTCCAGATGTAAATAAAGATTTATTACAGGACAAGTAGTCTTACCACATTACAAGAAAGTTTACTCTGGGGTTGCCAGTTTTATTGCCGCATCAGCATACAGGGCTCTTACTGGTCAGAGGTGAGCTTCCAACTGTTTTGTCCTTCTCTCTCTCTCTCTCTCTCTCTCTCTCTCTCTCTCTCTCTCTCTCTCTCTCTCTCTCTCTCCTCTCTCTCTCTCTCTCTCTCCCCCTCTCTCTCTCTCTCTCTGTCATTTATTACTTCAATTCTTCTTGTTTTTTTTTTTATAAATCTTCTTTTGGTTTGACTTTTCAGAACTGAATCTACCCTGGCAACTCACCTTCGCCCCACGATGCCATGGATGTGCATTCCTAGTAGGGAGTATTGGCGGTTATGCTACGAATCAATCCTTGGATGCATGGTCAAACGTGATTCTTGCATGTAATGTCAGTGATTTAATACCATTTATTTTGACATCTGATCTGAACTTAACGAGGACGACGCTGCTTATTTTTCCTCACGTTGGAAAAGTGTTCCCACTCTCTTCTTAAATATCTATCACCTTTCGTGGGTCGGCGGTCACACGTTATTTCCCACGATAGCAAACACGTTGTCCGAGCTTGTGTATTGACTTGGTCCGTTCCCTCGAAAATTTCTCTTCTTGTCCGGCATTTTTCATTTGCAGGAGGCCAGGCAGGTCATTGGCCCCCTTCCTTCCTCCATTTGTGCGATACGGAAAAAGGTTCCATTTGGACTTGTTAAAAAAATAAATTATAAAAAAGAGTATATTTTATACCTTATAAAATGAGAGTGGGTCTGGGTAAGGCCCATAAAAAGAAGAAGCTGGGCTTTATAAAAGTATGGGCCATGCTTGGCCCATTTACAAGTCTGGGGTCCTCAACGAGGTTGGGGGGTGGGGGGGGGGTGTGGGGTGCATGGTTGACATTAAAGCCGAAATTAACAAGTGTTTCTGGTTGTCGTTGACTAACGGTCACTTTTGTTTATTCGAATGCAAGACGGACCGACGCTCCGTCATCTAAGTCCATCCTCGTGTATTTTGGGAGTTTGTTGGGACGGACTGCGCGGGAAGTTTCAAGGAAATTTCCTCAATCCCAACCAACCTTTTTTTTTTGTCTATCTTTAGGACGAAGCCTGGCAAATTAGGCAGTCGGCAATCGGTCCCCCATCTTATCGGATGTGAGAAAAGCTGGCACGGGCAAAAAGAAGAAGGAAGTCGGGGGAAAGAAAGAAAAAGAAGAAGGAAAAAAAAAAAAAAAACGAGAAAAATCAATCCGTCATTCACGCACCGCCGATCGATGGTCACGTTGTATTGCATGCCAACGTTCTCTTGTCTGTTTCCGTTTTATATCAACAAACAATTTGGGTCAACGAACAATCTTTTTTTTTTTTCCTGTATTTTGTAGGAGTTTTGTTTTGTTTTGTTTTTTTTTTTTTTTCTGCCTTGGTTTGGTTTGTGGTGTCGCAGGGGGCTGCGAGGTGGTGTTGCCTATTACCGGCGTGACTTTCCATTATTTAGCCCTTTGGTCATTTGAAATTTGTGGCTGTTTGCAGTGAAGAGCCGCGGCCGCAGCACTTTTATTTTTGTTGTCGCTGTCCTATTAATATTGTAGAGGAGGCTAGTGCACCGGCGCCATGAGTAGCTGCTCTTCTAATGGATTGTTGCCCCGGTCGTCTTCAGTCCGGCAGAGCGATGTGGAGGTCGGCTGCTCTCCCACCAACCGTTTTGAAGAGGAGGACGGCAACCACCACCACGATGACCTCGCGGAGGGATATGATCCCTTCGACATTGCTCATACCAAGAATGCTCCTCACGAGACTCTCAGGCGGTGGAGGGTAATACTGCGGGCATCACCCTTTCATGTTTTTTTTTTTGTTTTGTTTTGTTTTGGTAGAATATTGAATGTACTGCATTTGGTGCAAATTGACGGTTCAATGTACATGTGATTTGGATTTCGTTGTAGAATGTGATCATCGGTGGGTTCCAATGGAGTGCTGTATATTTTTCTGTTAATTGCTAATCTTCTTTTTTTTTTTCAAATGAGGGCAGCCGAAAGCCCTCTCAGCAATATCTCATGGATGTGTAAAATGAGTCCCCGTTTAAAATGAAAGCGACGGAGTTTATCATTTCCCATTTTGCAATGCAGTTTCTTTATAGATAAGTGTAGGCAAATCTAGGAAATTTGAAATACCTCTGATAAGCCTCGTTATCTTTAGTTGCTTAAAATGAGGAGCAACAACTGTCCTAATTCTGATTATCTGTATGCGGCTTGTTTGTGTTTCTCATGTCTATCTATTGTAATCAAGTTTATTTGCAAAATTAGTTAGTTCTTATGCCATTTATAGATTATAGACTTTGAAAATCACCAGCACTGAATTTAATTTCTAATGCTTGTCTATGGTTGACACTGTTCTTATAGCATTATGGCTGTTTTGGTCATTAATTTTGCTTTGAGGTTAAAGAGTGGGGCAGGAGAGGTGAAGTGGTTATACTTCTTGTAGGAGTTTAAACTATGTTTGTGGTTTGTGACAGCAAGCAGCACTTGTGCTGAATGCTTCTCGTCGGTTTCGGTACACTTTGGATTTGAAAAAGGAAGGAGAGAAAGAGCAAAGAAGGCGGATGATTAGAGCCCATGCACAAGTCATCCGAGTAAGTATTTGTTATCTTAAAAAGCAATCAATTCAATGATATGTTTATGG
The DNA here is from genome assembly GCA_037897445.1 of Ceriops zippeliana. Lineage (NCBI taxonomy): Eukaryota > Viridiplantae > Streptophyta > Magnoliopsida > Malpighiales > Rhizophoraceae > Ceriops > Ceriops zippeliana. The sequence goes on along the minus strand of JBAPLH010000216.1, from coordinate 1,321,652 downwards.
CAATTCTTTTCTTTATTGTCATTGTTTTTATTTATTTATTTATTTATTTTTTATTACTTGAATTTGCAGGCAGCATTGCTTTTCAAATTGGCTGGGGAGCATCAGATTGGTATATGCTATTTAATAATATTTTGATCATGCTTATGATTGCTTGCATTTTCAGTTTTATGGTGTTGGCATCTTTTAGTTAGTAATATATTATTTTTACCGGAAATTGAGATAAAGTTTTGTCATGCTTCAATGACATGTGCTTTCTTCTTCTTTTGCCTATACCTATTGATATATTTTCTGCCTGTTATGTGGTAGGCCCTGCAGTTGCACCTCCAGCACCTTCTGGTGCTTATGGAATCAGACTAGAGCAACTTGCATCAATGACGAGGGATCACAACTTTTCTCTCTTACAGCAATATGAGGGTGTATGTTGATTATGAGTATTTTCCATGTTTTGAGCGTTTCACTCTGTTTTACTGCAGATGCAATTTCCACATTGATGATTCTTTCCTCATTCAGGTTAAAGGGCTAGCAAAAATGCTGAAAACAAATCTGGAAACTGGAATTAATGGAGATGAGGATGATATACCAAAGCGTAGAAATGCATTTGGTGCAAATACATATCCTCTAAAGAAAGGACGGAGTTTCTTGGTATAATATGCAATTTTTTTCCCCTTCTATTTGCTTATTGTCACCCTATTAAGATTTTTCTTACCATGTGATTTTTGTTGCAGAGGTTCCTCTGGGAAGCATGGCAAGATTTAACTCTTGTCATCTTGATTATAGCAGCCATAGCTTCATTGGCGCTTGGAATTAAGACAGAGGTTTGCTTTGTTATTTTTAAATCAGTACATCGCAGTTTAGATTAACGCAAGTGTACGAGTCCTTCATCAGATTGTATTGAGAATTCTAGGCTAATATTGCATACAGTTGCCTAAAGCATACTTTGTTTTGTAACATAAGGAAGAACTAACTGACTAACTTGATTATGCCTAACAGTGTCATATCTTGATGATATCAATCTTGATGATATCAACAATTCCAGGAAGTAGGAAAAAATGATTAACGAAGAACTTTAGTGTATCACTCAACATCCACTGTTTCTAGTAGCACGTGAAATCTTGAATGGGTGAAATGTAGTGCTTTCCTTGTTTCTTTGTAAATATTTTATGGTGGTTTAAAGAAGTTGTATGTAAAAGGAAACAGTTTTCTAGCTTCTCAATTATATTGTACTCTGAATTTTTCTTCTCTTTGAAATGCTAATTAGGGTCCTCAATATTTTTTTAAGCAAGTTTAAATACCAAGTTCTAGTGTTATGGATTGTATCAACTGGGTTTGCATACCATAAATCCAGAATTTCAAGACTCTTTTGGCCAGTTATAATTTTTCATTTGCATTTTGAGCATAGTAGGATTTTGCATTTTCCCTCCTTTGTTTATTATTGCTTATCCACTGTTGTCACAGGGTCTGGATGAAGGTTGGTATGATGGGGCCAGCATTGCATTTGCTGTTATCCTTGTCATAGTAGTTACAGGTTTGGATTTTTAACATTATGTTCTTCCAGTTTAAGGTCCATATGAGCAAAAATGTGGGAAGTGAATAATGATGTCGGATATTTATGCTGCGAGTGAAAGAAAGTTGGCTTTCAAGGATGTCATTTTTTCTTCTTCTGTCCTGACCTGCAACATAAATTATGGTGATGTTACCCTTAGCAGGCTTATGATTTCATTAGTTTTGAAATGATCTGCTCATTATAAACTGGTTAAAAATAGTATTGGATTTGCAAATTCAGCGGATCCTACTGCATTGGGTGGCTTTGCTTCATCTTTATATATTCTTATTTTAGCTTTTGAAATTGGGTTTGGTTCATGCCAGTACCAAATTCTACCCTACTTGCTTTAGTGCTTTTTTAAAATTTTTTTTTTTCCTTGTGTTGTCAAATAAAGTGGATTGTTTGATTTGATGGCAACTTTTGTTTGGTTAATCCTATGTAATCCCAATTATAAGCTATCAGCTTCATGTTATTTATGACCCTTCCCATCCAGTTGCTGCTCTGTTGACTCTGTACTGCATTTCTCCTACCATGTTGACCATCCTTTTTAACCCTTTTCTTTTAATAATTTGTTAACTAGCTGTTAGTGATTATCGTCAATCCCTCCAGTTTCAAAACTTGAACGAGGAAAAAAGAAATATACAGTTAGAGGTATGCATTTGTATGCCATTATTGCAATCACATACATTTCTCTCATCTTAGAATTCAATGATAAATGCATAGGTTTCAAATTCTGTGCAGGTCATGAGAGCTGGTAGGATGATGAGAATTTCCATATTTGATGTTGTTGTGGGTGATGTTGTACCTCTTAGAATAGGCGATCAGGTGAGTTGTTATTTCTGAAAGAATTAACTTATAATGTGCACTTGCACTGTTGCTGCAGCTGGCTAGATGACATTGAGCTTTCCAATTAGGTCCCAGCTGATGGAATCTTAATTACTGGCCATTCTCTTGCCATTGATGAATCTAGCATGACTGGTGAAAGTAAGATTGTGAGTTCACTAACCTAATTGTTATAGTCATTATATCCTTGTTCATGTCTGTTGCTCTTTTGAGTTTTGTTTTCCTCATCCATTTAAGTTCAATTTCTATTGTAGATTCACAAAGATCACAAGTCACCTTTTTTAATGTCTGGCTGCAAAGTAGCAGATGGTGTTGGCACTATGCTGGTAATTGTGTAGCTTTATTTATTTTTTTCTCTGACACCCCAGGCATTTGACAGCCTTCAGCTTACAGAATCATGTTCTACACATTAATCCTTTGATATTGCTAGGTTGTATCACACATGTCAAACAATATGGTTATTTAGACAAGATTGCATGCCTTATTGATAATTTTTCTCAAAACACTGAACGAGTGAATCTGCTGAGAAATTCAATATTCAACTTGGAACTCTATTTCCTGCATGTTACATGCAGCAAACAAAAAATGCCTGGATGACTGATTCTTTTTCAAAATCAAGAGGCATATGATAAGTGTGAGAATATGACATTTTATGGATTTTGTTATTGTAGCCTGAAACATCAATATCCCTTAAGTGGGTAGGCTTGGCAGGATGGTAAATTTGTTAATGACTCTGCTTTTTGCATTGCCATGCCTTTGTTACCTGTCAGAAAATGTTTACCACATTAAATTACTAGTTTGATGTCATGGATTTTCTGTCTTCCAGTTTTGTTCATGTATTGCAGTTATGATCTATAATAAGTTTTTGAGGAAAATTTCCTGCCTCCTCTTCCTTTGTTTTTTTTTGATAATTTGCTATTATCAAATTCTGATTATATATTTGAAAGAATTCAGCATCTCTTTTCTCTAGTTTACCCTATCCACAATTTATATTTTCTCAACTTTTTATAGGTGACTGGTGTTGGGATTAATACTGAGTGGGGATTGCTGATGGCAAGTATCTCAGAGGATACTGGTGAAGAGACCCCCTTGCAGGTTTCCATCCCAAATGTTGTCTCTCTAATTGTATCTAAAAGCAATTTATATGGTTGGCCTTTAAGGATATGTTGATCACTGGACATAGGTTCGTTTGAATGGAGTTGCAACCTTTATAGGAATTGTTGGGCTTTCAGTTGCTGTGTCTGTGCTTGCTGTCCTCTTGGGACGGTAAGTATGATTTGACAAATAATGCATCATTGCATCTCTTGGATGCCCACTAACTGTCTGCAGTCTGATTCTCAATTCTTAGATACTTCACTGGAAATACAAGAAATCCAGACGGAAGTGTCCAGTTTGAAAGGGGCTCTACTAAGTTTGGTACAGCAGTAGATGGAGTGGTTAAAATTGTTACCATTGCAGTAAGTGAAATCCCTGGATTCTTTTTTATGCTTATATTATGTGGTTTTTCACTGACTGCAGAGACATTCAGGTAACTATTGTGGTGGTTGCCGTGCCTGAGGGGCTTCCTTTGGCTGTTACCTTGACGTAAGTCTTCTGTAGATGCCACATTTAAGAGATTGGAGCTAATTTCACTACTGTGGTTTTCTAATTCTTTTTCCATCTTCTTATTTTTTATGTTTTTCTTTTTGTGCTTACATTATTGCATTATAGCCTGGCATACTCCATGAGAAAGATGATGACGGACAAAGCCCTGGCAAGTGTCAATATCTATGTTTTTGCGATGTGCTTGCACTGTAATTTCTTTTGTTTCAAATCTTTTTGAAGTAATGGTTTCTTCAGGTTCGTAGGCTCTCAGCATGTGAAACAATGGGCTCTGCAACGACAATCTGCAGTGATAAGACTGGAACTTTGACCAAGAATGAGGTGGGTCAATGATATGAAGCACAAATACTTTGTAGATGTAGCCTTGATTTTGTGTTTGTTTCTTCCATCTTTTTCCATCAGAAAGTCCAGAGAAATTATCTTATTATGCTTCTAAGATATAAGAATGTGGATGCATTTGCCAATACACATTTTGTAGTACACAAATCTGTAATCTGAGTGCAAAAGTGCTCTCAATTCTCAGCCATTGTTTAGCCCAACATGTTTGCATGTTAAAGATTAAAAGTCATTTAATGGGTCTTGTTTGTACTTAACTAGATACTTTGCATGTGAGCTATGAGACATTGTGAGAGTGTACCAGACTTGCTTAATCCTGTGTGTCCTTTCTTGTCAGTCTGTCTGGTTAGACTATCAAAAAGATCAAAGTAGAGCATGCTTGGTGGGACAGCATCATGCCATGTTTTTTTTTTTTTTAAGTTTAATTGTCTTTGAAGTATATCAATCTTGTTTGCTAACACTTTTTTTATGGCAATTTGTCAAGACATCATGTTTTAATAATCTAACAAATACAGTTGATTGCCTTTACAGTTGATTGTGGGGACTTCCCATTCCATAAAAATGTTCAGGCGCTTTTATTTATATATATGGACATTGGATTTTTATATTACTCATTTGTCGGTTGAAAAGGGTCAGATAGGTGAATCTGGGTATTGAAAATCTTCACATTGCAGATGACTGTAGAAGCTTATGTTGGAAAAAAGAAGATGTGCCCACCAGATGACTCGACACAGTTGCACTCAGAAGTTAGCTCTCTACTATGCAAGAGTATTGCACAAAACACTACAGGCAATGTCTTTATGTCCAAGGTAAAGCTATATTTTTCTCATCTTCTGTTTATTTGAGTGAGCTAAATTTTTCCTTTCAATGTTAACAGATTTGTTGTCTCTCTCTCTCTCTCTCTCACTCTTCCCCACACCGTGATATTTTTTCTGAATCACACATCTTGAACTTTGAGTATCTTCTTAATTTCTGTATAGGCAATTGTGTGTCTAGACTATCTTAGGATATTGCAAATTAAATTTGCAGTTATGTCTAACTTTCAAAGATGAAATATGCTTGACTGCATTTATTTTGGTAGGATGGTGATGTGGAAATTTCAGGATCTCCAACCGAAAAGGCTATTCTTTCTTGGGCTGTCAAGGCACTTTCTTTCACCATAGCCCAGTATTTGTGTTGTAAGTATATTTTCACTTGTGAAGTTGATTGCAGTTAACAAATATCTTTGTTCCCTCCTTTTTCAGCTGGGTATGAAGTTTGATGCTATAAGATCAGAGTCTGAAGTTCTCCATGTTTCCCCTTTAACTCTGAGAAAAAACGAGGTGGTGTTGCAGTGCAAATGGTAAGCTCTCTGATCCTGAGCTTTTCTTGTCTTTGACAATGATAAGTTAGACACTTCACTGCACATGTTTTCTGGTCCACTTTATTTGCATCAAAGTCCAGTGTGTGACGCATGTTTTCTGGTCCTTTCTCTGAAAGTGTGGGTAAAGAAAAGTTCATTATTATGGTATTGCATGTTGATGCAGTGCATTTCTTTGCTTTTGTCATTTGTTTCTAGGATATGTTTGCTTTATTTTATTTTTTTCTTGATAAGTTGGAAAAATGTTTTGATTATTTCATTCAAAAAAACAAATTTTGTCAGTTGATACCTAGATGATTGTTTTGAACAACTAGATTTATTCAGGATGAATAATAGAATGCAGTGAAATTTCGAATGTGGTATGTGGAATTTAACTTAAGTATCAACTGAAGTTTCTTTCATTGCAAACTGCATTTTGGTCTGGAGGTTTATGGAATAGTTCAAACCCTGTTCAACCATAACAGGACTTGATTGATGTTTTTTTTCTCTTTTTTTTTTTTTTTTTTTTTGTGTGTGAGGAGAATATGTAAAACAATAATATGTTGCATAATAGAAAGCATGCAATGAGATACTCACACATCTCACAAGCCACCTTTCTTGTGTGCCAGACTGATCTTTTACCTGTTCTCTCTAAGTTACAAATTGTTCAATGCTGGTGAATTCTCTTTATTTTGACCTCTGACAGACTGAGTCCAAAGTTCACATACATTGGAAGGGAGCAGCTGAGATAGTTCTGGCCTCATGTACAAGATATCTTGACTCAAGTGGTTCCCTGCAGTCAGTTGATGAAGATAAGGTTGGAATAACATTTTGTTTCTGAATTTTATGTTCTTCTCTTTTACTTTTTAAGAAAACAGAAGTCAAGGATGCCGTTGGCACAAGTTTTCAATACAGCTGAAATGTTGGGACTTTCATTTAACATCTTCACTCTATACCTAAGCCTGTGAAGTTACAGTTGAGCGGCCTTCTAGCATATGATCTGGTCATGGTCTTAAGAACCGTATTATGTTACTTGAGGTAGATGTAAAGATCTGCGATAGGAAATTGTGTTTATATGTGTGCTACCTGAAAAATTTTGCTATCAATTCTTTTCTTGTGGTGCAATGTTTACATCATGATGAGAATTGACATGATAATTGCTGGAATCTTTCGTGATTTAAGAGACAATATGAGAGGCATTGCTTTCAGATGACATTTACTGGGTCTATCTGATTGTAGCTAACAGCAGTTTGGATGCTCTATTTTACCTTAGGGTTGGGGGCAGGGAAGAAGATTGATTTGAGTTGTCTTTCCATGTGAAAAATGAAAGTGATAATCTGTGCACTTGTGGATAAGTGTTTCTAATGGAAGAAATATTCTCTTGTGCATTTCCTTTCAGGACTTCTTCAAGAGTGCTATTGGTGACATGGCTGCAAGGAGCTTGCGGTGTGTGGCCATTGCATACAGATTACTTGAATTGGATAAAGTACCTACCGACACAGATGACTTAGACAAATGGGTTTTGCCTGAAGATGACCTTGTTTTGCTTGGTGTTGTTGGCATTAAGGTGTACATCCTGAAACATCGTTCATGCTATAATACTTTGTGCACAGGCAGAAAAATAGGCTTAAAACAATTTTCACTTTTTCAAAGCATATTTTATATTTTATGTCACTAAATTAACCTAGAGGCATTCTTCACCAGAAAGTATATCTCTTTGAGCCTGGCTGGTTCTTATGCTGTCCTTTGTTTTCAATTGCATCATATTTTCTTTAGGATCCTTGTCGCTTTGGTGTTCAAGAAGCTGTTGGGGTGTGCACGAAAGCTGGTGTTAAGGTTAGTTTTCTACTTCGTTTGAAATTGTTGTCAATCTTAGGGAAATGACTGTGGCATCTTAATTATACAGGATTGTATTTAAGTACCATGCTCGTATGATCCTGGACAATTAGTAGAGTCTTTTGGCATTTGTTTTTTCTTTTCCATTTCATCATAACCTCAAGGAAGCAACGATTTCATTGCATGATGCGCTCTGTCTATTGTTGTTAAATCACTTGTGGTCAGATAACTGTGAATGCTAAATTTATAGGGACCAGTTGACTAGTATATTTCATCTGTGAAAATGTAGGTACGAATGGTCACTGGAGACAATCTTCAAACAGCAAAAGCAATAGCTTTAGAGTGTGGAATTCTTGACTCAAATGCAGATGCTGCTGAGCCTAATATAATTGAAGGAGGGGTATTTCGAGCATATTCTGAAAGGGAAAGAGAATTGATTGCAAAGAAAATCACGGTATGTCCTAACATCATTAATCTTTTGTCCAATGATTGAAGTTCACAATGAAGTAATAAGCTCTCTTATATGTTTCTGAGCAATGTGATTTGCACATTTAGAGATTTAAGGTTGTGCAGCCCCTCTATTTATGGTTAACAATGCATATAGGTGATGGCGAGATCGTCCCCTAGTGACAAGCTTTTACTTGTGCAAGCCTTACGTAAGGGAGGGGAAGTTGTAGCTGTGACTGGAGATGGAACAAATGATGCTCCTGCACTCAATGAGGTTTGTCATTTCTATTTCTTTGCTACCTGCTCAAGGTTTGATGAATACTAAAAATACAAAAGGGCACACACATCATTAAAGCTATAAATTTAATAGATGTGAATCAGAACACCAGTGTCTGATTTGGCATGTTGACCTTCTAAGTCTGGGCATGAGCAGAAATGTCTGTGAGTGCACAGATCATTGCCTGTTGTGCAACTAATGAGTTGTCATGTATAATTTACATAAATAGGAATGCCACCTTGATCTTATATAGACAGCTGTAAATATTCTGGATTATAAGAAATATAATGTCTAATATGGTGATCAATGGCAATGGTTTTAATAATGTAAAAGACAGGATTTGAAGTGGAGACCTACATTCTCTGGCATTTGCCAAATGCTTACAGAGGCTGATCAGATATATATAAGTGTCTAAATAATTAGCATACTCATCTGGTAACTATACATGATTATTCTGTTAGGTGTGGCAGGTGTGGGGACTAGTTTCCTCATGTCATAGCCAGAAAAAAACCTAACAAGGATAGGTGTCCCACATGGTAACATATCTTTGCTTGGATGGGAAAAATGTTTTCTTAGTAGTTCAGCAGAGGTAGCTCTGAATGGCATTGAATAATTATATCTTTTGACTGCATTGATTTGGTTATGGTGTTATATTTCAGATCTTTCTCTGCTTGACAGTGCCTTATGCTTCCTTACTATTGTTGAATGTATATTCCTTGACTTATTTTAGGCGGACATTGGTCTCTCTATGGGCATTCAAGGGACTGAAGTTGCAAAAGAAAGCTCAGATATCATAATCTTGGATGATAACTTTGCTTCAGTTGTAAAGGTTAGTATACATGGTATCTGCTTACACAAGAAATTTTTATACTTTCTGTAGTTTTGTTAAGTACACTACCCATGCAATATTTACTCCATAGCATTTTTTTGGGCAATGAAACCCATTTACTTTTAAATGTAAAGTTAAGTAATAATGTTGCATTATGTTTTCCAGTCTATTCATAAGATGATACAGGGTTTATCATTGTAAAGCTTGACAATTTCAGGCTATGGAGTAAATATAGTAAAGTAAATAAGTAAGAATGTAGCTCAAGTAGTTTCTAATCAAATCTCCAAGTACAGTTTAACCATAGGCACTAACTTAAGGATTGTAATTCAAGGGAATAAACTTCTTTTCTTTAGGAGCTGTTTGGTTTATAGCATGAAATCGGAATCGAAATCAAGTGGAATCAGAAACAGAATAGTAAATTTTGTAATATGTTTGATTTACTTTGGAACGAATTGCATTCCCTTTATAGCCTTTTGATTAAATTTGGAATCAGAATCTAAATAAAAAAATTATTATAAGAAAAAGGATAAATCATAATAATATAATTAAAATATAATTAATTTTAAATTAAAAAATTTTCTGGTAATAATGATATTTATAATAATAATAATTATAAAATTATTGTAACATATTTAATTAAAATAAAAGTTTAAGTAAAGATTATATTGATGAATTTCTATAGTAATAGTGATATTTATCTTAACAATAATACAAATTAATAATCATAAATATAAAAATTTAAAATAAATATATTAATATAAAATTTTATAGTAAAAAATAATTCATTAATTAATAATTTGAATATTCTATAGTCTTTACAATTTTTTTTTCTCATTATAGCACTATTAATAGTAATAATAATAATTATAATTATTATTTTATATAACACCACATATATATATATATATATATATATATATATATATATATATTATCTATTTTGTAGAGAAAACAAAGAGGAATGGGAATGAAATTAATTAGGGTGAGTAGGGGAATGGTGATTCCCATGTACAAGGAAACCTCATTTCCATAAATAGGGAAATGGGAATGAGATTTCTTTTTACCAAACACTAAGAATGAGAATCACCCATTCCCATTCTCATTCCCTGTTAAAACTACTCTCAACCAAATGCCCCCTTAGTCATTATCTTTCTGCTGAGTTGTTTCATGTATTCCTATGTCGCCTGGCATTTCCTCTTCTAGCCAATTGTGGCATATTAGCATACTGGTTTCATCCTTTTTTCTCTTTGATTCCTTTGGCAAGGAATGTGAATTGTGTTTAACTTTTTTGCATAGTTATGTGTTCTAAGACTTTCATATTGTCCCAAACATAAAAGAGATGTGTAAAGAGATATGCTGGACCTTTTTATATTTGGGACCATGGAAGTCTAGTGATTGTTATGTCCTTCAATATTATGAGAGGAAGATATCTGCAAATTTTGTAAATATAGATAAGTTTTCATCAACTATAGTTGACTTCATTTAATAGGAATTTCAAGCCAATCTAAATAATTCTTATCCAGTAAATATTCCGTCTAGGGAATTTCTTATCAATTTACAGGTTGACAAAGTGGCTACTTACCCATAGGAAACAGACATTAACTCAGCCTTCGTTGTTACACATAGTAGCACAAATTCTGTAGCTGATAACTTGATTTGTAAAGGAGGGGAAGCCACCTCTAGCTCATACAAAGTAAGTTATTTAAATTTAAGTATGTTGATTACATTTGTACCTTAAATCCAGGTTGTTCGCTGGGGTCGGTCTGTTTATGCCAATATTCAGAAATTCATCCAATTCCAACTTACTGTTAATGTTGCTGCTCTTGTTATCAACGTTGTAGCAGCTGTCACTTCTGGTGATGTCCCTTTGAATGCTGTACAGGTTAGTCTCTCAATTTGTTTCTCTTCTCTTCAAGATTCTTTAATAATAATTTTTCTTTCTTAGAGCAATCCCAAATCTTAGGACATGGCTTATGTAAGGTTTTTTTTATTGTTTTTTTTTTTTCATATGGATATGGATTATCAATTAGAGGAGCAAGGGCCTTCATGTCTAAAATCTCTGTAATCTGTCTATTCTTGAATTTGATGGTTGACCCATGAATTATGCAAATATAAAAGATATTTTTCCTCTTATCTATGTTATGGATCCTAAATAGATGGTAGAACATTTTGTGCACCCTTATTGGTGAACAGCTGATTGATTCCAGTGTATTGAAGTGCATAAAAGAGGAACCTAAGGATTGAATTTATATTTGATCCTCTTAGTTGGTTTTGTCTTGTGCGTGCCATGGTTTTAAAGGAAGAATTGTCTATGGTCTAAATGAACTGCTTCTCTTAGTAGTTACTCTGAGCTAAACTATAGGAAATTGTTGATTTTTTTTTTCTTTAATTGCACCATCGGTTTTCTGTAGACAAGTATCCAAATCATACTGGTTTGATAGGAGAATAATAGCAATAAGGCCCAACTTTGAAAGTTTGCCTCACAAGTCCCCTTTTAATGTAAAATGTATGTTGTTGAATTTTGTGCTGCAGCTTCTATGGGTTAATCTTATCATGGATACACTTGGGGCACTGGCATTGGCTACAGAACCACCAACAGAACACCTTATGCATAGATCACCAGTTGGTCGGAGGTTTGTACTATCGGACTTGCAGAGGTTAAATTGATAATTTTTCAAGTTTTCCCTGGCTTGCTTAGCTTTAAAAGGGGGTGGTAGTTAACCTTTTTTCTTGGATCTTTCCTTCAGAAAGGAAGAGAATGGAGGCTGATATTGTTTCCATTTTTAGACTCTGGCATGTTTTGAAATTTTGTGGCTTCATTTTAAATAGGCATACAGTAGTAAATGCTTGACAATCTGATATTCTTCAATGCAAATCTTCTCCTGCTTTTGGATTCCAGGAATATTCAAATCAAAAGATAAATAAGAGTGCTTTGCTATTGTTTCACATTGAAGTGATCTGCAACTTGAGTTATAAAATGTATAGAAAGTGCATAAAACGTTCTACTGCTGCTACTGGTAGTCACATGCTCTTGTGAATCCATCTAAGAGTAATGCAGCTTGCTTTTAGTCCTAGTTACATTCTGTTTCATAATTTAAGCCAGTGATGGTGGTGACGTTCCTCTTAGTAGCATCATCCATGTTTTTGAGTTTGTAGATATATAAAATGCGTTGCTTATCCGAGCTCTTTCTGTTATCCTGGGGGAATTTGTGCAGGACATAGAGGCATATGGTTCTGAGTTTCTCCACTGAGTATAAGTTTTGGTTTTCAATTTAGATTAAGAATTTCAACTTATTGGAAGTGAATTGAGCAGTTTTTCTTTGCTTATGAACAATCCTGTCATTGATTGATGCCGATGAAACACAATGATATTGCTGTTTGTCTTTGCAGGGAACCTCTTATAACAAACATAATGTGGCGAAACTTGCTAATACAGGTATTTCTCCTGTTATGTATCATTTCGTGGACCACTTGTTAAGATAAGTGTGTGCTATAAAAGCATCATTTGTTTACTTGCTTACTAATAGTTTACGACTTTGTGTGATTTCAGGCCACCTATCAAGTTAGTGTTCTACTTGTCCTGAACTTTCAGGGCAAAAGTATCCTCCATTTGAATGATGAAAATAGGAAATATGCTACAGATGTGAAGAATACCGTAGTATTCAATGCATTTGTCCTCTGTCAAGTAAGTGTGCCATTTGACAATAGGCATCTACTGCAGCCATGACTCCCAAACTTACAGCAAGATAAGAATAAATGATTTCGTTTTGTTCATATGGTTGATTGTGTTGCCTTGTTCATTCCTCTCAAGATATTTTTCTGCATTACATTAGATGACAGGGAGAATTCAAATCTTCCGGCAACATGCCCAACCATGCTTGCACAATTGTTGCTTAATCTTCAAGATAGAAAGTAATTGATGTTGAATTTACAGATTTTCAATGAATTCAATGCCCGCAAGCCTGACGAAATAAATGTCTTCAAAGGAGTGACCAAGAACCACTTGTTTGTTGGAATAGTTGCATTTACATTCATACTTCAGGTAATAGAGCCACCGTGATTTTGTGTTTGTACCTTATGTATGATTACTTTGTAGTAAATAATAATTCTCCCATTTCTTTGACAGTTAATACTGATTGAATTCTCCGGAAAGTTTACATCGACAGTAAGACTTAACTGGAAGCTGTGGCTTGTGTCCCTTACTATCGGCCTTTTAAGGTTCGTATGGTTACTTTTGTACGTAAATGAAAGGTGTTCCGGGTAGTTATTGCACGTGAATTTCCGTCTAACTTAATATGTCGCTCACTGGCAACTTAAGCTATGTGGGTAGCTTGCCTCTGATGTGTTTTGCTAATGACTCCTTTGGCTCGATCCCGTCCATGGGTCATTTTTGCCATTATTGTACATTGCATCATTAGCCAAATGGATTTTCATTTTTGCCATATTTAGTGTCCTGGAGCCGTATCACCATGGTAGGTCTCTGAAAATCTTAAGATCTTGTCCTGGCTGTTTCTTTTTTTCTTTTTCTTTCTTTCAATCATTGTTTTGGAAAAAGAAAAGGATTCATTCTATCTTTTTCTCTCCGTTTGTTTTTCTTTTAGATCTGTATTAAAGCAAATAGTTTGTGATAACCATCCAGTAGCATGTTCCCGGGATTCAAGATTTGCACCGGACCATAACAGATTTGTCTTTTTGCAGCTGGCCTCTTGCTGCGGTAGGAAAACTACTTCCTGTTCCCGAGATTCCATTGTCTGTTTACCTCAAGAAGCCCTTACTGCAACTCAGACCTCGTCATCGGAATAATTGTCGGAGAGAGACCCCTTCTTAGGAAGTCTATTGATTCTAGACTTCTTGGGGCCCTTTCTGATTCTTTCTGCTTATCTATAAAGCCAGCACAGCTAAGCTGTTGCTGCCAACCCATATAGACCAAAAGTTAATGTGAGAAAATTTGTATGACTTATATAAATGCCCTGTGAATTCTTTCAAGTGTAAAATTAACTTGTACGGGATAGGGTTGTGCCTCCTTTTTTTTTTTTTTCTTTGGATATATTTTTGAGACCTTTTAATATGGTTGTTCATACTATGTTACACAAACTTTCTCTCCTTTACACTGCATTGAAATATCACATCACGAAGCTGCTTACAACAAGAAAACTTTGTTTATTGAACCAGTGGAATATTAGATGATATCAACTGTCGGCAAAGCACCCCTCGTTCAGACAATTATAAGACACCATAAAATATCTACTGGCTATTACACCGGGCCCTTCTAAAACAGAAGGAAAAAAGAAAGACAGGAAACCATGTGAACAAACAAGAAAACAAGTTCTTCAAGGCATCGTGTAACCCCGCCATTGGATGTCCTACAGTCTCAGAAAAAGGCATTGGAATAGGAATAGTCATTGCTGGGGTTCTTTCGTTAGCAAATTATTATTGCATGCCCGCGTTCTGTCCGTGAAACTGGTTGGTGCTCACTGTGAGGTAGCTAGTTGCCACCAGAAGGGCTACAGTTGAAGCTCGGATAAAGCCGTCTTCTGCTTCCTTCAGGTTTCTTGCCGTGGGCCAACACAGCCAGACAACGGGAAGAGTTCCCATTTCTGAGGAGCAGATATGTCAGCCCTTTTGCCGTTACCTCATTCGCGGACATGACTCCAAATGTTATCCTATATTTTAGGCGGTTGTCAATGAGTGCGCGTGTACCACTCTTCTTAGTTTTATGTTCGAATTTCAGTGTGACTTGTATTTAAGTTGAGAATGAAAGAAAAAAAGTATCATCGCATTCTTTCATAAACAAATTCACAGCAGTGTTCTTTTCTGAGTTCTCCTTGAGAGCCTCTCCCAGCCATGCAAGATTCCTCGACAGGGTGGAGGCCGAGCTGAGAGTTTGCCCATATCTAGAGCAAGAAGATAACATTTCTTCCCACGAATAATTAGCAAAAACACGAATATGCCATATGGTTCTTCTTTGATACATAAGGGGAGAAATAATCAGTCACCGGCGCCGAGGACCCCGCAATTTCAGCTGGAACAAGTATTTGTGTTTTACCAGATGCTATTCTCTTACCAGCAACATTGGCATAGAATAGGCCGGAGATGGCTGGGACAAAGACGTTGCTCCGGGAACAAATGTAAAAATCTATAACTTTTTCAAATTCTGAATCTTCCGACTCAAGGAACTTCGACTTTTTCTCTGCAGGTATTATGCTTTCCTGCATTAATTAGAGCGAGTTAGCATCCACCTTGTAACAAATTACGACGGGTTTGTGAGCATGAGATGGCCACTTGACAGTGATCTCTATTGTCTATTTGCATTTTACTCTGGGACTCTAGCGATGAATCAATAATGATAGCTGTTGTATGAATCATATAGCAAAAGTCACCTACATTCAGAGAAACCAAAGAAAAAGGCCTTGAAGGATTGACCAGAGGGAAGGGTACGAGAAATAATGCCTTACCTTGGTGTAAGTTTTTGGGAATATATCCTTCAAGACATCGAGGTTATTGTCCCACCTTGACTGGGTTACATAGATTGTAGTATCCTTATCAAATCCTATCTTCCTCAAAAATATAGCAATCTCCTGAGCATTGTAACAACTTTTTATCCTGGCACCGCTGCTCCCATGGCAACCCTTCTTTTCCAACATCTCAACTCTCAAGTCCACAGTCACAAAATGATCATCAGATTTGCGACTCAAAATTTTTAACCGCTCCATCATGGAGTCGACCACTTCATTAACCTCTGGCTGCAACTCTAAGCTTCCAAACATTGCCAAACATGCAACTGAATCACTAGTACTTTTTTGTGCAGCCTTCCTCATATTTACTGACGGGAAATAACTAGCCAGCCTTATGTTGCCCTTTGTTTTGAAGGTTGGTTGAATTTGCTCTGTAATATGATCTTCAGTCACTCGATTTGGGACCTTGACAACAGCTATATCTCGAATTGACACATCATCAGGCAGATCTTTCACCACTTTGACCACTCCATCCAAGCTTCTTACAAACATCTCAGCATCATATATTTCTTCAAACTTCCTAGAAATTTTCAACTCTCAGTATCTATCCAAAAACTCTCCCTAAAATCCATTATTACCTCAATTGACTACAAAATCTATTTCTTGAAAAAAAAAAAAAAAACTGGCTTACTCATCTGATCGTTCAACCATGCAAAAAGACCATAATGTGAGCTGGCTAACTCGTGTTCTGACCAATGCCAGGAAAAGCATGATGAACAACAGTAAGCTTTTTTTGGGTGTAAAAATGAAAACATGCTTATCTTGTATTTGAAATCAACAAAAGAATGGGGAAAAAAAGTAAAAGGTGGAAAACATTTCCTTCTAAACAAATTGAAGTTAGACACAAGTTGATGAAATAACCATTCCAAAATCTTTTTCACACAGATATGTGCATGGGCATATTTGCCACCCTCACAGCTGATATTATCTGCAAAGAAATAAGTCATGAAGGGGAAAAGGAAAAGAATGAAGATAAAGATGGCAAAGTACAGAAAGCAGAAATATAAGAAGGAAAACGGATTATAAATCACTTCATAGCAAAAAAAAAAAAAAAAAGTACTGATTAACTGTGATAAAAAAGAATAACATAAAACATGACCAGCAAAATATATTCTCAAACAAAATAAAATGATAACAAAGCTCAAATCAACTTCATAGCAACAAGTTCTACACAAATCCACGTGTTCAATATAAGTGCACTAACCTCTGTTCACCTGGATTGTTTCCTCTAATATCTGGGAGTACAAGAGTTGCTCCAAGATGTCTTGCAACTACCACTGCATCACTGACCTGGGGAATGCAGGAAATATATGTTAAGATTGTAGGGATGCTAAGTAAGGAGCTTTCCATGTAGGAATAGCAAAAAAATGATACAGAGGAATTTGACTCATTAACAGTACGTACTAAGAAGAGAAGTTTACTTGCGTTCCACATATAATTTTATCCCAAAGTTGAGCTATCTTTCAGATGATGGACTGGTGTTTTAGTGCCAATTTTTGGGTTGTATTTGAGGAACATGTCTAAAAAAAGGGTTGAATTGGCCTTCGCAATCAAGAAAAGACTTGACTTTGTCAGTGAATAATTTTGCGCACAGTTACTTTTCTAAAGCTAACCTAT
Organism: Ceriops zippeliana; assembly: GCA_037897445.1. Taxonomy (NCBI): domain Eukaryota; kingdom Viridiplantae; phylum Streptophyta; class Magnoliopsida; order Malpighiales; family Rhizophoraceae; genus Ceriops; species Ceriops zippeliana. Next base: position 1,304,468 of record JBAPLH010000216.1, on the reverse strand, counting down.
CATCTGGACAGAAGCTAATGGGCTGGTATGTATTCACAGTATCAGCAACACCAAAAATTATCTGGTTCTGCTAAAATGCGATCAGAAATTAATTGAAAAAGAGGCTACCACGACACAAAGCTCCTTCACAGCCAAGGCAGTGAGCCAAAAAGCTGTTTCTGAAAGCATCTTCATTTTCTTAGCTCAAAAGGGAGCACACAAATGACTAAATCATCTAAAAGCTCAAGTGGCAACTAATAATACCTGTGACACATGATACTCTGGGCCATTAGTTAATGAAAAAGTAACATAGCCCTTTACTGGCTCTACCTCATCTGCTGGCAAAGGAAAATTGCACATCAGGATAAACCAACTAAATAAAATATACAAATGAGCACATGAATGTGCATGAATCTTGTTATTATGCTTATGCAGGTGAAGGAACAACTGCCACAAACGCATTTAGTAACCCATGCAGTAATCAACTTAGCCTACCAAATTTTGATTTCTCCCAACATGGTTTTAGCTGTTGTTTTTCCACCATCCAAGGCCCATTGCTCTTCGTAGAAAATGTCACAAGGCCTTGCTCTGTGACCTTCCCACTATCAAATTCAGTGTCTCTGGCTTCTGCTGGATTTTTCCTGGATGAAACAAAAGTGCAAATTAGCTATAAAGAGAAACCAAATAAACAAGGTCAAATGATTGGACCAAGAATTCTTGCCAACAAGAAGAGTAATATTCTTAAGAACTGATATGTGTCCATGGTACAATAGGAAGTACAGAGTAAGGTCTTATAGACCTTGTCTTGTCCTACGAGATAAAAGAATATCAAAAGCAATATGCATATCAGAGAACTGGGATGTGGATGTTGATCGAACAAGTCAGTACTGAGTCAAGGAACTCAAGCACCAATAATCTTATTCACATAACATATCAAATTAATAACACAGATCGTGTGACCATAATCTGAACTCACAAGATCCTATGGCAATTGTCAAAATGATGAAATGAAGAGGAGTAATAAGTTGATATTAACGAAATTTTGGTAAAGAAAGAGCAATTGAACGGCGAGGACCCGAAAGCTACCAGCATCTGGAAAAAAACAACTCAGTTCGTGGACCTCATTCATGCCACGGTAAAAGTATATAAATAAATAAACATATAAATCCTGCTAGGTGAATAATCTGAGATAGCGAAGTGTGAATCCATCAAAGGGTCTTCTTTAGAGATCCAAGCCACACCAGACACCCCCATTAGAGAAACAATTCAAAAATGGCAATAGAAACAGCAAAAGCTTATAGAACAGGGAAAAAGACTTACTTCAACAGGATCAAAGTAGTCTCTCTTGATCATGTCCCCAAGCATCACAAACATTGTGAGTGTCAATATGCCAGCTACCACTTGCCTCAAATCTACGGCCATTATGCCCCACCCTCTCCCTCTCTTTCTCCCTCTATGAATCTAGAAGCACTTGTGTACCAACCCACCTAATTTAATGCAAAAGAAGGAGAGAGGGCTGTTTAGTTTAGCAGCTAATAATGAAGGGGGAGGATGGTGAAAAGTTGGAGAATTTTGGAAAGAAATGCGATTTTGTCAGCCGAAACCAAAAACGGAAGACCCACCAGCAAGCAGACAGTGGGCAGAGACAGACACGGCGCCACTGAAGATAGACACGTAGAAATACATACACTCTACTTTGACAACCACCCACCTACCTTCCACTCTGTCAGCGCACCGACACTCCCCACAAGAAAATGATACAGCCAATTTCCTCCTCGTCACTCGCTAGCATTTTGTAAGAAAACAAAGAGGCTACCACGCCCAATGAAATGAATTATTATTATTCAACATAAATTGCATTGTTTCTGCAGGTCATACAACCACTGGAAAAATGGATTTTCTTTCACGTAAACCTAGATTTTAAATTTTCTGTTCGGACAAAACCCTAATTCTGTACTATTTAACTTGGAGATTTTTTTATACAAAAATTAAAATAATAACTCAATTTTAATCTCTATGTGCAACCCACCAATACCTTAATGCAACTGTGTGAGCAACCTCCTCGTAATCATCAAATAACTCAATTTAATTTCTTTTTTTTTTTTTTTAAACCTAATTTCACACACTTCCACTCATGCCCTACCCCAAGACCCATTTGGTTTAGGTCTTTCGAATTAGAGTTGCAGTTAAATCTCACGATTGAGATTTCTGTTGAAGTTTGGACATTTTACCGAAAATCTTGGGATATATGCACGCTGGTGTTTCGTTGGAAAATTTTGTTTAAAACGGCACAAATCCATAATATAATATCTTTTTCATGGCCGTATGTATTATTGCCAAAATTGGCCAACCTACGAGTCTTTTTCAGACACCTCCACCTATCATCAAGCCGTCCCCCACCCCTCTCTCTCTCTCTCTCTCTCTCTCTCCACACACACACACACACACACATATATATATATTATTTATTTATTTTTTACATAAGGAAAGATGACGGGGACATAAAACTCTGTGCCCAGTTTGATTTTCTTGTTGTCAGAATGTAATTAAATTAGATATTATTGTTAAATAATTATATAAATGTTAAATTTTATTAAATTAATAATATCACATAATAATTTAAAAATACACATAATAATATAAATATTATATTTTTATCTAACTTTACTCAAATCATCAAATTATAAAATTGTATTCAACTAAATTTAACTAATTTAATTTTTATCTAAATACTAATTAACAACTAATTTAAAATAACTATAACATCCCTCCTTAATTCTAATTTAATGATATTCCTTGACATGCACTTGAACCTATAGTTACATACCTTGTTTCATAAGTTAAAAGTACAATAATAAATTATTTTTTAAAATAATTACAAATAAATAGTAAATTAAAAGTTAAAATAATAATAAAAGTATTTTTACAATCGTCTTTATTTTCATTTAATTTTTTTTTTTAAATTTTAAACACTTACTTTGCATCAATAACTTTCTAATCTTATTGAATATGAGTAAACTTTCATGTATTGTTCTTGTCAATCGTCTTGATTTTTTCATTCATGGTATTTATCCACTTTATATATTAAATTATCTTATCAAATGACATAAGTAGACAATGTATAAATATGAAAAAATGCACCAAATCTCTATCATCATCAAATAGTATTATAAAAAATTACCACATAATCTTGCAATCTAATTGATTATTGGTGATTTCTCTTAAGTCTTTCATTCCTTCAAAGAGCTTGTGGTATATAATTTTAAGTAACTAGTAAAACCTTTCCGTTTGTATTAATGACTACAACTTAAGTTTCCTTTTATTTCAAAATAGTAAATACAAGTCTTTAAGAATTATTATGTTTTTCAATATCAAAATTCCAAACTTTATCTTTAGCAAAGGCTACATCTTTACTCGTAATTACCTTATTTGTCATAAGATTAAAATAATTTGTTTCCTTCATTAATATAGTCAAGAAAGATTATCTTTATTCCTTAATTATCTAACTTAGTTCTTATTTTTATTAGAACATGAGCATAAGCAATAAAATCAAATATCTTAAAATGCCTTACACTGGGCTTAAAAACATTTCATACTTCTTTAAGAGTAACATTTTAAATACTTATTAGTAGATGCATAATTAATAAGTAAAAGGAATAATAAAAAAAAAAACTCTTGTCCAAAAGAGATTAGGCATTTTTTTGGCCTTTTACAAACTTTTCATCATATTTATGATTAATATGTTCCTTTTTTTTAACAACTCCATTATGTTATGGAATGTATGGAATGTAAAAAAATTGTGACTTTATACTTTATTTCATGTATGTCACAATACTTATTAAACCCATTATAAATATATTCACCATCTCTATTAATTTATAACATTTTAATATTATACATACTCTATTTTTCAACATAGGCTTTAAACTTTTTAAAATGGTTTAACACATCAAACATTCTTTGTATATAATAAACTCATGTTTTTCTTATAAAATTGTCAATGAAAATAAGAAAATACTTATTATTATTATTATTTAATGGAACATTCATTATGTCATAAATATTAAAGTGAATAAGTTGGAGTAGTTGTTTTGTATGCTAATTCCTTTCTATCACTAAAGGCAATCAATTTTGTTTTGTAAGAATATAAGTTTCATAAATTTGATTAAAATGATGTATCATATGCAAAACTATCACCATGTTTCCTTGTACAAGTATTTTTAAATTGCAACAATTTGGATTATTAAAACGAATATGTCACAATGAAGACTTATCTTTCACAACATCATTAAGACATGTATAAATATTAGTGGTAATATTAACTTGAAATATTTGGTTCTTCATTAAAAAGATTTGGGAATTAGTGTACTCCTATTGAGTATTAAGAGATTGTTATCATATAGTTGTATGTTATACATTTTTTAAGTAATTGGCCTAAACTAAACATATTTTCTTTCATTTTTTTAATACTATTGTTTGGGTATTAAATTATAAAATAAGGGAAAAAAAGTGAAAAAAGACAAATCATTAGGATTTTTATAAGGAAAAAGTAGGAAAAGATTGCAGAAGTTTGAGAAAAACTAAGTATTTGAGAAGGTCGAAAAACCAATAAAGCAAAATATATATGTATAAGACCTTAGTGATGACTGACTTGCACATACATGGAAACCTACTTATTTAGCAAATAACCAAAATAAGGAAAATTTTAGGGTGCATTTTTAAAACAATTCCATATAAGCCCATTATGGTTTATAGCTATATGTGATATATCGATGTATATATGACATTTAGGTCTTAAATTGCAAACACATTTATTGTAATAGAAATGGTTTTACATCTCTTTCTTTATAATAAATCTTGTTAGTATGGTTTGCCACTATTAAAATTTACTTTTTGGCATGTAGATAAGCATTGGCAAGAAGTACAATCATACAATTAATGTTATTAATAAGATCAACTACAATTTTTATGTCATCATCCTTTTTAACTAACATTTAACTTAAAAACAAAAAATCAACCCTTTTCTTTTCCTAAATCTCAATGCTTTGTGTGTACAATGATTTTAAAAAGGAAAGATCTAAGAAAGAAAATGTGTTATCATGTATAAATTGATTGATATAGACTAAGATCTGCCTTTTTGAATGGTTTGCCAATACCAAAAAGTCAAAGGTATTATAAACATCTTCAATCAATGATTCCTTATAGTTCTTACTCTATTTTTGTTGTTCAATCTCTTCTTACTTGTGCTAATTAGAAAAAAATTATAGTATCAAGTAATTTATACTTTAAAGAAGAGAGTTATGCTAAATTAGTATAATATTTTTTGACTTTTTTCTTACTTGATTTGCTTACTTTACAAAAATGCCAATTTTGGACATTATATTCCTTTTATACAACATAAATATATTATATACAATATGAATTTATGTTTATATTCCATCAACATTCTATATAGTATTAATTTCCTTTTATTATTTATCAATGACTTTTTGATTTTATGTTAATTACCTTTTATATAACTTATATCTTATTTTAAATTACATTGATGAGATTTAATAATAGTAATTAATTTATTATTATATTTGGTAATGGTAGTTGAAACATTGATAACAAATATAATTTGCAAAAAAGTTTAGTAACACAAATGATTTTGGTTTAAAACATTAAGCATTAAAGTCAATTTATATATGAAATAGTATTTATAATATATTTTAATAAGCGTAAGAAATTTCAATTTTAGAATGCAAATTTTCTCTTCATTCTTATATTAAAACTACACAGATTATAATGTGAGAAATTAACTAACACTTTCATTAGTTTAATTGATAGCATAATATCTAAGAAGTTGGCATAACTCATATAACAAAATTAGTGTTTTAGTCTTGTAAGTTAGATTTAACAAAGAACTATATGTTTTTTTTATAAACATCCAACAATACATATATTTATGATTTGCTTTAAGGCTATAAATAAGAGTTTAGAAATGAGCAATTGAAGATGATATAGAATTGATTAAATAACTATAAAGCAAAATAAATGAGTTAATGTATTTAACCAAAAAAAAAATCTTTTATACTACTTACTTACCTTATGCACAATATGAATTTCTTTTTATATTCTATTGATGTTTTTTATATTATGTATAAGAATTTAGTGTTAAATATGAGCTCTATTTATAATATGAATTCTTTTTAATACTATATTTTGACTATATAATAATTTATAATCTTTTATATTATATATAAGTCTTTTATATATAGATTTTCTTTTATATTCTATTAATGACCATTTATATAACATTTATTACATTTCACACTGTATATAGGCTTTTTATAGAATATATTATCCTTATATTACATCAATAATATTTTATGCTTTGAAAGGAGCTCTTTTGTGTCACAATTTGATAAGGTCAACTTTAACACGCTAACTTTAAAGCTTTGTTGGGGTTCTAAACCAACTTCCTTTCTTTATTACTAAAAGGAAGGGATTAGATTATAACTAATTAATTTGCAATAAAAAAAAGTTAGCATTAACCAATTAATAAATGCAATGTAAGATAAAAGAAACAAACTGAGTTATTAATTTTTAATAGTTTAAGATAAAGAATACTTATTGATTCTTTATATGTTCTTTTTTATAGATTTACTAGATTAACAAAAGAATATTTGTTTTACTCCTTTTATTTTATATATATATATATATATATATATATATATATATATATTATAATATGAATTTACATTTATACTCACTAAAACTTTATATACCACATTAATTTCTTCTTACCTTGATGATTTTTATACCACTTATACAACCTAAATCTTATTTTATCTTACATTAATGACTTTAAGAATGATAATTAATTTGTAATTATATTCAATAATACTTACCATCGTAACATTCTTAAAGACATTAATTTATAAAGTAATTGAGTAACACAAACTTTGGTTTAAAACATAGTTTCATAGTTAACTAATATATAAAGTAGTGCTTTTAGATTATTTTGATAAGTGTATAATGTTCTTATTTCAAAATCTACATTTATCCTAATACCCATATTCTTTTTTTTATTACATGAATTATCATATGAAGACTTAATTGACTTTTCATAATTTCAATTAATGTTGTAACTTTTAAGGAGTTAGCATAACTTATTGAATAAAATTGATACTTTAACCTTACAAGTTAGTGTTAATGTAACACTTGAACCTTATTACATACATTATTATACCATTTTGTACATATTTATATGTTTAATAAGTATATATACACATAGGTTGCTTGAATTTCTTTACTTATAATATGATTATAGTGTGAATTTTTTTATGTTGTGATTTATCTGTATAAATGTATTAATTAATCAAAAAACAAAAAAAGAAATTGATTTAGGTGTTACAATGAAATTTAATAAGAGATACAATAAAATTGTCATTCAATATAAGAATTTAGAATAAAGAATATAGTTTATCCTAATTAGGAACTTTAATTAACCTTAAAATTAAATTAGAAAAGACATATGTTAAGCATTCAAATATTCACTTTATTTCATACTTGTAATAAGTTTCATTTGATAGGGCAAGCAAGCAAATGTCCACTTTAGTCCTTTTGGCCTATTTATGGAAAATCAAGTTTGGTCATTTCTTTCTTTTAAACCATTTAAGGGGTTATTTATTCAAATTAAAATTAGAGAAAAAAAAGTTATTAGTTGAAACCTACAATGTGAGTTTCTTTATCTTTCAAGTTTTCTTTAACTTTGGTAATGCTGTGGAGAATAAATTAACATAATAAGATTTTGTCTATAATGATTAAACAAAAAGAGAAGACTAGAAATCCTAATTGAATATTATTTGATAATGAACTAGGGTTTGGTATGATTTTATCCTAATTTCTATTAAAGTTAAAGATAAATAACATGATTAGCAATTAATTATATACATATTAAGTTTTTTTTAATATTAATATGATTAAATTTAACTAATAATCATTTCACTTTGATATTTTATAATTAAAATATATCATTTTTTAACTAAAAATATATATATCATTTAGTGAGAATTGAGGTCAATAGAATCTTAATTGTCATTATAAATTACATGTTAGTTAATGTTTACTAAAGTTTATTCTCATGATTATATGCTTAATTGAAAATGCAGTAACACTTTGTACATATCATCATCATAAACATAAATTGCATATAAGTAGTGAATGAAAAAACACTTTATGCATACATGTTATATGGATGGATTTTATAAGGACTTGGCATAATAGCATAATGTGGACTAAATAAATGTATTTATTACAAATATAGACTGTATATATATATATATATTCATTACAATATAAATTGTGTATATATATCCATTGCAATATGGACTAAACAAAAATATCGCATTATGAATTGAATTAAAAGTCAATGGTCTTAAGGTATACCAGACAACAAAAAAGAACTTTGTATTTAAAAAGATAATTCCATGATCATTATTAATGTCAAAGCATATCTTGCATGATTTTATTTACTAAGTTTGAAACTTACCAACTTATAAGATAAGTGATAAAACTAGTGTATGTATGCATAATAGTGCATGATGAGCTAAAATTATAATCATTGATGCCAAAGTTGATTTTGTAACAATAATACTTGTAATAAAGTATATAGCAAAATGTTCTCTTATGTTTTATAATGTGTGCGTGTAAAGAGGCTCATAAATAATATAAATGACAAGGGTAGATAGTGAATGAGGAAAATAATAACAACCAAGGATTCAATCACTTTTGTAACATTTTATTGGGTCAATTGTAATTATCTATATTGCTAATATGCTTTGGGACCTTAAGATAAATTTGTTATGTAAGTGGTAAACTTACTCACCTTAACCTAGTATTTATGTAAGATATGATAAAAAGTAAGAATAAGCATTTTGTTGGCAAATGTTGTTTTTGAGTTATAAATTCAAGTTGAATGCATGATATCTAAAAATGAGTGCACATGATTAAGTAATAGTAATATCACTTGATTAAGGGTCTTAGGTAAAGTGAATACTATTGATAATAATAACATTGCACTCAAATCACTACAAAAAGTTAGGATTTTCAATAAGAACATTACAATTAACAAAGAATTTTATGTTTTCTTATAATCATCAAATCATATATGTTTTCAAATGTGTTTTAAGGTATATATAAGAGATCAAAAGTTAATTATTTCAAGATAATATTACATATAAATTGATCACCTAGTGTTTAAGCAACATAAATGAATTAATATATCTAATATTATTAAAACTCACTTTTATACTACACATTAGCCTTTTACCCAATGTAAATTCCTTTTTATACTTTTTTTTAATTATAAGACAATTAAAAACTTTTTATATTATATATAAATCTTTTATATTACATTAATTACCATTTGAATTATATCTTTTGCCTTAATATTTTACATAACAAAAGTAATTTATCAATTACATCAATAATATTTTATATTAAAAAAGGGCTTTTGTACCATATAATAGTTAACTAAGATTAAAAGATTAATTAATTAATTTTTTAAATTATAGATTATAAACTTAATTTTATTAAATTATATATTATAAATATTTATGAAAATATATTATTTTTATTAATAGGAAGAATCAATTTGGCTCTTAAATAAGATTTCAAAATTGGGTGTGGAGAGCACATTGTTATTTAGTGTGTATGTATATATATATATATATGTAGCTAAGATGAATAAAATTTTAATGAGACAAAGTTATTTGTAATTGAATCTTTGAATACATTACTTATTTAATATAATTTTTATTCCAACATTTTTTTGTGATACATGTAATTATACATATAAGATTTTTTCAATTAAGTAGTTACAACATAATCACTCAAATACTTATTGCATATATAATTTAGTTAAATATGTTATAACAAAAGTTTACAGTGAAAATATAATAAAAACTTTTATTTCATATATTAAAAACTTCATAATTATATTGTGAAGAGTTTAAGTAATTTATAATTTTGGTTTTAGTATACAGAAGCATAGAAATGATGAGTATAAAATTTTTAAATTATACGTATATACATATAATATGGTATAATGTCACTTCATGTAACATAAAAATAGGCTCTTGTTGTATATTATGTGACTTTATTTCCACATGGCAATTGTCACAGGACCAAAAATTTCAACCAAAATTCGGACCTTGTGATGGCACTAAGTCACACTTAGTCTCAGCCGATTATCTCCCACAAAACACACCAATGTTTACAGGAAACCTTTCCCAACCTTTATTACTTTATACAAAGTATACAAAGGAAGCCAAGACCTCACACACACAAGTGTTCTCTCAACACGTTTGTGTGTTCCCTCTCTTGTATCCCTTGGCTGGATACATTACACCTATTTATAGTGTTGGTAGTTGACACCCCCAACTACCTAGGGACATGCATGAATTGGTTGCCAAGCCAATCATGCATAGTGGGGCTCTCCACTTTGGGATAACTTCCCCACTAACTCACTAGATCATGCTTCTCCATTCAAGGAGAGCTTGACACCTCATTGGGGACTGCTTCCCCCCATTTTCTGCAACCACCCACGTTCTCCTTCCTTCAAGGAGATCTTGCCAACACGTTTTGGCTTGGATGAGGCTGCTGGATGCATACAGAACTGCCCTCATTGCCACTCCCACGTTCTGCTAGAGATAACCACCTATATCTCCTATTTTGGTGGCACATGGAGAGCCAATTCAGCCATGATCTGCCTCATCACTTGCCCATATTCGTGCTGGCTGCAACCGCCCACGTTCTCCTTCCTTCAAGGAGATCTTGCCAACACGTTTTGGCTTGGATGAGGCTGCTGGATGCATACAGAACTGCCCTCATTGCCACTCCCACGTTCTGCTGGAGATAACCACCCATATCTCCTATTTTGGTGGCACATGGAGAGCCAATTCAGCCATGATCTGCCTCATCACTTTCCCATGTGAGTGCTGGCTGCAACCGTTCACGGTTTGGTGCTGGCCCGAGCCTATGCCCGTGCGCCAACCTGCTGATGTTGCCGAATATGTGGGGCATAGTGTTAGCCTTGGCTAACTTTGAGAGACATGCACTTCCTCCCTAAAGAGCATTAGGGAATCTGGTCGTGTGGCAGGAGGAGACATTGATATGTCTGAGTGGTCACACCCCTCCTTGCTGCCCCGTTCTCCGAGTGTTGCCAATGAGCCTCCCACGACGTCCGGTGCTTCCCATTGGTAAGCCTCTCACCCATGCTTCCCCATACTTGTCATTGACCCACCTTGCTTTACGTTGAATGTCCGCACTCAACTTCTATACAAGAATTGGTGCAAGGTGTCACCAATTTTCTTGCATGCTTAAGCCAACATGCTTAAGGGACTAACAAACCACCCCCACCAGTTGAAGCCAACGTCCTCGTTGGTAGGGTTGATAAGTAGTCCTGAACCTGCTTCTCGAACTGCCAGAGAGTTCGTCGATTCTTTTTGCTTTGCCCCAATACTCGACGGTCGAGGATTTGCTCCACTTCGCGCTGCAACTCGGTTCTGATTGTTGGAGGAGCACGCCTCTCTTGTCTTCTCGGAGGCTCGTCACCTGCCTCCTCATGAAAGGGCTGTAGAAAACTCACATGAAAGGTTGGATGAACTTTCAGACGTTCTGGTAGTTGTAACCGATATGCATCTTTACCAACCTTCTTTGTTACCACAAACGGTCCATCGTATTTGGGGATCAAACCGCGATGCACTGTTTTACTGCTGATCTTCTTCCATATTTGGGGAGTCAATTTGAGCAACACTTTGTCTCCCACTTGGAACTCCACGTCCCTCCTCCCCTTGTCGGCATACTTCTTCATGCGCTTTGCTGCCTTATTCAAGCTGTCTTGCGCTTCGTCCAACAGCTCTTGCTTCGACCTAGCATACCGGTAGGCAGCCGGACAGTTCCCTCCCGTTCCTATCCTTGCAATTTCGTTAGGAGTAAGGGGCTGATGCCCCATAGCCAACTCAAAAGGACTCATACCTGTCGAAGATGATCGATGTAGGTTGTAGCAGAATTGTGCTGAGTCCAACAACTCCAACCAATTTCTTTGACTGGCCGTCACATAGTGCCGAAGATATTCCTCTAACAGGCCATTGACCCGTTCCGTTTGGCCATCCGTTTGAGGATGATTGGCAGTGGAAAACTTCAATTCAGAACCCATCATGTTGAAAAGAGTTGTCCAGAATCTGCCGGTGAAGCGAGGATCTCGATCACTCACTATATCTCCAGGCAACCCGAAGTATTTAACTACTTGTTTGTAAAACAATTCTGCGGCCAGCTCCGCTTGACATGAGGAAGGTGCAGGTATGAACACCGCATACTTGGAAAATCGATCAACCACCACCATTACGGATCCCATGCCCTCTACTTTTGGGAACCCACCAATGAAGTCCATCGAAACCGACACCCATGGTTTCTTTGGGACGGGCAGTGGTTGAAGTAGCCCCGCCTCTTTACGTCTTTCTATTTTGTCTTGTTGACAAACGATGCACGTCTTGACGTATGCCTCCACATCGTCTTCCATCTTTGGCCATTGATAATTGCGGGACAACAGGGCTATCATCCTTTCCACACCTGGATGACCTGCCCACTGTGTGTCATGGCACTCCCGCAGGATCTCTCGTTGAAGGCCTGCACCTCTAGGAACATACAAACGGTTACCCTTAACATGTAATAACCCATCATTAAGCCAATATCGTCTTACCACACCCTCGTTCACTTGCTGCACAAGCTTTTGATATTCTGCATCATTCGGGATTTGTGCCTTTATTCTCTCTAACAGGTCACTTTGCACTCCCGTGAGGGCAGCAACCACATGTTGCACTTCACGACGACTCAAGGCATCAGCTACTTGATTGTGCCTCCCTGGCTTGTGTTCCCACACAAAGTCATATTCTGCTAGGAACTCTTGCCATCGGGCTTGCCTAGCAGACAACTTCTTTTGTGTTTGAAAGAATGTATTCGCCACATTGTCGGTGCGTACCACGAACTTGGTACCCAACAAGTATACCCGCCAAATGCGAAGGCAATGTACCACAGCCAGCATTTCCTTCTCGTAAGCAGAATAACGTTGTTCTGCCTCATTGAGTTTTCGGCTTTCATAGGCAATTGGGTGGCCCTCCTGAACCAGCACACCACCAATTGCCTTATCTGATACATCTGTGATGACATCAAAGGGCAATTCAAAGTTAGGCAGCCGTAACACGGGTTCCGTGGATACCGCTGCTTTCAACTTATCGAAGGCTTCTTGACACTCAATGGTCCACCTTCATGGTCGATCTTTCTTGAGTAGGTCAGTGAGAGGGGATACTTTCTTTGAGTAACCCTGCACAAACTTCCGATAATAATTAGACAAACCAAGAAAAGACTGCAACTTCGTTACCTTGGTAGGAGGTGACCATTCTACAATGGCTTGAACCTTCCTTTCATCCATCTTTACTTGCCCATTGCTGATCTTGTGACCCAAGAACATGATCTCTTGCCGTGCAAACTCACACTTCTCCTTCTTGACATACAATTGGTGCTCCCTCAACCTGGACAGCACTTTGTGAAGGTGAAGTAAGTGGTCCTCCAAGGACTCACTATACACAACAATATCGTCAAGGTATACAACCACAAACCGATCGATAAAATCGTGAAACACATCATTCATTAAATTGCAAAAAGTAGCAGGGGCATTCGTCAAACCAAAAGGCATCACCAAAAATTCGTAAGAGCCGTAGCGAGTGACACACGTGGTTTTCCCCTCATCTCCTTCTGCAATTCTGACTTGCCAATACCTGGAACGCAAGTCCAGCTTGGTGAAGTAGGAGGCTTTGGCTAGCCGATCAAACAAGTCCGCTATCAAAGGAATAGGGTACTTGTTCTTCACCGTGACTTTATTCAAGGCCCTATAATCCACACACATCCGTAAGGAGCCATCATGCTTCTTTTGGAACAATACCGGGGCACCATAAGGCGCCTTCGAAGGCTGAATTAGGCCTGCATCCAGCAATTCCGTCAATTGCTTCCTCAATTCAGCTAGTTCCATCGGACTCATGTGGTAAGGCGCTTGAGCTGGAGTTTTGGAACCCGGAAACAGATCAATCTTGTGGTCCGTAGCCCGCCGAGGAGGGAGACACTTTGGTAGCTCCAAAGGCATCACATCCGCAAAGTCACCCAACAATTCCGCAACTCTATCGGGTACTTCCGTGACAATTCCCTCCTTCATTTCCATCAATGCAGCCAAGTATGTGGCTTCTCCCTTTTTCAAGCCATGTTCTACCTGCATTGCGGAAAGCATTCCACTCGATTTCCCACCATCGTACGATGGAGGTGTTATCTTGCTTGTGACAAAGCAAGGACAGTTCTCATGCATGATCATTAATCCATCCAAATGAGGCAATAACGCAACTTTGGCATGCATAAAAAACTCCACTCCCAATATGACATCAAAATCATCCAAAGGCACAATTGTAAAATTAAGGTTACCGGTCCAATTGCCAATGGTTACCTTCACACCAAGGGCTGCGCCAAGCACATCACGGGCTGCCGAGTTTACTGCCTTCATTCGACTGCCACTCTTGGACACCTTTAGCCCCAGTTTCTCCACCATTCTTTCGGTTACAAAGTTGTGGGTGGCACCCGTGTCTGCCATTGCCATCAACTCCCAATTGTTCAGCCCAATCTTTACATACATTAGGCCAGGTTGTGGAGATGTTTCTGCTTGGACAGCATTCACCAATTGCAGAGGATTGACTCGAGAGGGTCCTGCTTCGTCCCCACCAAAGCTTTTGCCACCCTCTTCAGCAACCACTGCACTTAGCTTTTCCCTCTTCGGGCATTCCCTAGCACGGTGAGGGCCATTGCATATATAACAACCAGAATTTTTAGAACTTTTACCTTGCTCTTGATGGCCAGCCTTGCCTTTTCTTTTGCTCCCATCTTGCTGGTTGTCCTTTCTTTTGCAATCCTTCTTCTTTTTCCCCTTCTCTTTAGGCGGCTGCTGCTACCTTCCCGCATCCCCTTCGGAGGATTTGTTGATTCTAAAATCAACCAACCCGTCGGCTGCAGCAATGGCAGTAGGCAAGTCCTTGACACCTTGCCTTCTCAACTCGATTTGGGCCCATGGTTGAAGACCGGACAGAAAGTTGAAGAGCTTGTCTTCATCTGACATGTTTCAGATGTCCAGCATTAGGGAACTGAACTCCTTAACATAGTCCCGCACCGTGCCACTATGCTTC
This sequence comes from Ceriops zippeliana, assembly GCA_037897445.1. Taxonomy (NCBI): domain Eukaryota; kingdom Viridiplantae; phylum Streptophyta; class Magnoliopsida; order Malpighiales; family Rhizophoraceae; genus Ceriops; species Ceriops zippeliana. The sequence continues at coordinate 1,289,223 of JBAPLH010000216.1, read as the reverse complement.
AGTTTCTTTAGTGTCTCCCTTGCAACCCACGATGCGTTACAAGGTAGAAACTGATCCTTCAGCTCCTTCTTCAAACTTTCCCATGTTTCGATCCGTGGCCGACCCGAACTTGCATCGTCATCCAGCCTAGTCCGCCACCACAACTTGGCGTCCTTTGCAAGATACATGCTAGTAAGAGTCACCTTCTCTTGATCGGACACCCGAACGGCCATGAAGTACTGCTCCATGTCCCATAAGAATTTTTCAATTGCTTTGGCATCACGCTCCCCTTCGAAGGCCATCGGTTCTGGCACCTTCATAGGACGGACAGAATCGGTTGCTACCCCGCTTGGCTGGGCGCTGATGGCCTTCTTAAGGATAGAAACTTCCTGTTCCATCTCACTAAAACGAGAAAACCAAGAAGAATTGAGGCCATCATAGATAGATTGCAAAAGACATACCGCTTTTTCCAGCTCTTCTAGCCGTGTCAAGATCGAAAGGGTCTCCCCCTCAGGGATTTCACCAAGAACCTTCTCAATCCTTGACACCCGCTCTCTAACAACTTCAAGACCCGATCCTCCCGCCATTGATCGAACCTTGCTGCTCTGATACCAGTTGTCACAGGGCTAGAAATTTCAACCAAAATTCGGACCTTGTGATGGCACTAAGTCACACTTAGTCTCAGCCGATTATCTCCCACAAAACACACCAATGTTTACAGGAAATCTTGCCAACACGTTTTGGCTTGGTTGAGGCTGCTGAATGCATACAGAACTGCCCTCATTGCCACTCCCACGTTCTGCTGGAGATAACCACCCATATCTCCTATTTTGGTGGCACATGGAGAGCCAATTCAGCCATGATCTGCCTCATCACTTTCCCATGTGAGTGCTGGCTGCAACCGCTCACGTTCTCCTTCCTTCAAGGAGATCTTGCCAACACGTTTTGACTTGGATGAGGCTGCTGGATGCATACAGAACTGCCCTCATTGCCACTCCCACGTTCTGCTGGAGATAACCACCCATATCTCCTATTTTGGTGGCACATGGAGAGCCAATTCAGCCATGATCTGCCTCATCACTTTCCCATGTGAGTGCTGGCTGCAACCGTTCACGATTTGGTGCTGGCCCGAGCCTGTGCCCGTGCGCCAACCTGCTGATGTTGCCGAATATGTGAGGCATAGTGTTAGCCTTGGCTAACTTTGAGAGACATGCACTTCCTCCCTAAAGAGCATTAGGGAATCTGGTCGTGTGGCAGGAGGAGACATTGATATGTCTGAGTGGTCACACCCCTCCTTGCTGCCCCGTTCTCCGAGTGTTGCCAATGAGCCTCCCATGACGTCCGGTGCTTCCCATTGGTAAGCCTCTCACCCATACTTCCCCATACTTGTCATTGGCCCACCTTACTTTACGTTGAATGTCCGCACTCAACTTCTATGCAAGAATTGGTGCAAGGTGTCACCAATTTTCTTGCATGCTTAAGCCAACATGCTTAAGGGACTAACAGCAATCCTGTTGTAATTTATGGCCACGATTATGCTAAAAATCACTAACAGCTGCAATGTAGTATGAAAAAACATGTTTGATACAAAAGTAGACTAGTAGTGTTGCATTTTATTATAAAGGTAACCTCTTAATCATTCGGGCTATGTAATAAATTGCAAAAATGAGTCACCTTATTCTCACGTGGCATTATATCTAAAAAGGGCACGAGCTTAATCACGATTTTGCCAGGAATCCACTAGCTTTTTATCCTCTGCACACGCAAATTTCACTTAAATAATATAATGCACGTTTTATACCCCATTGATTTAAAATTAGATTACAAGTTGAAAGTCACAAAAATATACCAAGAACGGTCGAGCTCGTGCAAAGATTAAGAGAACACGCATTGTTAAACGACTTTTAATTGTCCACTTGAGCAAGAGAATAAATTCATGGTTCGTTGATGAGAATGCTTATCCACTTGTGAAGCATTCCGCAAAGAATTGCAAAGAAAAATAACTTCATGGTAATTGAAGGGCTAACTTCCTCCACACTGTGCTGAGCAGTTTAATGAGACTTACTTAGCCCACAAGGAAGAAAGCAGAAATGAACGTTCTTCAATTATTATGTGTTTTGTCTCTCCCCTCTGGGGCTCTCATTGCAGTGACATTTGTAGTGTGGATGGAAGGTGATTAACAAAGGATGGTAATGGGGTTCTGGGATTTCCGGGGTGATGATTATTTTTTCGATTCCAATCTTTCTGCTTGCTTGGCTCCCTGACTTACGGGTTTAATGGTCTGGCCGCAAACCCGTCGCAACTGTATTCATAGTAGAATTAGATATTATGGTGCATAGAATCTTCAGAAATTGTAGCGTATACCCAATATCATCAGTCACAATCCCAACAACTGCAGCAATCTTAGTCTCCCGATAACCGCCCAAAAAATAGTTGAATATTTGGAGCAATTGCAGATGCTGAACTTCATGATATCACCCCCTCTCGTAAACTTTGCCAAAATCACCATAGCCAAAAAGCTCATTGTTGCTCCAACCTTCCTTACTTTTTCCTTCTTTCCCAAATTTCCTCCTCCTCCTCTTTATATTGTAGAAGTGAAGTTTAATTAATATTATATAAAATAAATATATTTGTTGTTTTATATATAACTGCTTTAATTTTTTTTTGTATACAAATATTTTATTATGTAATTTTAAATTATTTGAAATAATTAAACTTTAGTGCAACCGTCAACATGATGATATTCGAGTTTTAAACTACAAAAAAATTTTCTATCTTGGTTTCTGAATATTTTGTTTCCCAAAAGTGTACCATACCACCTGATATATCTGTGTTTGGATTTCCTCCCGATTGGATTTCACGGCAGTAGTTTTTCTGTGCTTCGTTATTTTCAGTCTCTTTTACCCTTTATACCCTAATTTCCATTTTTCTCGTCTCTCCTGACGTGGGGTTGGTATCATTTCAAGGGAATGACAAAAGAGACAATAAAAAAAAAAAAAATGCTTGTGAACTTTTGTCCTAAAAATATTGTGACAAAGATTCCATATTTCTTGCTAAAATCCTCCTACTACTTGATTCCCATCTCACCCCTCTCATTCGCTCCCAATTTACAAATCCCAAAATGCTCAAAACATATTGCAAATAAATAAATAAAAAGACACAAAACTGAGCTCCATAGATCGGGATGCTTGCAAGAAAGGTTGAGAGAGAGAGAGAGAGAGAGAGAAGTTTACGGCATACCATGCATACACACGGTTTCAACAAAAAATGTAGCAGAATCCAATAGCATAACTCACGAATTTTACCATTGAAGTTTGAAACACGACCATTCACAGATCGAAACAATTGAAACCTCTTGATTCCGATAAGCTGCTGCTTATCAAAGAGCCACGGGCAGACTTCTTCTTCTTCTTTTTTTTGAACTTTTAACCTAAAAACAACACTAAAAGAACAAGCGAGAGAAATGAATTTTATCTACAAAACTTTCCACAAAGAGAAGAACAATGTCTCAGAATGGTGCTGATGATGTTCTACGAAGCTGGTACTTTCGTTCAGGTGACGGCGCACTGGGCAGCAACTTTTCTAGCTCCTTCAAGTTACGGGCAACAGCTTGATATGAGAATAAATTGCCATGCAAGGAAGCCAAACAAAAAGGCACTCGACCATGCACAAATGCACACCAACATAAAACAACAATAGGCAATGATTTTTCCCAACGATGGCAGTAGACAGGGAAAAGGAAAAACAGCTAGCAGTATAACAGAAGTTTCAGGAATAAATTAGAACAGGATAGGGAAAAAAAAATATGCTTGTAGCCATCTCCCATTGCTTATTACAGAAACCTTGCAAGTATTAAAACAAAGAGAACAGAACATTGACTTGACACATTACTTCTCATTCAGTTTCTGACACCATTCACATATAGATATCAAAACAAGAAACCTAACTCAGAAGAAGATTCCTTCTGACTCTAGTTGTAAGAACTTATTCATGCAATAAGGGGCCTGCTCCAACATTCTTCAATCAACTACTTGAAAAACAGAAGAGTTGCAGAAAGAGTGTAGGACAGAATACCCTAGGTTTGCTTGAGTGTTAAAAATGGGGAGAGATGGGTTAGATTCTATGATAAATTCTGCCACAGGACAGAATAAGGTTTTCCCAAGATTCTGTCCTGCATCATAAAAACACACTTCTACAGATGACATGCATGCATCACTTGTAACTTTTGCTAAGATAAATGCATAAAGACATATCCATTGACCTACCGATACAAAGGTACTACAAAAAGGAAAAAGAAAACCTGATTCGTTCCTCGCATGTCAATATAAATTTCTATGTTCTTTTATTCAGCTATCCAAATCTTTCCACTTAACTGTAATTGTTTACTAAGTTCGGTGAGCAACCCTGATAATATAACATTATTAGAACTAAAGCAAGTAAAAATGACAGAATTCACTTGCAGAACATAATTCAAAAGGTACAACCATCCTCATTACTGCCAAAGCACTATCCTCTAAACCAAAAATTAATAGTTCTAACCAATCATCTCCAAGAACCAAAAGGTACTTTTCCTGCCCTTCTAAAGCCATTCTTTCACTCCTTCTACACTATCCAAAATATAGGAAGAGGGAATGATAGAGCAATCATCCTTTATGTTTTAATCCCACAACTTGACATGACCTGAAATTCTTGCTACCCAATCAAAGTGGCTGAAGAGTCAATTGTTATCACTTCCATTCAAACCTAAGATAGTGTTGGTATTGAAAAAGCCTGAATTGCCAATAGTTAATACCATTTTCACTTCACCTAATCACCATGGTATAACACATTACACAAGCACTCATAGACCGTCAAAGCACCAACACATACAACTGGAAAGAGTCTTGCCACCTGAAATTCTCTATCAAAAATGCAAACACTGAATATCTAAGAGCACTTGAAATTCTTCCAGAAAGATGCTGGAAAGAATCTTCCCTCCCAAAAATAATTTTGTGATAAGTAGCCTGAGAAGTGAGGATGCTTAACATTTGCAGGATATACATATACATGATTCAAAACTTGAGGGACCCTTCTTAGTTCTACTTAACAACTCTTTCCTAATCACAAAAGATGAAAAGAAAACTAATTGTGATAATAATCATGCTACCATCTTCTCACTACTTGTTTTTGCCTATGACCGGTTTTTTTCTAATTCTTAACCTGGATATGCTATCATATCCTATGATCACTCATGCGGGACATACCACCTTGTTTATGCTAGTTTTATCTATAATAACTTTGTACTTGATCACTTCCACTGTGTTTCATAATTCATCAATGGCATGATAAGAATGAGGAAAGTCTCATACATCTGGTACAGTGAAATCCACGTAAACATTGGTACGTTTGTGACTGCACGTGTGAATATATATTCCAAGCTAATTTGTGCATCAAATAGTAAACACAAACAATTCTCAACTTTCATGGTATAATATTCTTTGCCTTTGAAATTCATCATTCAACGGTTTCCCATTACCATTTTGATGGTTTTAATATCCATTTTTTTCATCATCTTCTAGCTCTCATAAAATCCCTGCAGTTGTATGGCTATGGCCAAAGATTTTACCATTAGAGTGGGTTCTGTAGACCCATTTAGGACTTCTAAGCACCACAATTTAGAAAAGAAACTTAATAAAGTGAATTCGGTCAACTGTCAAATATTACATAACCACAATAATTGAAAAGCAAAAGAGCATCCTCTAAATTTGTTATCACTATGATAACCAATACACAGAATGAACTAATCAAAATTCCCCCTTTACCTAAAATACTGCCAAATGCTTGATCTCTATGATAACCATACACAACATGAGCTAATCAATATTTCTTGTTCATCAAAATGAGGAAAAATTTTGGATCTGCGTGGTAACCATACAAAGCATATGTTAATCAAAATTTTCTGTTTATTTAAATGGGGCCAGATGGCAGTAATTAACTACAGGCAAATTTTCCTTGCTCTGGCCAAACAATAATAATGGCTCAGGACATGAAGGATCTAAGTGAGATATATGCATTATTGAGGTGGGGGGGGGGGGTTGTGCTCATGGCATAAGAAACACAACAACAGCCATTTGTTTCAGATTCTTTCCATTTAGTTGGAAGGAAAAAGTAAAAGGGAGGTTTGCTCTTACTAAGCTAATGAACATTATGGACAAAGTTACAAGAATTCAGTTTCCAACTGTTTTAAGGAATATAACTTAAATTTTCCAAGAAAAATAAATTATTTGCTAATTTTTTTGTTGTTTGTATGTAAGATCTAAAATGCTTAATCATACACACAACTGATATTGCCACTAAAAGACTAGGCTATGAAAAGATTAATTTAATTGATAAATTGCTCAATGGCCTCACAAACTTCTCCCAGGATAATGCATAATCTAACCATAGAATAGATAACTGTCACCATCAATTATCCTGTTCACTCAAATATTCTGCCTAGATCTTCACAACATGCAATCACACTATCTCTGGGAAAAAACAAAAGAAATTTAAGAACAGAAAACAAAATAATCTATGCAATCAAATTTGGCAGACAGGGGAATGCGTGCATGATCAATTCCTCATTGAAACATGGACGAAACAGCAAAAGAGAACAGGAAAAAAGAAAAAAACAGTTATAAAGAGAACACTCACCTTCTGTTTCCTCAGTCTTTCATTTTCCTCTTCTAGACGGGAAACTTTGTTTTCCAGTTCATTTGTGTAGGCCTGGCAACAGAACAGTTTAAGGTCATAAAAAATTGAGATTGGGGGGAAAAATAGACAGAAGAGGGTTGAAAAGTGAGACTAAGTGAAAACTGACCTGTTTCCGGGCACGTGAACGAGCAGCAGATTCACGGTTCTTTATCATCCTTTTCTGCCTCCTCTCAACCGACTTTTCAATTACATCCTCTGTCATACTTCTTTTTCTTGCAGGTACCTGTGTATCTGATAATGTTCCCATAAGAGTGGATGATAAAGGAACCTGGTTTTCTGGGAGGGAAACATCCATCATTGCACCCGCTCCCATGTGATGTGGCGATGGTACAGGCGCCAGTGGCATAGGTGGGACTGGCATATAAACCCCCATCATATTCTGTTGTTGTTGATGCTGATACTGCAGATGTTGGTATTGCATCCATTGACCCTGTTGGGTAAACTGCGGGGCTGCATTTGTATCAATCCCAATAAAAGCATCACCATCTTTCTTTTCCAAGGATGTCTCACCCACAACTCCTGCTTTCACTAGGAAATCCTCCAAGGTCATCTCTCCCAAAGTAGGTTGTTGTTCCTTGGACTTCCTTTTCCCATTATCTTTGCCTTGTTGAATGTCTCTCCAAACCTCATCAACTGTCTTCTTGCTCAGGCCACCAGTGAGCAAAAGGCTTCCCTGGCGTGGCAGAGATGTTTGACTGGCTAATGGTGCACCATCAGTTTCAATGCCCATTGACTGGCTAGCCTCAGCCGACAATACATTCTTGAGAAGTTCATCAAGGTTCATGCTGCTTAAGGGCTTCCCCTGGTCACCCAACTGATTCTGAACCTCATCCAAAGTGAGACTGTACATTGAGTTTTGCTGGGGCAATGGCTCAAGCTGAGATTGCTTACGATTATTGCTACAGTCACCCTGAGATCCCATTGTCTGCATCCCCATTCGACAGAATTTATCTAAACACACTCATTCCAAATCATAGACTCAGGGTTCTTAGCAACTCTGTGAACCTTGGCTTTCTTTCGACACAGAACAGAATGAAATACCCGTTCAAATTTCAGAACTGCACGACCTCTTCAAATCCTTCCAACTTTACAAGATCTAGAAATGAATTGTCAAGAGCAGATTTATAATTTAACGTATGACACTCCAGATTATTGCAAGATATGCCTACCGAGCAATCCTACCCACCAGTGAAATTTCCAAAGAAATTAGGGACGATATTCAATCAATTCCGTCAGAGCCAAAACTAAAATCTAACTGTCAAAAGCCTAAACCAGTAACCTCAATTCCCCTCATGCATAAAAACACAAATAAAATTGAATTCACAGCTACAAAAAACCATTTTGCAAGGAAAAATAAAAAGAGAAAAACCAAAATCCAATTCCAACAAGTAAACATGACTGATTTTCCCATTGGAATCAAAACGCACTCCATAAAGGCTTTCTCCTCCGAAGAAGTATTTGAAATAAACAAAAAAATTTTAAAAAAAAGAAAGGAAATTTGATCAAAGACAGGGGGGGAGGGAGAAAACAAAAAGAACAGAGAGCAACAAATTTTTGATCTGTTGCATGCAAACGAAAAATAGAAAAGCTATAAAAATAAGCTTTTGACAAAATAAATCTCAAAACCCACCAAGAATTCTCATTAATTGACATAAGGCAACATGGTTTCAGAACCCCACCTTAGAATTAATACAAAGAAAAAAAAAAAGATTGAAACTTTTGCATGAAAACAAAAGCAGATGCTTTAATGCAAGCAAAAGAATAAATGTTTTCAGATGGAAATCTCAAATTAGAATCAATAAAAAACAAAAAAATAAAGAGAGAGAGAGAGAAGAAAAAGGCAGAGCCCCAGAATTAGATAAAAGTTCCATCCCAGTCATTGAAGCTGCTAAATGCAAGTTAAGATGCAAACTTTATTGAAAAACAAAACAACAACAGAAGAGAGTAACAAGAAAGCGAAAAGAGCAGAGGGGCCTCAGAAACAACAATGAGATGAAGAGAACAAAAGAGCACTTACTTCGGTGATCTGATTCATACACAGAGAGAGAGAGAGAGAGAGAGAGAGAGAGAGAGAGAGAGGAAGAAGAAGTGCACACGAGACCAGAAGCCCACCAAAGTACCCAGCCTTCATTTTCTCTTGTTATTTAATTTCAGATTAATAAACCATTCTAATTTTTTAATTGGTGCTTTTTGTTCTGTAAGTGTACTAAGAAATATATTTACATCCAAAAAAAAAAAGAAAACACAAAGAAATATAATATCTTGTGGACGTCCGCATGAGATAATCATGGGGTACCTTTTTGATTGGCCATAATCTTCCACGTGGCTACATGTTATTTGATCGTTGGTTGTTCATTCTGCAGGCAGGCCTTCGCTTCTTTTCGAGGCAAGTGCACTGATCTCCAATTATTTATTCTATAAAATCAACCATGCCGTCCTCTGTCACAAACTTTGTGATCGAATTTTCCATTTTAGGCCATGCCCGCAATAGTATGAACAAGCCACCTTGTCGTAATGCTTCAATAAAATATTAAAAGATCATCCTCACCGTTACCAAGTCAACTCTGCGGAACAATTGAGTGACGCTCTAAATTGACCATTTAATTTATCTATTTTTAATAGGATGTTTATTCATTATTTTAAAAATCATTAAATGAATTAACAATGTAACTGAAACAGATAATCTTTAATTTCTAATAGTAGTCCTTCATTTTTATTTTAAAAAGTTAAAATAATGTAAATTCCTCCTCCCCAACCCCACCTTAATTGTATAATGCAAAGGGATAGGTATTTTTATATTTGAAAAATTGGCTATCCAATGAATGGAAACAGCATTTTTGATATGGCAAGATAAAATTGCATTTAATGACTCTTAACAATTTATTTATTATTTATTGTTTGCATTATGATTTGAATACATACACCAACTTAACCTCCAAAATAATTGTTTGAGTTAGTATAGCAATATAAGTGAACACTCCCCCCCCCCCCACCTCCCATTTTTTTTCTTGTGGGGGGGGGGGGATTGAAGAAAAATTAGTGATCAAAGTTTGCTTGTGAATTGTGATTGAGGCATAAGCTAGCCTATTATTATTATTATTATTATTATTATTATTCAACTAAGTATGGGGAATTACAGTCATGTAATATTGTTATAAATTGATTATTTGCAAATTATGTTAAGTGGGGATTTGTCTGACTTGAATTAAAGAGTAAAAGAGAGGAACTAAATATAAATGAGCACATCCTTCCTTCCCCAGCCCTATCAAATCAAATCAAAAGGCTCCGATAAAATATACAAGTGAATAATGATACACACAATGTTACTATTTAATATCCGAAAATTTTTAATTATTTTATTTGAAAAAATAATTTTGATGAAGAGAGATTCTATACATTAAGGTAAGTACAAATTTTACAATGTTTTTGATTTTTTTTTTTTTTTTTACTTTACTCACTATAGTTGATGAAAAGTCGTTTATGAGAAAGAAAGGAGCAAGGGATGTGACGTGACGAGGAAAAAAAAAAAAAAAAAAAGAAAGAAAGCGTGTTCTTTTTCCCCCTGCGGGCCCCTTTCTGGTTTGGAATCGGAAGGAAGGGCTCTGCCTTCTGGCTTTCTTGTCTCTCGTTGTTGGTCAACAACGAGAGGACAAAACAAAAGGAATGCATGCAAAATGGCCAGAGACGTCCTGCTCCTCACCTTTGCTTTTTTTATTTTATTTTTTTGCCCTTCTTCCTTCTTTTGTTTTTACGTACAAAACGCAGAACCGAAAAAAGATTTGACAGGTGATCCTATCCTAGAGTGAACTATTTAAAAAAAAAAAAAAAAAAAAAGCCAGGGAATCACGTGCAAGACTATAACTTCAAAAATTTTAATTATTGAGTAGGATCTACCAGAGAATCACGTACGAGACTATAACGTCAAAATGCCATTGCAAATTTGAATAATTCAAGGAATATGGTGAAGAGATTATGTTTTCTTTTGGGCAAGTAACGCTGTATTTTAATTCATCAACCCAAGAACATTGAATGAAAAAGATTTGACTGTTTATCCAATCGCACTCACGTTAAGATCCAAACTTAAGTTGCCAATACTATTAACAACGTCACAAAAACATAGACATGTTATAAATCTTACTCGGAGTGCTTGTTTCAATCGCTAATGCTTTGTTTGTTTTGAGAGAAAAGAGTTGAAAAGAATAACTTTGGGATAAAAAAAAGAGTGTTGCGATGGGTGTCTCAGGATCAGGCACTTGAAAAAATGCATTGAAAATCAGTGACAGCTAGAGTACGTTGTAATGCATGTACGTTAATTTCGAAATTGTTAGAGTATTACGAGTGGTTTGATCTATTTTATTAAGATTTTTAAAACTTGAGAATATGATCATATTCTTGATTGTTAATTGATTATTAAAGTCTTAGGTAGAAAACTAGTTACAACTTCCTTCATTAGCACCTAGTTAAACAATGGTCTTTTTAGAGTAAGCTTTATTTATATTATAAAACTCGGTAATAACTTTTTCCTTGTTAAGTTTAATAACCCAAAAGATTATAAGTTTGTCATCCATAGGAGACTTTGGTCAGTAGCTATACGTTGCCTTATGGTTCAACAATGGTGATTGAACTTTGATCCAAAGACAATTGGAATAGATTAGGTAGTTATGTGGATTCCTTTGCCCTAATTATCGGTGGAATATTATAATGCTAAGGTATTTTAGTGCCTTGGAGACCAAATCGGCAAGACAATCAAAGTGGACAATAACATTGCAAATGTCTCTCATGGTAATTTTGTGCATATTTGTGTCAAGGTAGACCTTAACTAGCCATTGGTTATGTGATATGAAATTAATGGCCAAATTTAATGTGTTAAATAAAAGGGTATTTGAACCATTTGCTTTAAATACGATAAGTATAGTTGTAAGATGAGAGATAACATAGTTAGCATAACTGGGTTAGAACTTCGAAAAATGGAACACTTAAGGGTGGTAGCTAAGAAACTAAAGTAGTAAATGGCATATAGTCCTTGGATGCTTGTTCTAAAGCATCCCCAATATGGAATGCTTGGCAAAGAAAAATAAGTAGTAATTGATGGAGGTCTAGGTCAAAATAAAGGCTTCACTGTATATAGGTTATGATTTGTTACCTTGTTAGATGAAAGGGAGATTGAAGTGTTAGATGGTGATAGCTTTCTCATCAGTGGAGTTGTTGTATGGGCTACATGAAGTTAACCTTGGAAAAAGACCATTATGAATAAGGATAAATCAATTGTTCATGCATATCCATTTGATATAGAGAATATCACTCTACCTAAGGATTAAAGCATAATAATTACTAGTGTGCATACCACCTTAATGCTTGTCTTTATTAAATTAACACCTCTATGTAGCTATCTTGTCTTTTAAAAGAGACTTTAATGTTATTAAATCACCTAAGGAATAAATTAGAGGTAAAAGTTGTAAGGACACATAAATAAGTTGCATTTACTCAAAGCCTAATGATATAGGCTTTAATAAGCTAAGATTTATATGAACCAGGAGAAGGACTTAGCATATGTATATTTGGTGTCAATTAAATAAAACCTTTTGCAACTTTTAAAGTTAAGTCACTTAGCTTAAAGCATTAGTATGTCATCTCCCTTATATACAATCAAATCATAATCCTTTATTGGTGCAATTCGATGGCAAGTTTGCCAATTTTCTCGCACTTACCCTTTTCAATTTTAAGGTGTTTAGCTCTTATATAAAGGTTTTCATGAATTAATAGATAATGCTTAGAATAGGAAGATTAAAACATTAACAGCATTAAAAGAGCTTGCTCCTATGTTATTATATTAAAATCATCATCTTTTTAGTAACATCTTTAAAAGAATAAAGAGATTTTAAACTTGTATCATGGGTAACAAAAGGACTATTAAATAGCATTAAAGTAGGAGTTTATTTTCTTTATAGTATAAGCTTTATGTATAATTGGAAGAAGTGTTATACTAAAAGGAACTTTTATGGTTTCAAAAGTCTTAAACTTAATGGATAACAAATCGCAATCATAACACCAAGTTCTTTCACACTACTACCATTATTCAATGCAAGATTAGATTAAAGTTTTAAAAGATGATGATTTAGCTTTAAGAGCCCTTATATGCAATTATTTTAAGAATTTTATATTATAAATCCAACAAATACAATTGAGTTATTAGTCAAAAGTCGTTTTTTTCTTCTCATAATGGTTTAAATGAGTAGATTATTAAGATCTTTTGATAGGGAAGAGGTTAAACGAACCTTATTTGAGATGGCCTCATTCAAGGCATTGAAATTGATGATTTCCAAGCTATATTTTATTGATAATTATAATCTATTGGAAAGGATTCACTCACTAGGTTTATATTAAATGTGTTAAAATTTGCGCCCTTGTTATTGGGAGTGAATGATACTTTGTTGGTTTTGATCCCTTAAAAAAAACACAAAAACAAATCTAAACTAATTTCAAAATTTAGGGTTATAAAAGCCTTTGTAATGTTAGTTACAAAGTTGTCACCAAATTCATAATAAATAAGCTTAAAGAGTTCCTTTTAAGATAGGTAGCATTATGTAAGATAACTTTATACTAAGCTGAGAAATTCCAAATAATATGGTCCTTATTTAAGAGGTTTTTCACTTAATATGAGTTATACATGGAAAAAGATGTGAATAATCCATAAACTAGATATGGAAAAGGCTTATGATCACTCAAATTGAGATTTTGAGTGTAACACCCTATTTGAATTAGCTCTTTTTGATAATTGGATCAATTTGGTTATGAAATGTATTAGTTCTATAAGGATGTTGTACAATAAGGAAATGATAAAAGAGCTCTTTTTCAGGTGAGTAATTAGATAAGGAAACCCCCTTTCATTATACATGTTTGTTTTATACATTGAATCAATGACATATTTTATTAAAAATGTAACATTGTACAGAAAGTGAAAGCCAATCCATCTTTTAAAAAGAGAACAAAAACTTTCTCATCTTTTTTTTTTTTTATAAATGGTATTATATTATTTATCGAAGTAAGTCTAAATAAAGTATGAATTATCAAGTGTTACTAGATAAATTTTTTTGTTTAGTAATAAGGCAATGAGTGAGTTTGGTTAAGTCAAAGTCATTATATTACTAATATGGATCAATAAGTTGTATAGTCCTTAACCCAAGAGATAAGGATTATACTAATAGAGGATTTAGGGAAATACTTGAGTATGCCTACACTTAATGGTAAAGTTTCTTTGAATGCTAATTGTAAACACCTTGATCAAGTCCATAACAGATTTTTGAAGTGGAAAGTAAAGTAACTTTCTTTCGTGGGTCACTTAACACTAGTTAAATGTATATATGTTATTATTCCATTTACTTTATGTAAACTTAGTCTTTTTGAGCTTTTTTTTTTATGATAAACTTAATTAGTGCGACAATATATTATTATAAGGTTACTCAAATTAAAGGCTTAAAATCTATCTTATTAATGGGGAAATTGTTTGTATATCTAAGGAACTTGAAGGCTTAGACATTGGAAAAATGAGGCAAATGAATCAAGCTATGTTGTTATCTAAACTCAATTGGTGGTTTCTTTGGGAACCAAATAGTCTTTAATTTAAAGTCTTACAAGGAAAATATAACAAGAAGAACTTAATGTTTTTAAAGTTCAAGAAAATAGCTTCCCTAAGTTGGACGAGTAAAGTGTGATATCATGTTATAATTCACAAATGATATAAATAGCGATTAAGGAATTGAAAGATTATTAGGTTTTAGGAAGATATATGGTTCTTAAGTACAACTCTTTATTTCTATATATTGAGGCCTTTTACAAAAGAGGAATTGACAAATATTGTTACAAATTATTAAAAGTCAAATATGGGCTAGAATTGAGTAACTTTTAAACTTTTGCTTATTGCTATAATTTTGCACATTTTATGTACCTTTAAATCTATAACAAGGAAAATAATTTGGATATTATGGCATGGGGTCTTTCCTTTAATAAGGTCTTTATAGTCAACTTCGACTATAATTTACCCAATAATTAAATAATGAGTAGCAATTATTTACCCAAATTGACTCTTATTTAAAATTTTAAAGTTTCTAAACAAGTTTGTTGCTTTTTATAACAAGTTGCTTATGATTGTATTTTAAACAATTCAAAGAGATGGCAACAAGACTTCTCACCTTCTAATTTATGTCCTATATGTAACATTTTTTTAAAATGATTTATTATAATTGTTACAAGATTGTCAAATTTTAACTCAATTATAGTATAAGTTAGTGCCTCCCATATATGAATCAACATCATAGGGATGCAAATGAGGTAGTGTGCTTTATTGTTTTTGCCACCACATGTGTATGGAAGTGGAGAAATGAGTTTTTCAATGTATATCCTAATAAAGTAATTTAACTACTAATTTACTTAATAGGAAGTGGTACATTTAAAAGATGCTTTCTAAATTAAAAGTACATAAATCAATTAGATAATAGTTGCTAAAAAAGGATTGGGTAAAGCTCAATATGAATGGTGCGTTTGAAGGGAATTTATCATGACAAGCATTGAAGGTGTACTATAAGACCATTATGGCAAGTGGCCAGGTGATTTCTCAAACCATATTGTTTATGCATAACCCTACGGTAGAGACTTCTTTAAGAACTCAAATTGACATGAGGACAAGGTTTTCATAAAGTCTAGATTGTAATAAACTCCATAATAGTACTAAATAGTGCTTTTTAAGAGAATCTTGGCATGGCAAGCACTAAAAGTATATTCCGGGACCATTATGTGGCTAAACGGCTTCTCAAAATATATTGGTTGGTGTTCATGTCTTACAATAAAAGTTTGAGAACTTCTCCGAGGATTCAAATTGGCATAGGGGCAAGGTTTTCGTAAAATTTAGATTGAGATAGACTCAACTTTAGCTTTGGAATGTATAAGAGAAAGGATCACATACTTTCATCCATTATACAATTGTATTCATAATTATAAGGATTATGTATATAATAATTAGCAAGTTCGGCTCTTTCATACTCACAAGGAGAGTAATAGAGTAAGAGTTCACTTTCTTAATTGGTCTTATCAAGAAAAGCATAATATTTTTCTCCAATCATCAAAGCTCATGGTCTCTTTGTTAGTACAAGATACAATATCACATATGTACCCCCTTTGGAGCGTGGGTAGTAAAAAATAAAAAAGAAAGAAAAAAGGGTACAGAGCAATCAGACAAACTTAGTTTCTTAGATTCTTTATCATAGATGCCAGCATCCCTTCGTTACTAATTATATATACTATTTCTGGTTTACGTGTCCCTTGTGTACACGGAGGGAAAGGTTTGTCACCTTGTAGATCTCAAGTCAGAACCTCAATCCAACAAATAACCATAAAAAAAGAAACATAAATGTTTTTTTAATATATTTTTTTTATTTCTTTTTCTTTTTGGAAGATTTCTGCCTCTCTCTCCCCTTCTTCTGCAACTACAATTCAATTGCTTGCAACTCCCTAGCATTGACCAGTTGGCGACCATTTTAACGCTTGGCCAAACGGTGCGAGTTGTTAGGGCCATTAATTTCCATAAGAAGGGGACCGATAAAATTAGCTGGCTTCAGTAAATCAAGGCACATGGGCGGGGTGCAGCACTATTACTAATGCCATGGAATGGAATGGAACATGGTGCCTCACAGACACAGCCAAATTAAGCATCGCAGAAAGAGAGACTTAAACACACAGGCACAGTTATAATAGGAGGCAAGAACATCAGAGAGCAACAGACACGAGGGCTTCTAAGTTGCCCAGTTTACCGTACCAATCGTATCCCATGGCTTGCGGAGATAGCTCTCACAACTACGCTCAAAATTCTTGGTATCAGGTGTGTTCTAGAATAACAGATGATGTTCTATATGTATATATGCCGGAATTGCTGTTATATATTTACAAATTAATTCTGTGTATGTAGAAACATGGGGCCAATGCTGCAAATGAAATTATGAATCAAATCATCATAGATGTCCTCCCGGATTTCAATATTATCCCTTCGTTCGCTAATAATAGCTTCGGCACGTATCGGATAGCAGATTTTGGCTGTTCTATTGGACCCAACGCATTCATGGCAGTGGAGACATAACGGAATCTTTAGAGAAGAAATTTCAGGCTCAGGTTCAAGGCCATCAATCTCTGGAATTCCATGTCTTCTTTAGCGATCATATCAGTAATGATTTCAACACTCTTTTCAAAACTCTCCCTACTTCGCACAAATACTTTGCCGCTGGAGTTCCAGGCACTTTCAACGCTCGATTATTTCCTGAATCCACTCTCCATTTCGCTTACTGCTCATATGCACTGCATTGGCTGTCCAAGGTCCCAGAACAAGTAGCGGATAGTAAACCTACCGAGGACAATATTTATTGCACAGGCCAAGTTTCTCAGGCATTTTCAGCTCAGTTTGAGAATGATATGGAGAATTTTTTCAGTGCAAGGGCACGGGAACTTGTACAAGGCGGATTGATGGCGATGAGAATACCTGGTGCACCCGATGAAACAACTTTTTCTGAAACAACTCTTTGCATGATTTACGATGCTTTGGGATCGTGTCTCCAAGACTAGGCTAAATCGGTAAGATTTTTATATCCATGATCTACGCTTGTCAACTTTGGACTATTGATTTTGACAACGCCAATTGATGTCTTATCATAGAATAAATAGATGGACAAAGTAATTTAGTACCTTTTGAATTTTCCTCTTAATAATTAGTTATTATAAAATATTATTAAACAATCTTTAGAATTTAGAGTTATATAAAAAATAATCAATTATTGTCACATTAAAATTACGAATTTCAATCTCTATTAAAATGCTCAACAATTCTACAGTAAACTTTGTCGCGACTTCCATGTTCCAAACTTATGGCGGGTTCATTGTAACTTTCGTTTAAAAACTGTTGCTTGGTCTGGTAATATAGCTAGCCAGTAGGCTCTTAAGCCAAGCATGGATCAATCGGTGAAAGGGGATATATTGCAAACTTGAGGCTATATTACCACGGGAAAACTTGCGTGCATGTACCGTGGATTTAAAAGAATTTATATACCTCCCCACCCCCCCGGGGGAACTGCAACAATGGGATTACATCATCCATACATTGTTAATGTGCAGGAATCAATCGGTGAAAAGCTGGTGGAGGACTTCTACATGCCGATCTACCGTCCACGGGCCAAGGAGATGGAGGGAGTAATACACACAAATGGTTGTTTCGGCATTGCCTGCCCCCATGTCACTTTTTCAACTGTTGATGAGTCTGTCACTTCGCTTTTGAGAGCCATCCCGCAGGAACTCTTCCAGCAACACTTGGGGATAGGAATGGCTGATGAGATATACCAATGTTTTGCCCACAAAATCTCCGCGGAGAATTACCGTTTCATTGACGACGCCACAAATCGAAAAGACGTTGACCTATTTATGTTGCTCAAACGCAATACCAAGTGAAAATTAATATGGCGTAATTGCTTTTAATTTTTTAATTTTTCTTTCCACGAAATCTAGCAAGGCATCGAACTACACTCTCGTGCGCTTAACTTGCAATCTCAAGTTCCCCATCACATTGTGTATCTACGGATGAATAATATTGGTTGCCGTTATATGCTTTCCCAATATCCCTTTTAGTTTCATGCAACAAAAATTATCTCTCGTGCGCTCGTGGTCGTCATAATCACGACAGGGTTTGCTTAGGCGGTGGATTATTATTATTATTATTTTTCATTTGATTTCATTTGCATTTGCAGTGAAGAGGTTGTTAGAGAACGTTTGGCGCAGGGCTTCGCTTAAGCATAAGATTCTTGTAAAGATCAAACGCTGGGCGAAAGAGGAAAGGGATGGGACTACGTAAAGCCTTATTATCCACGAACACAAGAGATAATTTTAATCATTATGGGAGTCAGATTGTCCTTTTTATTATTATTATTATTATTATTATTATTGTTTTCTTCCTTAAATTTGTGTTTTATTTATAAACAAAAAAACCCATTAAACGTATTAACTACTGTGTACGCATATTCAGACAGCGATTCTTAACCACCATATAAAACTTTTCTTCATAACATATCTTTTGAAGATAGTTCTTCGTAATATAGAAATAAATGAACAATTAATGCACTCCATGTGCCTGCAAGTAGAACCCCCCCCCCCCCCCGCCATGTTTGAAGCCGAATTGTCAACAATCGGCAGCTTTGTTTTATTTTATTTTTACTGTGAATGTCTTTATTTGCCACTGTCTGAGTTTGAATTCATGCCTTTTCCATATTTAAGCAAACATTTCAGTGCGTATAAAAAAAATTGACAAAAAAATTATTACAAGGGCATCATCGTCATGAATTCTAATGAACGTGGGAAGACACTCTAAATTGAGCACCTAATTTATCTATTTTTGATAGTATGTTCATTCATTATTTTGAACGCCACTAAACGAAGTGATACATTGCAAGAGTATTCGATCCTCGTTCAAAAAGTTTTTTAAAAAATATTATTTTTTTCCATTAATTGTATACACAACATAATATATCTCCAAAGTAACATTATACTTTAACTATAATGGAAACATAATTTGTATATACAAATAATAATAATAACTACTGAATAAAGAAAATTTTTATGTACCAATATTTTAATGTGTATATATATTATCTTTTGTTTAATTTTATATAATTTTTTATATATAATATATTATTTATTTGCTCTATTTATTGTTATCTATTGTATTTACTAAGTAATGTAAATAACTTCATTACTTTATCTGGTCTTTGTTATAAAGAAAGATTTTCCTCAAAACTTCATATTTTTGGAATACAACAAATAAATGAGTGTATTCTTTCCAATTGCAAGGTCAAATTAGCCAACTTCAAATAATATAAAATAAGTCAATGGTGCACCTTTATTATCTCTAGCATAAATATAAAATGGGTTAATTACATCAAAACTCTCAACATTTGGTTTTGTTTCATTTTAAAGTTTTATAAATTTTTACAATTGAATTATAAATATTTTACATTTTTATTTAAGTTTTACACTTTTTAATTTTATTACAAATCAGCCTTTTTTTAAAATAAAAATTAGTTAAAACCATTAGAATTTGTACATTAATCAAATGAAAATTATTAACAAATTGACTATTTTTTGCAAAAAAGAAAAAATTAAATTTGAGTAAATTAAAAAATAAAATATTTGAATGAAAATAATCCAATTATAAAAATTTATAAAAATTTAGAATTAATTTTTCATATTTCCTTTATCCAAGTATGTGATGGTTTAATGTTTATAATTTTGGCATTTAATGCATTGGTATTATGCAAATAGTATTCATGTGACAGCTACACATAATACTTTGTTGTTTTCCCTTAATTTTTTAAGATATGATCAAATAAATATATGATGCTACCAATTTATATTTGTTGATCTTTGTATCATAGTAGGATACCTTATGGTTTTACGTGGTGGGTGTGATTTTAAACTCACCTTTTACCAATCTCTATGGTTAAAGATAGTTCTATCATTACTACAAAAATATTAAATTATGATTAAGAATGTTCGCTTTCAAAATCCTTAAGCATAGAATTATTAATATGCAGCTGCACATAAGCAACAAAATAAGTTTACTCAAAAATTAACTCATTAGACTTTCATGACAAATAAGTCATTTACAATTTATGATATGCATCTTTGAAATTCAAATGTTACATGGCACCTAGCAAAACTAGAAACATAATCTGACTTTAAACAAAGTACTAAAAAATAAAAAAAATTATTACAAGAGATTAATTGAGTGAATTTAACATATGCTTAAACTTTAGAGTATTATAGGATATGAAGGAGTGCATTCCTACATATTATGCTTTATTTAATATGGTTTAAGGATCACCATTGGTTATTAAACAAAAGTAAATTCTTAATATGGGTTTAAGGATTTAAGCCATCACAAAATTGATTGGAGATACTTCAGATCAAAATGAAAACCCCAACACCAACCATATAACTGGAGATCTACAAAATGTGAGAACAACTTATAAGTTGAATGAAAAGAATTATCTCAAATGGTCTCAATTTGTCAAAACCTATTTGAAGGGTAAAGGAAGACTCAATCATCTTCTTGGAATAAGTCCAACACTAAAAGATCCCACGAAGATGTTAAGTGAGTTTTGATATGTTTTTTGTATATGTGTGCATATATATATATAACTCACATTTAATAAAATTGGGAAGCCTTTCTCTTTTTATTTTTTTTCCTTATATAACTACTTACCATTAAGATAATTATCCTCTAATCATGTTATATGCCAAGATATGTTGTATTATTGTTGTATTGACATAGAACAAGTAACCAAAAATTTATGGATTAGATGGATTTTCAAAAGCCCAAAAGAAAAATCTAGAATTTTTTATTTCTACATGAAATTTGATTATTTATAATACTATTTTACTATTTATGATCAATTTTACTATTTAAAAATCAATTTATTCTTTAAAATATTGTTACTATTATCATGTATGGAGAAAGTGTTACTTATATCAAGTCAAGTACTCCCCAAGATTATCAAGTATTTGGTTAGTTGAAAGGGCATAATTTTGATTCAATAGTTAATTCTGAAAAAGAATTTCTTTTGAGGGAGTTTACTTATGATATTAAAAAGAGTAATTCTTATACATTTGATGTATTGGACTTAGCAACTTATAGTCTAAATGACACGGTCAAAACTTCACATTGAATTATGGAATCTTGACTTACACTTTCATTTATCGCTTAAGGGTGCATGGTTATGAACTTAACATGATTTCAGT
Source organism: Ceriops zippeliana (assembly GCA_037897445.1). NCBI lineage: Eukaryota > Viridiplantae > Streptophyta > Magnoliopsida > Malpighiales > Rhizophoraceae > Ceriops > Ceriops zippeliana. Next base: position 1,267,689 of record JBAPLH010000216.1, on the reverse strand, counting down.
TATGCAAATATGCTACCATTTCTAATTGTATCTTTGCTTTTTACATGTCACTATTTTCAAAGTTTATTCAAATTTAGTTATATACTTCATACATTCGTAGAGTTATGTCACTCTCACCACTTTCTCTATTAGTTTTAATTAATTACATAGGTTTCTTAAATGGTTGCTCTTTATGTTAGTCATCATTTAAACTATTATGAAAAGTTATATTATGGTTAGGTTTAATATACATAAATACCTTATTTTCTTCTTTAATATCCTTATTAGCAAAATAATGATACTAACAAGTTTAGATTCAAGCATTACATAAGTTTCAGATATATGATAAAAGTATTAAAATAAAAAAATTTGAATTATATTTCTAATAATAATTAATTAAATTAATTTATCCTTAATTTATAATTACAAAATAGCTATATAATATTAAAATATTAAAAATGATAGAAAATTGAATGTTTGTTTGAAATCTTAATTATGAATAATGATAAGCATTTTTTACCTAAAAGGTATTTTCAATTCAACAAATTTATTTGATTTTAGTAATACTAATATATAATAATATTATATTTATATGATTTATAAATTTATCATATTTTTTAAAATTGTATTTTTATTTTTATTTTATTTTAAAGAGAAAAATTAAATGAAATTTAAATTATGAATATTTTTTCTTATTTTTCTTTTTAAAGAAAACAAAAGAAAATTTAAGATTTTTTATGTATTTGAAAATAATTGATAATATAAATTAAATAAATTACGATATGTACATTATTATAATTGAGAAAATTAGATACATTTTAAAATTTTTATTAGATTAAAATGCTATAAAAGTCATTAAATGGACTATCATATTAATATAAAATATTACAAAAAAAGTCTATTAAAAAATCCTAAAACTAATTAAATGTTAGCAAAAAAATATATTTTGCTTAAAGAATTATTTATAATCATATATTTACTCTCAATTTTAACAATATTAATATACATACATATAGATAGATAGATATAAAAGAAAAAAATTCAAATTTGATTTTTTAGAAAGAAAAAATATTTATAATTTTTTATTTCTTTCTTAGAAAAATTTGCATTCAAAGTTATTTCTTATTGTTTTAAAAAAATTCATAATTTAGATTTCTTTGTATTTTTTATTTAAATAAATACAAATAAAATGTACTTTTTAATAAATATGATCAACTTGAGAGACAAATCAATAATTTACTAATGTGTTGACATTGACTTAATTTTAGTAATATATAAATAATTAATTCGAATTTTACTTTTTTTAATGGACTATTATGATTTGTAATATTTGACATTATCTTAATAATTAGTTTATATGTTTTGCATTATAATTACATTGTAATTTTAATATATATACCTAATTTACTTAATTATTATTTTTTAAAAAAAATAATGCTCTTTTTTTCTTTGAAAGGAAATAATACTCATATTTAAAACTTTTTCTCTCCTTTTGTTTTCTTAAAAAAAATACAATTTTAAGCATTTTTTATTTTATATAAAATATAAATAAAAATATATTTATGCATGTGTCAATTTAATATTTATGTAAGTATATATTATTAAAATTAAAAGAAAGTTGTTAAAACACTTTTATGGTAATATTTATTTAATTTTAAAAATCTATAAGTATTTGATTTGAATTCTAATTTTTTATTAAATTTTTATAATTTATAATATTTAAAATTAATTTAATAGTTAGTTTTATAATTTTTAAATATTTTAATAAAATTAAGATTTTGACATATATATGATTTACTCAAGAATAATAATATTCATATTAATAAAACTAATACTTATATCTAAAATTTACTTAACTCAAATATTCATAATTATGAAAAATAAAAATAAAAAATAATTTCTAAAAGATTACTGTCAAATTAATTTTTTATTTTAAAGTATTTTTATGTTTTATTTAAATACTATATAAATGAGAATATAATTTTTAATAAATCTTATAAATTTGTATATTATGGATGTTTAATATTAATTATATATTAATTAGGGATACATTTCTTACGGGGTTAATAATAATTTGTCAAAGAGGAAACGGCAGCCAAACACGGCTTATTCTTGCAGCCGTATTTCTGATGGTGATATTGGGGCGTTGTTAGGGTTTTGCCTCTACGTTGACGAACGTTTTATTGATTTTGTGCTCCGGCGTGAGGTTGGGGGAGGTGCGTTCCTCATGATCGCCTCTGTCGGCGATTACTGCTCCTCGTAGTCGGCGAGAGTCGAATTTTCCTTTTCTTTTTCTTTTTTGTTAATTCTTTTCTATTTTGCCGATTTATTCTTTTTTTTTTTTTTTAGCTGAAGCGATTCCGAGGCCGGCCTCCCTAGCAGCAACAGCAGCAGCAGCTTCGGAAAATGAAGGGTAGAAATCAAAGTCGTAGAGATGATGGCATGGACAGCGACGGCCGTCGCCGCTGGGATTTTAAGAACATCATGAAAGACATTGAAATTTTGGGTACTTCTTAACACTCCTACTACCTCGACCTTTTTTGGATTGCTTTTGTGCACGCTGTAATATTAATTGCTTTGTGAGTGTTAACTCTTAGTAATTGATTCAAATCTAGTAGGTGCTTGGATTCAAATCTCATCTCGTCTTATGGTTAATTGTAATCCTATTGAAGCATTGCTGCTTGTAACATTGTCTGTATAACTTTGTATGGGGTGAACTGAATTCTGCTTTTCAAGAAATAAAAAAGAGAGAAGAATTGTTGAAGCATAAGAATCGCAGTTGAAGTTAAGTGAAATTATGTTCACGACTCCTTCTATTTGGCTTCTTTTTGATATCCATGCGATACTTTCTCTAATGGTAATCCTCTCAAGTAGTACTGATCAGTCGCCGATGAAAGACTACTCTAAAAGTTGCAATATGCAACTTTTTATTTCCCCTTTATTCACCCCTTTGTTTTAGCATTGCAGAGAATTGGGGGTTTACTTTGGCTATTTAATTGGTCTAATTGTGTGATGTTATCTTGACCTTATTAGATATTAAATTCAGGTGCTTTGGAAATGACTGAATAAGCTGATTGTAGTTAGCAAAAGGTGAAAAATAAAATAAAATAAGTCTAGAAGTAACAGAACTCATAGGATTTGGAGTTGGCAAATTGAGATTTAGACTTACAATGGATGAAAATGTTTGCAAGCCCCATGGTGTAGATATCTTAGGGGTTATTGAGTGTTTGTGGTTTGAGGTTGTTACCTTGTGGTAGGAAAGATCCAATAGTTCATCTTCTTTGACCTTTTCAGGAAGCTACAACTTTTAGTTTGTAATTTATCTAAGTTCTTTTCTGTGTACTTTTAGTTGTTGCTGAGCGAGCTTTTGGTTTAGTTGTTTTGGACATATGGGATAGAAACTCTGATCTTAGAGATGCATAGGCTCAGGCAGGGATTTTATCTAATCTTTCTAAAAGCCAGAAGCCCATCATGCAAGGCCGATTGGGGTCCCAATTTCACAGATGTATCTGCTCTTAAGTCAAATTCAAAAGCAATTTGTTTGTAATCTCTTCCTGTTGATGATTCTTCATTGAGATGCTTCACAGAACTGCTATGTTTGTTTTATTTCCTTTTAATTGTGAGTTATTGAGTTTATTCATAGTATTTTCCTCTCTAATTAATCAGTAATATCATTTTCATTCACTTTGAGAATGTGTTATCCAGGTACTTCACATATGACATGGAAGGAGAGGAAAGAGTTGGAGAATCGGAAGGTTGTCTCTCTTGGCGGGAAGGTAATGGTCCTGCATTCTGCATTCACAGGGCAAGCAGCTGCATGGTTAGGAACTATGGAGGCTCGGTTTTGGCCCCTGACATGTTTTGCATATTCATTTGTTTTTCACCTTCACACAGCCTCCTAAGAAGCAGAGACTTCCATTAAGCGTAGCCCGTGCGCAGATGAAGAAACAAAAGGAACGAGAAGAGAAAATGCTTCAAGAGGTGATTCATTAACTTGTTGTAATGCCCATCAATTTTTCAGCTTATCTTGGCTGCACAAAACTTGCTCACCTGCTCTGTCTTCCACATTTTAGGATTTGATTCTTGGTAGATTTGGAGCTAATCTTGGCAGGGGTGGTAGAAGAACAGCAGAGAAGCATAAACCTAGGGATGGGGTGCTGAAATCAACTGAAGGTTCTTTCAGACACGGGGTACTAGATGTGAAGCATTTGCTAAATCCAGCACCATCTAGAGATGATGACTACAGTACTGCTATGCGTGGCGGAGGTAAGAAGAAGAACAAGAAGAAGAATTCAGGTGGAAAGGGGAAAGGCAGAAAAAATGGTGGCGGTAGGAAGCGCCACTGAGGCAAGGAATTTTGTCTAGATTGACGCCATAAATGAAACTTTTGCTCCTAGAGTTTTCATGATACAGCACTACCAATGCGTTCCAGAATCTTTGTTTCAAACTAATGTTACCCCATGATCAATTACCGTTTGGCTCAATTTTTAACCTGAGAGCGGCATGGGGGATTGTGTTTGGATCATTAAAGAACCATTTATACGAGAGATCATGATAGAATAAAAGAGAAATTAGGAACGGAAGTGCAAAATAGTCAGATGCATATGGCGACGGGCAGACACCAAGGCTATATTGACGGGCAAGTTTTCCGTATTATATATTTGTTGTTTAGTAGGCCTGAACCGAAATCAAAATCTGAATTAGAATAGGCCAAAACTAGAAGCATACTTTCTGTCCTGCCACCACTCGCTGCGAAATCAGAACCTCTGATGCCAAAGCCAGAACTGAAATTGAACTGACATTTGAGCCCTCACCACGGAATCACAAACTCCTTGAACTGACTTGTGATCAGGTCTACTATTTAAGAACCTAATTGAATACGTGTTATGTTGCGTCTTGCAATCAATTGCATCACTTTGGACGATTCTTGGGGGTATTTTCTTGAGTATTTATAACCAATAGTCTAACTAGAAACAAGGAAACATCTTTTGGCTCATTTTTGTGATGGACTAATGCTAAAATACACATCCAGGGTCTTGATGCTCTAAAATAACTTAACCAAACAATTCAAAAAATTGGAAGTTTTAGAGTAAAACTAACCGTGAATGAGTAGCTTTTGAGATTATAAAATTCATTTGTGTAAAACAATGTAAACTAATCTCATTTTAAGTTTAATACAACAATAACGATAAATATTAAGGGCATGTCTGCGCGCTGGACGTCACGTATGCATAAATATATATGTGCAAATCATTCCCCAAGACATCTTGTTACAATAGTCAAGCTATGCTCCAAACTCAGCAGCATATTCGTGACCCAAACTACTACACAGTAAAAGGTATCAGGCAATTAATGTATGCCATTCCCAATAAACACACCAGGCTGGCCATATGAACACATAATAGTCACTATGACTCATCGTCTCCATCAATACCCTTTATGACACTGTTGCTTCTGTCATCACTACTGTCGATGGCATCATCTGCATGATGCATTTCGTTTTTTACATAAGTCCGCTCTGTTACATCCATCCAATTTTGGTCCTCACCCTCCAAAGTTCCCAAGTCTTCCACCCAATCTCCCATGTTAGCATCCACAGCTTCCAAGCAGATAGGATCAACAGTGCCTCTTGCACATCTGGCCTTTGTTGCTTCAGCTTGTCTGCATGCATAAAGAAACATCAAATCATGAGCTCCTATCATATGCAGAACACAGTCACAAGAGCATCCGATCTTGGGTCAGAAGCATATTAAGGCCCTAAACTTATATTCCTGATGCTTGTTTGAGACAATGAATCAAACTAAAAGGACATTATGCTTATAACCAAATACCAAAATGCACAAGTTTGCGGTTTATTTTGCAGTCAATCTGGTGATCTTTTGAATCCGTGATATGAAACTCAAGAAAAAATAACTTGCTTTATGGCAGTTCTATGGTTCGCATAAGTATAAAGATAATATTCCACAAGCAATCATCAAAATAGACTTCTTCCAGTTAATACGTCATGAAGAGCAAATGCATGATTAGCGTAGTACCTAAGAAAGGCCTAGAGATGGAAGTGCTCCAAGTTTATTGCCCCGGAACTATTGCTGTGGAAATTACTGAGTAGAAGGAAAGTTACCTAGCTTTGAGACATAAGTTGTAGTGCACAAATATGAGATCAGTCAACCTTTGGTGCTCTAACCGGTTTTTCTTCTTTGAATGGATCCGTTCAAACATGCTCCAACTCCTTTCACAATGAGTGATGCTGCAGGTTTGACTTAACACCCTCACAGCTAGCCTTTGCAGATTAGGGTAGTCAGAAGCATAAAGTGACCACCAAGTAGCTGCATATATTGATGAAAATATTTTAGCACTCATTTTATAATAATTCCTGATCACAACCGACATGGAATGATCATCAACCTGGGACTAAAGATTCTCGCCCACGTAAGGCCACAGGTCGACCAAAGTCCCCCACGGCTTCTTCATAGAAATTTATATGACTTGTAATTGTAACTTGGGCAGATAAATTAGGCTCCAAGGTCTCAATGCAATCAAGTAATCCTTTTTGGATGACTTTGTTTGATGAGAAATTGGGGTTATAGAATACAGATGGGTTAAGAAAGTGGGCCGCTGCATGAAGAGGGCTATGGAATTCCTCCTGCCAAACACAATCAATTACTTTCAAGTAAGAGGTATACTCAGATTCATCTCCATTGAATGCCGCAATAATGCCTTTCTTTGCCTTCTCCATTGCATCATATATATATCCCACTGAGGGCCTATCTTGGCAGTCCATAAGATGTAAAACAGAGAGCAGGGGCTTTGCAACTTTCAAACTTTGTTCGCACAGCAACCAGAAAAGTGGGTCCACCAAGATTTCTGCCACATCGATCCCTGCTCTATGCTTAGAAAAAGTTGATTGTGTCCAAGAGGCACTGGTAAACACCTGGTGGAGATAATCCTTTAACGTTACAATGGTTTTCAGAGTCAAAAAAATGGAAGCAAACCTTGAACCTGCAAGTTGGAGGATATCTCTTCTACCTGTTTTCTTCCTCATCAGATTGAGGACCAGGGAATTGTTATATATGAACCGAGTTATTGCTTTTGCTTTTTCCAAAACCTCTTTCACTTGAACGTTTTTTGCAATTTCCTCAAGCATCAGGTCAATAACTTGTGCTCCACAAGTAGTGCAGAAAAAGGTTTTATACTTCTCCGCCAATAGCTTTCCCGCAGCTTTGTAACTGGGCAAAATATCCGTCACAAAATTTACAATATTTTCGGGTCCAACTTCCTGAACAACAGTATCAAATATATTGAGAAGTTCCTCTGTAGATTTTGTCACGTCTGAAGCATCCACAGATTTCAGGAACATGGTGCCCTTGGGACAATAAACAAAAAAGTTAATGACAGTGCGATCAGTTCTATCCATCCATCTATCAACTAAGACTGAGCACCCAGTCACTTCCCAAGATTTTTTCAATTCTGCACAATAATCCCCCGCCTCCAGGACACTTCTGTTCAATAATTTTCCCCTCAAAGAATTATAAGAAGGCAACTTGTATCCAGGGCCTACAGCAGCAATATTATCAGCCATCTGTTGAAAATAATAAGAATTTGCAGCAGTGAATGGTATGCCTGCTTCATACATGAATCTAGCAACAGCAATATCAGCTTGATCCATGCTCTCTTGGGTGGCAAAATTCTGGAGCACATTTTGAGCAAGAATAGGTGTAGCGGTTGGAAATTTTTGCTTCTTGTGTCTTTGCATAATTGGAGGTCCCTTCTGAGGACTCTTTTCCCCTTCTCCTGCTGGCAGTCTGAGGTGCTTGAACTCCAACACCATCATCATCTTCATCCTTCTCCCAAATGCACGAAACATATGAATTCTTAGCATTGTTCGCTCCTTTCTGCCGTTCTAGCTTTTCCAGAACTTTGAACCCCAAGTGCTGCTGAAATTGCACCTTAACTTCTTCAGGGACCTCTTCACATGGAGCTACATTACCTCTTTCACCAGCCAAATGTTGCTTCAGTCTTGAAATTCCCCCACCAAGAAAGATTTTATGGCAGTATTTGCACTTGATCTTTTGTCGACCACCATTGACCATGGTTCCGTGGGCCCATCCAGGATCAGTAGCTCGAGGAGGCGCCAAGCACTAGTAAAACAAATAAACAGAATTGCAGAAGGTGCAAAGGCAGCAATTCCAAACAGGCGATACACATGTCCAAGGCAGAAATGTATGTTGCTTACTTGATTATCCTTGTGTTGCATAGCTGGGTCAAGAAAATTCTGAGGTCTGCACTATCAACTGTAAATTATCTGACTTGAGAACTGAAACTCAGGAATACATCATCATGTTAGCAGGAAAAGTGGGGGAAAAGAAAGAAAGGAAAACAGAGTATTCAGACAACAGTTGTTAAATGTTACGCCATTTTCACAAACATAGGACTGGACATAACGTTGTCAGACCATCATGGGAACTGGCCTTTAGTTTCCAATACATACTAGATAACTATCTGATTCTTCAGATTAATCAGATTGCTATACATAAGTAACAAGCGAGCCTTTGTGTGTGTTTTGTATGAACACAAAGGCTAGGGGGGGCACTTCACCATTCCCCAACGCGTTTTAGACACAAGTAACAACTTCAAAAAGCAGCTGAGCCTATGAACAACATGAGTATTGAAGTATTGAACAGATCCAATATGGTTGGCCTGACTGAATTGCCATTCACAAATGCAACACACAATCACTTGTTTTAAAAAATTAAATAAAAAAAAGAAAATTCAGGGTATTTCTAAACATGTAGTAAAGTTAAAAAAATTTTAATCTGTTCCATTTCCCTCCATTTTCATGCAAGAAATATGAAAAATGAAACGATACAGAAATTTAACCAAAAAAAAAAAAATGCGGGGAAGAAAAAGGAAAAGTTTCGCTTACTCCGAGAACGAAATATCGGAACTTCTGCCCGAAAAATTTGGCCGGCGGCGAAAAGGGATGCAACGGGCCACTTTTCCGGCAAGTACCCTGAATCCCCAGGGATTTTCAACTATGTCCCGAGCGCTTTTGGGGACGGTTGCAGAATTCGGTGAAACAAAGCGTATCGGCGAAAATTGATAAACCCTAATCTCGGCATCGGAGACGTGAAGATTAGGGGACGTCTCGCTCTCTCGCCAAAAGCTGCGCCGTTTCGTTTTCTCGCTCTTTATCACGTGCGAATCATTTTCCTTTTTTTTTTTCCTCTTTTTTTTATTATTTTTTTAATTTTTCATTAAGCCATTGTTTCCAATTGTATATCTCACCTCACGATAAATGGGAACCAATTTTTTAAATGTATAATTTATTAAAACTATCTTATGCTCGTCTCAAAGCTATTTGGTAGAGTCACCTAAAAATATGGAGGGAATAAATTGCTTCAAAAAAAAATATTTTTTTTAAAAAAGACACTAAATACAATTAAATTGGTACTTCAATTGATGCCTATATCCCACAATTCAATTATTTAAGTTCTTTCAATTTCTTTGATATTGTAATTACCATTTCACAAATTTTAGAGGACCATATACAATAAAATTAATTTGTTAAAATTCAAATATCTTAAATTTCAAGTTTTTTTAATTTAACTTATTTTTTTAATCGAATCAAATTAATTTAATATTAAGTTTGTATAAAAATAAAAATTAAATGAGATTTAATAATATATATATATGCGATTGTCTTTGAACAAAACAAGACCAAGATGTAGAGAAAATCAAATTTGTGATAAAATCTAAAAGCTTACAACTGATAAGAAAATAAAAAACACCAAAAACGATTAATCTTTGATTTATGTGATTTTCTTTGAACAAAATAAGAACAAGATGTAGAGAAAATTAAAAAGAATTTTTCTTTCTCTCTCTTTCTTCTTAATCTTTCTTTTTTTATTTTCATATTCACTACAATTGATCCCAACAAAAATAAAGTTAAATACAAATTTTGTTTTAATTTTTTTTATTTATAAAAGGTAAAAATTAGTTAAAAAATAAAGACAATATAATATAATTTATTAAAAAATCTTTTATCTTATTATAAGAATAAATTTTGAAAATATTTTAATCTTATTGAACATCTAAACAAAAATTTAAATTTAATATTTTTTAATTTAACAACAAATAATTTTTTTTTTATCATTATATCATACCATTTGATGATCAAAGACAAACCTTAACCATCCCAATATTTTCACCCGGCACAAAAAAAAAATAAATAAAGGAACAGGGAGGGAGAGATATAGGGAATCGGCATTTATTTATTTTTTTTCTCTATTTTCCGCTGTCTCCCCATCTCCACGAAGGTACTACGCGCAGAAACGCCAGTGTCCTCCAACTGCACTTCCTGAAGTGTCGGAAGAGGTGTACTCCATGTGGGCCCCACTGTTGTAAGAACACGTGTCGAAAATCAAGTCAATGTTGTCCTCGAAGGGGCCCCTGTCGTCAAACAAGTCCGGCAACTCGCAGCAGGCGTTCTCGAGAGGGAGGTCAGGGACGACTGATGATGATGAGAATGGGGTGGTCATGGACGCTAACCCTGCAGATTCCAAGCAGAAGCCCCAAGTGAAATGATCATGGCCCTCTATTGTGTCTTCCATGGTGATCATAGACGGGGTACAGGCGGTGTTTGTATCGCATGCAGGAGGAAGCATTAGTTGCTGCTGCTGCTGCTGCTGCAGTACTGACAACGGTGGCGATGGCTGTTCAACTTCTGCCTCAGCGTCCTCGGACTCGGCGGAGCAGCAGTAGTGGGTAGGATCATGATGAGGTTCCTGCTTGAAAGGGATGCCTTTTTTCCTCAGGCGATCCGCGTAATTGCTGATGTCAAAATTGGTGACGGCATTTGGTCCTCTGTATTCTATTGCAGCCATGTCGTATGCTTCTGCTGCCTCTTCTTGTGTGTCTTTTTTTTTTTTTTTTTGAAAAAATAGTAAAAAGTTTAGGAAAGGTCAAGACACAAGCCGACCAACTGAATATTTTAATTGTAGACGATAACTTGAAATAATAAAAATGTATGAATGCAATTAACTCAATACATTTTAAAATTATATGAACACAATTAAGTTAGATAACAAGTTTTTTTTAGAAAAATTGTCAAAGCAACTTAAGTTGCCTACATGTAGTGTTATGTAATTCTATGACAAGCCTCCGGATTAGTGCTTTTATTATTCCTTGACAAATCTGTATCAAAATTCTCTATGTCAAGAATATGCCATACAACAATATATACTCATCATAACGCCACAACTGGGAGAAGAAGTCCTTGATTTAGACACTCATGGACCCATGAACTCAAAATAAAACGTCTGCCTCTATTAGAAATAAAAAAAAAAAAAAAAGTTTTGGTGGTGGGGTGGGGAGGGTGGGACGGAGGGTGGGGAAGCATTCATTAGCCCACTGGCGCCGGTGGAATTTTAATTGGCTAACCAAAACCAGTTAACTGTCCACGCAACGATATATGGATTGTACATTTGAAATATAAAATAAAAACACACCTAGAGAGAGAGAGAGAGAGCTTAATGCACAGGCAAGCAGGCCTCCTAAATTCAACTAAATTCGGTTTCGATTTTAATAAATGGGCCGCACTTCCCTTGGAGGGTGTCACGTGCCCGACTGTTAGCAATTTGTAGCAGTGGGCTCTCTCTGTACTTTAATTAGGAACTTGGTGGCCGGGGCGGGGGATTAATTAGGCTAATTCTATCCTGATTTGGGGTAATGACAGTGTGATATGGTTTCATTGCTTTTGCCTCAAGTAAAAAATCTTCTAAAAACAAGATTTACATAGTCACTCCAATTAGATTTAAATTAAGGATATATTATTATTGCCTTCTCACGAGTATTAAAATTCAAGTTAAAATTAAAAAGAAAACATACTAATAATAATAATAATAATAATAATAATAATTAAAGAACCCTTTCATAGAAGGGTTATAGGCCATCAATTTTTAAGATTAACAAAAAAAAAAAAGGGGGGACAGCTTCCTAAATAATGAAACCGGGGCCCTCTTAACTCCCCCTATCAGTTCTCGTAATGGGACCGATAAAGAAAATAGAAGTTTTGGATTGATTTGGAGTTACAAAAAAAAAAAAAAGGTATTTAAGTCTCTCATAAAATATTATAACCATGAAAATTTTAATTCTAAGGAAAATTTTTAAGATTTATAAAAAAAAAATTTAAGAAAATTATTTATATTGCATAATTTATAATTTAATGAATTTTTTGATAAAAAAAAAAATAAAAGGGAAAGAAAGAGTATGTGATTATCTCCATTAACCTTCCAAATTGCAAAGGACCAAGACAAATCCTCATAAATGAGTAGGGGCAAAATCGTAATTTCCAGTCACTTTGGTAAAATGTCTCTCTCGTACAATCTTTCCAAATACTGTTGGGTCGGCCCTTAAATTTCTAGTTCACTTGGAAAGTCTCCGTTCTGGTTTCGAATTTTGGACATGGGGTGTGCAAATGTGGAAAATTGAAAGTAATTTGAGCAATAAAATCTTACTATAAGTTCCGAGGTAGAGATACTTGTTCCCCAAAACTCGTCCAATTCGAGCCTCCCAACGGCCATTGTGGTGATGCCTGTGAAGTTTTCAAGGACAGAAGAAAAGTAAACGATAGTAAGAACCCCTTTCAATCAAATCCTGAATTTTTAGCATTATCTTACTGTCATTGTTCTCGATTAAAATATAATTAATGTGCACTTAGTTAAATTTAAATTACAAATCACATGCTTAATTCGCATAATTTTAAAATTTGCACTTTTCTCGGGTGATTTTTTTATTTTTTATGACTGAGTGAACACATTTGTCAATAATGTCAAAAACTCCCAAAAAAAGGAACAAGAAACTTATTATAAATAAAAGGAAGAGTGGTGGGTGGGGGAGGTCACCTAGCCACCCCACGGTATTTAGAGACGCCTCTAGAGAATCCACTGCTCAGCCGTCTAAGAGATGCCAAGTACTCCTCCTTCCCCACCTTCTGCATCTCTTCAAGCTCTTTTGTATAGGTTTCAATCTGCCTCAATCATTGAAATTGTGCCCCCTTTTACGTCATTATATATATAGGTATGCACATTAATTTGCATTCTACAAGTAGTGAACCCTATATATTATATAAAATTCAGGCAACATTAAATTTTGCACCGGAAAATTCAAGGTGGTCTCTGGTCCCCAGTACTTGAGGGCAGCAAGGTCGTAGGTATGAGCAGCTGCTTCCTCGTTATCATATGCACCTGCATTAGTAGACAGCCAACTTCGGAGTCAAATTTATGCCAATGCAAATTTAAACGTTGAACATGAAAGTTCATCAATTAAGTATAAAAAACGGTGAAATAGGAAGGGAGAGAGAGAGAGAGAAATTTAAAATAATGTGTGGGAATCGCAACTGACTTACCCAAATAAACTGAGAATCGACAAGGGAAAAGTGCATGTTGAGACGTTGTCAAGGACATTGTTGCCAAGAATAATCAAACATAGTCATTAGCACCATGGATAAAAATATTTCAAGAAAGTTTGCAAGTCAAAAAAAAAAAAAAAAAAGACTTCCAGATCTCCTTTGTTTCTTTTTATTTTGTTTTTGGTTTGCTAAACAAGGAAGTTTTTTTTTTTTTGGTTATTATTGTTCTCTTCAGAAAAGGAAATTCACCTTGTCTTCCCTTTTTGGTTTGAATGCTGTTCCAAGAACTTTTGTCCCAAAGGTGTGCCTCAAACCTTCCTGTCCATCTATGCCTGTTGTGTTCATGATCATCAGCAACAAACACACCCCACAAACTTAATCTCAATACACATAGATACGCACACAACTGCACATACACATACCTGGTGACTCCTCTGTAGATTGAGCTCCTACCGGCACATGGGCTGCTACTGGCATCCACCCCACATTTGTCTGGATGGTTATGATTTCTTTTGGAGCGTTTAGACTTGGGTATTGCAGCTGGTTGCAATTGGTGGTTGGGAGGAGCATAGGAGCCAACACAAGTAGAAGAGGCGGAGGAGGCGGCAGAGGAGGAGGAAGAGGAGCAAGTGGATGCAGCTGGTGACCCCTTCATTTACTGCTTCTTTTTTGTTTTTTCTAATTTTAATTTGCTGAAGACTTTAATGTCTTGTCTCCTTCCCCAAACAGCTCCTCGCTTCCACACCACATGGCAATATAGGAAGCTGAAAAGAGAGAGTAATGTCTCAACAAGCAAAACACAGACTTATCAGATGGAGATGGATGGGTATGGTTAGGTCCTCTTTCCTCTGCTGTCCAACTTTGATTTTGTGACTGGTTGGAGACTGTATTTTGGTCACCAAAAGTTGGTTACCAAAACAAAGAGAGACAGAGAAAGAAGTGGAATTGAGGGGCATATAAAACCAAAAAGGGTGGTGAGAAACAAGAGAGAGAGAGAGAGGAACTGTGGTCAAGTTTAAGGATTTGAGTCGGGTCAGTTAACCATGAGTTAATTTAATGCCCAACGCTTCTTGCCCTAAGTTGCAGCCACGCTGCCAATGGGATTTTTCACTGCTCTGCGGGGCCTGGCCCTTCCATCCAATGAGTAGTTTCTGAAAGGAATCTGATCACGTTGTTTCAAATTTAGGTAACACTAAATAACTCTAGATCTCCTTCCTCTCCAGCAGCAATGCAATGACTATTGACTCAAAATAAGTTTTTGCTTTGCACTGCATAATCTTTTCTTTGCGGAAAAAAAAAAAAAAAATTAGCGAAACGCACGGTTAGGGGTATGTAAAATTACATACATTCCCATAAAATTATTAATTCTTTTAGTTTCACATTTAATATTCAATCTCTAATCTTTACATACCAAAAAACAAAACACACAAAAAAAATAAAAAATATATAAATTCAACGAGTTAGTTAAGGAGTTCGTAATTTAAATTGCATTGAATTTGATCATTTCCTGCCATTTTACTTTAATATGGGCTATAGACATTAAAATTTTAAAAATTAAAATTACACATAATGTTCTCGAAATGACATTTCGAGCCTGCTCGATACCGTCGTGATCATTAAACATTACAAGTATGACACCCAGATCTAACATTAGGCATATTATCCGCACTCGTCAATCAGTGTCATAACACAACTACAGGTAGGTCGTGTAAATCTAATGAATTTTTAAGTTAAAAAAAATTTATAATCTAAGTAAGTCGTTTGCGAATGATTTAAAAGACCTAAAAAAAAAAAAAAAAATCATGATCTTCAAATTTTTAGAAGCAAATTAGATTGGTGGAGGTTTCAACTTCTGACAGCGTCTGGCAATTCGCCATGTCCGTTACTTTTATTGAGGTGGGGGGGGCGGCGGGGGGGTTGGGGGGGGGGGGGGGGGGGGGAATCAATTTGGAAACCAGGGACTTGAAAGTACAAAGCTGAGAGAGAGTCAAGAGGAGACTTTAAATGCACGCGGTAAAGGAAGGACCATTGTAAAATGGCAAGCGAGCACATGGGGTTGGGTGTGCAAACAAGAGTGTCATTACACTGAGGGATGAGATTGCCTGACGCTTGGCTGGCTCTTGCAGGTGGGGGGGCTTTGGCCTAGCTGTCGGCAACGTTGCATCTCTCTGCGTCCGTCTGCCTGGACGGGAGCAATTTGATACAAAAGGAAGACTAGACTGCGGTGATGTGCGTAGGAATTACGTTAGGGTCTTGTTTTTCTTTTCTCCTTTTCCCCCTTTTTTTTTTCTTCTTCTTCTATTATACGATGTGTAATAAATTTTGATAAGACGTGCACCTATAATTTTTTTTGTGCATATTTTATTATTGTTATTGTACATGTATTTTATTTTATTGTGCAAATATCATTGATTTATGTTTTTTATTTAGATAATAATAAAAAACATAAATCAATGATATTTTATTTTGTTTCCAAATAGATAACTATAAATATAAAAAATTATTTTATTGTTTTCTTGTACCTACTATATTATTCAATATATATATATATATATATATATAACTGCATAGGGTAACTCATTAATTTTTTTTTAATTCACTTTTTTGGTTTTTCCTTGTGCCCACATCAGGATCAAGTGATAAATATATGACCAATTAGATTTGGGATTAGAATAATGTTCGGACGGGGGGGTAGGGAAAGGAAAAGAAAAGTATGAGATGGAACGCCAAAATTTCGAAAAAATGTTTTGTATAAATTACTCTTTAACTGATTCTCTTGTATATTAAAATTAATATATCTTTAGTCACCAATATATTAGTTAACCGTTACATCACGTCAAGTGTCACATCATTAAAAATGATGATGTCAAATTTAATAAATAAAAATAAAAATTTGAAAAAAAAAAAGAAAACGTTAAAAAAATCTTTTTTTTTTGAAATTTTAAAAATTCCCAAAAATTATAAAAAACGAAAAATTTCCAAACAAAAGAAAATTTCAAATTTAGGAAAATTATAAACTCCAAAAATTTGTCAAAGTATCCAAAAATTTAGGAGAATTCAAATTTGCAACTAAGCCAAACCAAACCAAACCGTCACTCTCACCCGCGCCACGTGTTGTTATTGTAAAATTAAGATTGCTTTTGTTATTTTCATTGATTGCAATCAGAATACATAATTTCTTAAATGTACATTAATAAAAAAATTGTAAAAATCTTACAAATGGATCAAAATTACAATAATCATTGACATTGAGGAATGTTAAAAATTAAATATATTTCAAAGATCACAAAAATTACATATTAACATCAAGTGTACTGTATAAAGATTTCATTACTTTGCAACCATTTTCAAATAAAACGATGATTAATTAATCTTTATATCTAAGTCTCTTCAAAAAAAAAAAATTAATAGCAACATATAATACCGACTTGTTGTCCCTATGTAAAGATTTAAGTTGCAAATGTGGAACAGTAAAATTAGCAGTTAAACCATTCAACCATATTAATTCACTACTTGTCAGTGTCATAAAACGATACTTAAACTTCCACGAAAGAACGAGAAATGGTAATTTGTTTCTTAAATTTCTAAGAAGTAGGAGCATTGCCAAGAAAAAAATGAGATATGAGGTGATGGATTTTTTAGTCATTGGGCTAACTAGCCCAATCCATATCATAATATGGTTCATTAGCAAATGGAAAGAAATTTCATGCTTGGAAAAGAGTTTTCAAATAACAAAAAATATGGGTAATAAGGACCGTTTTAGGTCTTACACTAAGAAGAGGGTAAACCAGTGTGAAATATATGCTTTTTACAAATTAATCTGAATTTAACTTCTATAACTTGTTAGATTTGATGATCTAATTTTTATTATTTTCCTTTATATGAGTACAACCGTATGACTAAAAAATCAATGTGCAAGCATACAAGAACACATAACAATTTTTACATGGTTCATTTATAATATATGAGCTACGTCACGATGTGATAAGATCCATTCTAAATCATACAATCCATTATTACAATCAAAGGATACAATAATGTTGTAAAAGAATTACTATTTCACCACTTGTGGAAGTACTACTTCTTAACCATTTACAGCAATTTCCCGATTAAGGAGTGGATCTCCCGATCACTCCAAGGGTATCCTACCTTTATTCAACCAGTTTATCAAGAGTTTATAATGAAACCTTTGTTGAAAAATGATTACTTAATGTGTACAGATTGCTAATGTAAAATATGAATCTTCTCTTTCCTTTGTTGTTGTTGTTGTCTACACGTATTGCTAATGTTGTCTGTATGCATCACTGTTGTTGTCCGTATGTGCTACTAATGCTGTCTGCATGCCTTACTATAATTGTTCGTGTGCACTGCTCCTACTATCTATGCATGGTGTTTTTACTGTTTGTGCATGCTACTAATGTTGTTCACACATGCGACTGCTGTTGTTCGTATTCACTGTTAATATTATTTGTGCTCATTGTTACTATTGTCTATATGCATTTTGTATGTGGTATTTCTTTTGTCTGCACGTACTGTGGCTGCTTATCACACATGTTGTTCATGCTGTTTGTGCGTGTTGCTCCTATTGTCTGCATGCACTATGGCTGTTATCCAAATGTGTTGTTCTTGCTATCCAAGCGTACTGCTGTTGTCTATTCACGCCACTGCTACTATCCACTTGCGTTGTTGTTGTCTGCTCACACCACTATTGCTTTCTCCGCGCTCTGCAACTGTCTTTTTGAGTTGCTACTACTATTTGTGCATGTTACAACTATTTTCTTGTGTCGTTGCTACTATCCCCACACTTTGCAGTTGTCTTCACACGTTGTTGCTATCTATATGTTGGTTACTGGTGTAGGACCCTTCTGCTACTACTCTAACTCCTGCCAATTACTGCTTCACCTCCTATCAGCTGCTACTTTGGTGGTTTGCTGGTGCGAGTGGCTGTCTTGGTGGTGTTTGCTAGTGCGGGTGACTGGCTACCTTGCTCTATTTCTTTCTTCTTTGGCTGATTGCCTTGCTGCCTTTCCTTTGGTGGCTACTGCACTTTCCTTGGCCAGCTTTTGCCTCTCCTTAGTAGCTAATGCATTCTTTTTAGCTAGCTTCTACACTCTCCTTGGTTGACTATATCTCCCTTAGTGGCTGTCTTCTTTAATTTGGTCGGTCACTCTCTCATTTGGTAGCTATGTCTCTCTTTGTCATTCACCCTCTTTTTTCTTTTAGGTTTGCCATTCTCTCTTCTTTGGCCAGCTCTCTTAAAATTCTACAGCACACTTTCTTCTTGCAAGATGCATAGGGGTATTTATAAAGTTTTGAGATTAAGGCTACACAATCATTAACATTCATCGTTAATTCCTAAAGGTTGCCCTGTAATTAATGGTCAGAATTGAGTATTAAAATTTAAGGTTAATGGTTAACATTGACTTCTTAAAATTTAGAGTTAATGGTCAACGATCAATCTTAACCCCTAAAATTTAGGGTAATGGTTAACATTGACTTCTCAACGCTAGGGATAATATGTCATCACTGGTTTCTCCCAATGACCTTACTACACATCAACAACATTCACAACATTAAATCAACATATATAACCATGTGAAATGGTATTGACAACAAATCTAACATTAGCCATCAAAGATAGGCTTAATAATCTCCCCTCATTAAATCCAACAATACACACATAACAATTGTTGACATTTGTTACTTCCTTTACATTGTCATTTATAGCTCCCCCTGAAACATACATCTCTTTTAACTTAGTTTAACTCCCCTTTTCTGCTGCTCCCCCTTTATCCATTGAGTTACTCCTCCTTTTGAATTTATGCAAAATATCTCCCCCTTTGATAACAAATTCAAAGAATAATAGAAGAGGAAAGGAGAGAGAGGTTAGAGGATACCTCAACCTCTAAGGAATGATTAAATAGATAAATTTAGTATCTTTTGTTCAAGATGTCTTAGTTTCTTATGTCATAACAAATTCTCATCTTTGGTACTCATGTAACATGTGTTATTATTTTTAGAAACTTGATACAAGTTTCCATGTGTTCTTTCACCTTTAGTAAGAACAACATCGTGTAGCCACTTTTATTAAAAGTAACTTTATGTCCATCATCGCAAAGTTGGTTAACACTAATGAGATTGTGTTTTAGCTTTTCAATATGAAACACTCTCTGATCTCAACTTTTCTGCACCAATTTCAGTAGTACTGATATCTTAAATCTTTAAGGCACTAACATTATCAAATTTAATTGACCTTTCATCATATTTGATTACTTCCTTTAACATATTAAAGTCTCCTATCATGTGTGAAAAGCAGCCACTGTCGAAGATCCATGAATTTTCTTTTTTGAAAGCTTTTAAGGTTACTTCCATAACCATAGATGTTTCTTTTCCTTTTTTCTTTATTGGCCAAATTGGGGAGCTTATGATGGTGTTCTCCTTTACATTCCTTGACTAGGCAACAACGGTTGATGTGTTCTCCTTTGCATTCTTTAACTGGGCAGCAAATTTAAGCAATCCTCAGCAGTGTGTCCAACCCTATCACATCTTCCACAGATATCTCTTAACAAATCAAATCTGTTTCTCAGTGGAATATAACTTCTGTCTACTTGAGATTGCCTCCTTTCTTAATAGAGTCTCTCCCTAAATTCTTGCCTCACACTCCTCTTCATTATAGGCCAAGTATTCCAACATATATTAACCTTATGCCCATATTTGCCATAACTCAAACAAAAACCTTCTAACTTAGATTTAATTTTTTTACCAAGTTCATATCTTCTTTCTTTAGCAATTGGTGTGACGACCTTCTCTCCATCTTTGACAATTTATCTCCTATTGATGGGAGTGTCCATCATATCTTTCCTAACCCATTTTAATTTAGGTTGGTCTCTTTTTCCATCACGTTATTATGCTTGCTTTTAGGTACAAATACAAGTCTTTTCTTCCCCATAGAATAAGGTCTTTGATTGCTTAGATACTCATTTAACTTTCTGGTAGAATCCTCCTTGATGACATTTACTAATGATAACTTTCCTTTCACTTCTATGGCTTGCATAAAAGTTTTCTTCATGCTTCTTTAGCTCGAACTCAACCTTGTAAAGCTTGACTTACAAAGTCAGTATCTCTTATTCTTATGCAATTACCTTAATACCAAGTTTTTTTTATGTATCTTGCCTTGCTTTACTTTAAATACACTCAGCTCCTCAATTTTCTTCAAGTGCTTCTTCTTTTTTGTTTCAAACTTCTTTACCTTCACCTAGAGATTATATTTATTAGTAGAAGAATTTTCATATAATCTTTTGAAATAAATTACCTTTTTTTTCAGCTTGCTATTTTTGTATAAATAAGCTCTCAACTCATTTTCAAGTTATTGCAACAATTCATTTTATTCCTCTTCTATTGATTCACTTGAAGATTCTTGATCATCATTTACTTAAGTGACCAATATATCCTTTCAATCTTTTCAACGAAATCATCATCACTTTCTTCTTCAGAATCTTCTTCCTCTAACCTACTAAGAAAATTATTTCTTTTGAATATGAAGAACTTCTTTTTCCCTTTAGCACCTAAAATTTCTAATTTTTGAGTAGTTAAATTACTTTGTCTTCATCCTTGGGACCAATTCATCATTATCCTTACTATTTGCTTCTCTTCTCTTTGGGAAGTCCATGACAAAGTGCTCAATTGTTTCATATATAAAACATTTCAAGGGTAATTTTCCCTTATACTTCTCTTTTCTTTTCCTCAAGTTTCTAATAATGTATATCATGACTTCATCCAGCTTAGTATTACCACCTTCTTCTTCAAACTACTCTTGGACTCCTCTTCTTGGCCTTTAATCTATAACTTCTTCGTGTCCTTGAATTTCAACTCCTCTTCCACCTTATACTTCTTTTCTTTATTCATTGGGGCTATTCATATTTCATAAGTCTCTAATATATTATGTAGGTCATCTAAAGGCAATTTATCTAGATCTCTATCTTCTATTGAAGAGACTTTGGCGTTGTAAGCTTCTAAGTATTTTCCTTACCACAATAGCATTGTGGATCTCCTATCTATAACCTCTGATGGAGTATACAATTTTGTTGACTCTTGTCAAGAATGCATCCACAGTCTCATCCTTTTGCATCTTTATGTATTCGAATATGCTCCTCTAGATTTATAGCTTGGCTTCCTTTACAACCTTGTCTCCTTAAAAAATGTTATTCAGTTTGTCCCAAATTTGCTTGGTTTTGTTGCACCTTATTACCTTGGTGAATTCTTTATCTAATAATGAGGCATATAAGGCATTTCTTGCCTTTTCATCACACTCCCAAGTTCTTTTTATCAATTGGCATCATACGATCACCTTCAGCAATAGGGATGAAGCAATTAATAGTAGACTCAAACACATCAAGGCCAAGGGATATTAGATATGAGAGCATTATATTCTTTTATAATTGATAATTCTATCCATCAAACATAAGGATGTTGATGTAGACCAGATAGTCGAGGAGTACATGGACAAGTGAGAAAAGCATAAGAAGTTGTGATGAACTTCATTGTAATTTTAGTTAAATTTTATAAGACGAGTTTTTTTTCGTAATTTTAGTTAAATTTTATGAACTATATATATTTTAGGGTTTCTTAGTGAGAGGCAGAACGTCTTATACTTTAATCTAATTGAGAAAACTTTTCTCTAAGGTGGCTTGTACCTTTTGTTCTTTGGAATTCAATCGTTGTTATTGATTTTTTGTTGTTAATTACGCTTTCTCGCTATGTTAGATTGGTATCAAAGCTAAGCAATTTCCTGTGAAGATGTCAATCAATCAAGGTGTTGATGGAGGTTGTGTTCTTAACGGTGTTCAGGATGCAGGAGTCCAAGGGGCCAATTAATGGGTTCCTAGGGCAGAGTTCAATGCTTTAGATCAAATAATCCAATGCTTAGAACAACATTTTAAAGATTTGATTGAGCTCTTTGACTCAATAAATATTAGTGGTAATAAGCATAGGGTAAGAGATGAGTATGTTAATCCAATTAATAGACCCAAAGCTATTAATAGGATTGCATATATCTCAGATGATGAATTTGTTGAGGATGAGTTTATGTATAGAGTAAGACAACCACAGAGACGAGGTGGTGATGCAAGGTATCGAAGGAACTACTATGGGTATGATCAAGGAGATGGGGGTGATTACCATTTGAAGGTTGATATTTCATATTTTAATGGTAGTTTTAACATTGAGGAGTTCTTAGATTGGTTAGCAGACATTGATAGGTTCTTCAACTACATAGAGATACCAGAAAAACATCGGGTTAGATTGGTGGCCTATAGATTGAAGGGTAGAACCTCTACCTAGTTGGAGAGGTTGCAGACCAAGACACAAAGAGAAGGGAGACATCTGGTGAGAACGCGGTTCAGTATGAAACAATTATTACAAAGTGATTTCTTACCTCTAGATTATGAACAAATACTATTCCAGCAGTCAATGATGTCGTCAAGGGCCAAGATCTGTTCATGAGTACATTGCAGAGTTTATGAGGTTGGCGAAACATAATGACTTGAGAGAGAGTGAGGGTCAATAGGTTGCACGGTATGTGGACGAGTTAAAGTTGCAAATCAAGGACAAAATAGGAGTTATGGTCTTAAGGAATTTGAGTAAGGCGAAAAATATGGCTCTTCGAGCCGAGTTAATGTTGCAAGAGTAGAACACTAGATATATAAGTGAAAGAAGAGGGTTTATGAATGATGCTGCTAGTGTTAGTAAGGTAGGGGTTGAGAAGAATAAATGTGTCGAGTAAATTTAACGAAGATAATACCAAAAGGGATGAAAGAGTTGAAAGGAAGAGGCCTATGGAGTTTAAGGGAGTCCAGAAGCAAAATAACTTGTATGCCAGACCAATTTTAGGTAAGTACTATCATTGTAATTAGCCCGGTAATAGATCTAATGAGTGTCCTAGTAGGAGGAGTGTTCATATTGTAGATAGGGATAATGAAGAAGAAGTGTGTTGTGAGTCTGATGGAGAGAATGAATATGATAAGGAAGAGAATGGTAAAGTAGAGCCAGTCTATATGATTAGGCGGATGATATTAACACCAAAACAAGAGACAAATACCCAACAACACCAGTTATTCCGTACCAAGTGCACGATTGAGGGAAAGGTATTTGACTTAATTGTAGACAGGCAACTTCTCGGGAGAGAAGTTGTTAAGCAGTTAAAGTTTTCTGTTGGAAAACATCCATACCCATACACTATTGGGTGGATTAAGGTGGCCAAGAAGATTGAGTTAAGGGAGAGGTGCAAGGTACTATTTTCTATAGGGAAGTATCGAGATGAAGTCTTCTGTAATATTGTTGACATGGATACATGTCATCTGCTATTTGGGAGACCTTGGCAGTTCGAGAAGGAGGGTGTGAAGTATACCTTGTTACCTTTGAAGTTAGAGGGTTGCTCTAGAGACCGCAGGATAAAGGGACGCTTTTTCTTGACTATTGCCCAGTTAGAGAAGGAGATGATTGAGGATTTGAAAGAGTCAAAGGTGGCTCATGCACTCATTGTTAAGAATATGATAGTTGGAGAAGAAGATGTAAATGAAGAGGTCCCTAAAGTGGTTAAGGGAGTGTTGGAGGAGTATAAAGATGTGGTTCCTGATGACCTACCTAAAGGACTACCACCTCTAAGGGACATCCAACATCAAATAGACTTGGTACCTGGAGCAAGTCTTCTAAATTTACCACACTATAGGATGAGTCCTAAGAAAATTGAGGTCCTGTAAGAAAACGTCTAAGAGTTGTTGGATAAGGGGTTCATTCAAGATAGCATGAGTCTTTGTGCTATACTAGCTTTATTGACACCTAAGAAAAATGGGAGCTGGAGAATGTGTGTTGATAGCAGGGCCATCAACAAGATCACCATCTGATACAAATTCCCTATACTATGATAGGATGACATGTTAGATAGGTTGAGCAGGGCTAAGGTATTTTCCAAAATTGATTTGAGGAGTGGCTACCATCAAATCAGAATTCGTCCTAAGGATGAGTGGAAGACAACATTCAAAACCAAAGAGGGGTTGTATGAGTGGCTGGTAATGCTATTTGGCCTTAGTAATGCGCCCAGTACCTTCATGCCTATAATGAATAAGATATTATAACCCTTTAATGGTCGCTTTGTAGTAGTGTATTTTGGTGATATAATGATATTTAGTAAGTCAGAAGAGCAACATATTGAACATTTGAGGTGTGTCTTGACTATGTTGAGGGAGAATAAATTATTTGCTAATTTGAAAAAGTGTGTCTTCATGTCAAGGCGATTATTATTTCTGTGGTTTGTGGTTAGTAGTAAGGGTATCATGGTGGATGATGAAAAGGTGAGGGCAATTAGGGAATGACCTATTCCTAAAGTTGTTGTTGAGTTGAGGAGTTTTCTAAGATTGACCAGTTTTTATAGGTGATTTATAAGACATTTCAGTATAATTGCTGTTCCATTGACTGAGTGTCTGAAGAAAGGGAAATTCCAATAGGACGAAGAGGCTGAAACAAGATTTGTGAATCTAAAGGAAAGGTGATGCAGGGGTCCCTATATTGGCACTACTTGATTTTAATAAGTTATTCGATATTAACTATGATGTTAATGGGGTAAGGATTGGTGCAGTGTTATCACAAGATAAGAGATCAATAACATTCTATAGTGAAAAGTTATGTAAGACCAGGAGGAATTAGTTGACTTATGATAAGAATTTCTATACTATTGTGAGAGATCTAAGAGTATGGGAACACTATTTGGTAGGAAAGGAATTCATTCTATACTCAGACTGTATCGTATTAAAACATCTGAGTGGTCAAACCAGGATAAGTAAGGATATGCATGCTAGGTGGATTCAATTCTTGTAGAGGTTTTCTTTCAGGTTAATGTATAAATCTTGTGTGCAAAACAAAGTGGCTGATGCTTTAAGTAGAAAGGGCTGATTTGTTATCACCTTAAGTGCTGAGGTTGTAGGCTTTGAAAGAATAAAAGAGTTGTATGAAGATGATGGTGATTTCAAGAAGATCTAAAAGAAGTGTACTATTAAGGAGCCTTGTGATGACTATCATATTCATGAGGGGTATTTAATGAAGGGAAATCAATTGTGCATTCCTGAGTCCTCCTTAAGGGAGAAGTTGATTAAAGACCTTCATAAGAGAGGTTTAACAAAACATTTTGGTCGAAATAAGACCTTAGTTGCTGTGACAGAGAGGTATTTCTAACCTCAACTAAGAAGGGATGTTGGTAGGATTGTAGGGAGATGCTACATCTGTCAGACTTCTAAAGGATAAGCTCAGAACACTGGGTTATACACTCCATTACTAGTATTTGAGAATATATGGGAAGACTTGTCGATGGATTTTGTCTTGGGTTTATCTCGTACCCAACGAGGTGCTGACTCTATGTTTATTGTTGTTGACAGATTTTCTAAGATAGCTCATTTTATTCCATGTAAAAAACTGCAAATGCACAATCCATTGTTAAGTTGTTTTTCAAAGAAGTCATGCATTTACATGGTGTTTCAAAGTCTATTACTTCTGATAGGGATAACAAGTTTCTTAGTCACTTTTGGAAGACGTCGTAGTTCCTATTTGATTCTTCATTAAACTATAGTAGCACAGCTCATCGACAAACTGATGGGCAGACTGAGGTGACCAATAAAACACTAAGAAATCTGATTAGGAGCATCTGTGGTAAAAAGCCTAGACAATGAGATCAAGCATTGGCCCAAGCTGAATTTGCCTATAATAGTTCTGTTCATAGAACTTGGGAGATCACCCTTTTCAGTGGTCTACACCAAAACGCCACAACATGCTCTAGATTTGTTGAAGTTACCCAAGGGGGTAGAGGTTAGCATAACAGCTAAGAACATGGCAGAGCAGTGCCAAGTTATCACTGAAGAGGTAAAAATGAAAATTAAGAGGGCGAATGCGAAATACAAGGCAGCTGCTGATAGACACAGGAAGGAGAAACTGTTTAAGGTTGGTGATCAAGTAATGGTGTACCTGAAGAAGGAACGCTTTCCTATGGGCAAGTATAGCAAATTACAGCCAAAGAAGTATGGTCCTTATGAAGTTATATGCAAAATCAACGATAATGCTTATATTGTTAAGCTTTCTGATGATATAAACATCTCCAAGACATTTAATGTAGCTGATTTATCTCTTTTCCATCCAGATGATACGCCTTTATATTTTAAAGAGAACTCAGGGTCAAGTTCTTCTCCGGTAGGAGAGAATGATGTAGACTAGATAGCTGAGGAGTACATGGACAAGCGAGAAAAGGATAAGAAGCTACGATGGGCTTTTTCGTAATTTTAGTTAAATTTTATAAAACAGGTTTTTTTGTAATTTTAGTTAAATTTTATGAACTATATATATTTTAGGGTTTCTTAGTGAAAGACAGAACGTCTTATACTTTAACCTAATTAAGAGAACTTTTTTCTAAGGTGGCTTGTGCCTTTTGTTCTTTGGAATTCAATCGTTGTCATTAATTTCCTATTATTAATTACACTTTCTCACTGCTATTTATTATCTCAAGTAGCAATAAAGATAAAAGCTCACACAACAATGCATAACTTCACTTCAAAGTAAAAGAATTGGATCAATAGATGAACTCGCTTTGATATCACTTAATAAGGACCGTTTTAAGTCTCACACTAAGAGGGGGTGAATTAGTATGAGATATACGCTTGTTACAAATTGATCCAAATTTACTCTTTGTGGCTTATTAAAGCTAGTGATCTAATTTTTACTGTTCTCCTTTTTGTGAGTGTAATTGTACAACTAAAAAATCAATATGCAAGCACCCATAACACATGACAAATTTTACCTAGTTCACCCAAAATATATGAACTACATCTATGGTGTGATAAGATCCCTCCTAAATTACATAATTAACTCTTGTTATCAAAGGATACAATAATGTTATGGAAGGATTACTCCTTTACCACTTATGGAAAGACTACTCTTTAACCACTTACAATGATCTCCGAATTAAGGAGTTAATCTCCTAATCACTCTAAGGGTATCTCATCCTTATTTAGTTAGTTTATTAAGAGTTTATAATGAAGGTTTTCTTGAAGAATGATTACTCAATGTGTACATACTACTAGTACAAAATATGGATTTTTTCCTTCTTTTGCTGGTTGCATGGGTTACTAATGTTATCTGTACGCATCATCATTGCTGTCCATGTGCTATCATTGTTGTTCATGTGCACAATTGCTATTATTCGCACATGCTACTACTACTATTATGCACTACTGCTGTTGTCCGTGTGTGCTGTAAATGCTATCTATATGTGCTTTTGCTACTGTCCACTTGTGTTGCTACTACTGTTTGCACATGTGCACATGCTACTCCTACTATCCGTATGCACTACAACTGCTTACAACACACGCTATTCCTATTATCACCATGTGTTGCTCCTGTTATCTACAAGTGTTATTGCTATATGCACGCGTTGTAGCTGCTATCCATATACGTTGTTCCTACTATCCGAACACACTATTACTCTCTACTCGTGCTGCTGCTGCTGCTATTCGCCCATGTTACTACTTTTTGCTCGCCTTGCTGTTGCTATCCTTGCATGCTGCAGCAGTTTTCTCATACCGTTGCTGCTATTTGCACATGCTACAACTATCTTCTTGCGTCGCTACTGTTATCTGTGCGTGCTGCAGTTGTCTTCTTGCATTGCTACTGCTACCTCCACATGCGTTATTGCTACTATCCACTTGTGCTGCTGCTACTATATGCAGGCAGTTCGCATGCGCTACTCTTGCTGTTTGCACACATTGTGGCTGCTTACTACACACGCTGTTCTTGCTATCTGCACGTGTTACTCCTACTGTCTATATGTGTTGCTATTGTTGGCCTACAGCTACTATCTACATGCGTTGTTCCTATTATTTGACCGTGTTGCTGCTGTCTACTCATGTCATTGCTGCTATCTGCCTGCGCTACTACTTTTTGCTCGCCTCGCTACTGCTATCCTTATGTGTTACAACTGTTTTCTAGTGCTACTGTTGCTATTTGCGAGCACTGCAGCTATCTTCTCGCATTGTTGCTACTATTCATCTGAGCTGCAGTTTTCTTCTGATGTTGCTGTTACTATCCCCACATGCTGCAACTGTCTTCGCACATTGTTGTTGTCTGCACGTTGGTTAGTTCAAGACCTTTCTACTACTGCTCCACCAATTATTGCCTTGGTGGTTTGTTGGTACTGGACCCTTCTGCTACTACTCTACTTCCTGCTAGTTGTTGCCTTGGTGGTTTGTTGGTGCCGGACCCTTCTACTGCTACTTCACCTCATGTCGGCTGCTGCTCCACCTCCTGCCAACTTTTGCTTTGGTGGTTTACTGGTCTGGATGGCTACCTTGGTGGTTTTTGCTGATGCATATGGCTGCTTTGGTGGTATTTACTAGTATAGGTGGTTGACTACCTTACTCTTTTTTTTTTCTCCTTGGCTGACTGCTTTGCTGGCAACCTCTCCCTTTATGGCTGTTGCACTTTCCTTGATTAGCTGTCTTGCCTTTTTTCTTTCCTTGTTGCCTCTCCTTAGCCAATTGCACCTCCCTTGGTGGTTGTCTTCTTTGCCTTCTCCTTTGGTGGCTGGCTCTTTCTTTGTCTCACCCTTTCCTTGCTTTTTGGTTTGCTGTTCTCTCTTCTTTGTTTAGCTTTTTCAAAATTTTATAGCACACCCCCTTCTTACATTATGCATAGCAATATGTATAGAAACTTGAAATTAAGACTACACGATCATTAATAATCATTATTAATTTTTAAAAATTATTCTATAATCAACAATAAAATTTAAATTCTAAAATTTAAAATTAATAATCAAGCTCAATTTTAATCTTTAAAATTTAAAGTTGACTTCCAACACCAGAGTTGCCAAGGGACTTTGTTTCTGGTACGACGAAAAATACGAGCGCGGTCATAAATGCCGACAAAGGAATCTGTCTCATCGAGATGAGTGAGGATGAAAGAGGAACTGAGAACAAAGGATCAACAGCATCGGAGGGTGAGGTAGACTTGGCGAGCAAGTCTGGAACCTCTAGAGAGGGCTCCGAAGCCACGTCCTGAGCGGGGCCTATCCTTGCCTTAAGTTGTGATACGTGGAAAACAGGGTGAATTTTGGTTTGCGGGGGGAACGCCAATTGGTACGCTACCTTTCCAATTTTTGCTAGGATCTGATATGGCCAAAAAAACGAGCAGCGAGCTTTTGGGAAGGCCGCTGCATCAGGGGAACATGCTACCCTGTCGTTCCCACTGAAATCCCTTACATATGCCAGTACAATCAACCCAGCTGCCATCAGCCACCTTCACATGCAACCCAGTGGCGGGTTCAATTCGGCACCCTATGCGTTTGGCTATTTCCCAGTCCAAAACATTGTGAGTACTGCCGGAGTAGATCAACGTATGAAGAGACTTGGAGCAAACACCTGTCATCCCCGATTTTTCCCGACGAACTCACTATATCTCAATGGTATTTATAATATTAAATCAATACATATAATCATATAAGATGATAATGAAAACAAATCTAATATTAGTCATTAAAGATGGACTCAATAATGGGATTTGGATTGCATGCGTGATAGCAGGTTGAGTAACGGTTAGATAAGTAAGGTGGCCATTTAATCAGCGATATTGGCTTGGATGGTTTAATGGTTCTCCACAATCAGAAGACAAACGATCTTGCTGCTGAATAGGAAAAGTTGCAGGCTTTCAACTCAATGTACAATGTCTTCTAGGACATCAAGAGTAATTGTGCCGCTTGGCTTTACAGGTCTAATTATTCTGGAGGAGTGAATTATTGAGCTGCATGCTTTCTGCAGTTAACAAGTAATGCAACTCTCTTAATTTGCACCTTTAAGTGGTACTTGTGGGCAGTTGGTGTATTGATACAATTTCTATTTATAATTCCCTTGAAGTGCTAGCGAAGAGACATTTTTTGGTTAAAGAGACTGGTTGCAGTGATTTTTATGCCGATGGAAAACTATTGCCAGAAACTGGCTGGCAGGACAGAGAATGAGATAAGGAACTACTACAGACCCCATATCAAGAACGAAAAGAGATACTCTTGAATAGGAGAGAAGCGACAAGCTCGAGTTTTAAATTCAAAATAACAGAATCAAGATCAACAACAACGAGAGCAACAAAAAATAGAAGATGACATGAAAAGTTTCAATAGTGCATGCGATGTATCAGGGTAGGAAGAGAAGCTTTTTATGTACTCCACCTCAGAGTATCAATGCTTGGCTGCAATACATCAGGAAGTTGCTGAACGCCTCTACTCCGTCATGACGATGTACAGGAATTTTTTTATGGCTTCCTTCCTCACTTCAAAGGTAAGGAATCTAGCCCTTGGAGGATGAAAACTGGGTTTCCGCAAAGATTTGATAACAGAAATTGAGAAAAATTAAGGTCTTCAAGGAGGGAATATTTCAGGTGATTATTTATTTATTTATTTGGATCTCACTGGTGACTTTGCAGCAAAGAGGGAACAAAAGGACGAAGACAAAGGTAACATCCCTAAGGAGTCCGCACAGGCTAGTCTTATAGTCTTCAGTGATTATTATCGTGGACCTAAACAACATCCACCAATATTTAATTGAGTAAGAAGAATTAATGCCCTTCTATGATCC
Organism: Ceriops zippeliana; assembly: GCA_037897445.1. Lineage (NCBI taxonomy): Eukaryota > Viridiplantae > Streptophyta > Magnoliopsida > Malpighiales > Rhizophoraceae > Ceriops > Ceriops zippeliana. The sequence goes on along the minus strand of JBAPLH010000216.1, from coordinate 1,236,648 downwards.
CTTCTGTCTTCTCCTGAAGTACATTACATTTCTTGCTTGTATGTGCCGTGGCCTGTGAAATCATATTTTAGCTTCATGGAAGAATACAATTTGTCCGTGCTTTCCTAGCAACACAATTTGTGTTCTATGATGTTTTGGTATCATATTTTAAGATGTGGCTTGTGAAATAGTTATTGAACATATGTTCATTTTAAGGATTTCGTCTGAGTGCAAGAACAGATGAAAGTGCTACTGGTTTCTGTTACTTATCACTTATCTGTCTTTTTTAGTTCATTTCTTTGAAATCCTTGATGTCATGATATACAGCAACAAGGCATGGACTCTTTGTTATAATGTTTATAAGGTTTTTCCTTCTTCTGACCAAAGTGGTGGTGTATAGCACAACATGCAAAAGTACACAGGCATATATAAATGTTAAAGCAGCGTCAAATGATTGCTTATCTCCTCCATTTTTCCTTGGGAAAAGAAGTCAACAACTCAAGGACTTTAAATTCTCTGGATAAACTGGAGTTCGATATATCAAAAAAAAAAAAAAAGGTTTGTTGGTTCTGCTTTTCAGGATCATTCCGTAGTGTCTGCAAGCCTTAATCTATTACAGTTCTACAAGCTTATTTAATGGCGGAGTACAAACTAATGTGTCATTAACATAACGTGGTGCACTGAAAGTAGACATTCGGTCATGTGGAAGGCATCAAAGTAGTGTTTATCTGAGTTCAGGCAAGTTGTTAGCCACAGTATGCGCGCAGAGGTTCCATTCATCCAAGTTAAGCAGCATCGATTGCCTGTGTCCATTAAGCCCATTGAAGTTCATAAAGAATCTAGAAACTTCAGCAAAACAAAACAATTCAACATATCTAGAACATGAAAAAGTGAAATGTGGTAGAGTAATTAAAGAAGCACCATACGTAATTCATAATTTCATCATAGGCTAGCCAATTAGCATGACCATGAACAAAAACAGAACCAGGGAGAGTGGAAGTCAAGTTTTGGAGCATGTCAGGAAGTTTGTCACTGAAGTATGAATGAGCTGGTTCGCTTCTTGATCACATTTTCCATTCCGGTTGTCTTTCTTCACCATTACCGTTATGCGCTCAATGGGGCCAATCTCGAACATCGACATCGTCCTGGTTCCCAGGTTGTATAACTTCTGTCGGCACATAATCATATTTAGCTAGATATGGAGTAAGAATGAAGCACCGGTTATGATATGTTAAGTTTTTCCATGCTTATCGACTTATTAAATCAAATTAGTTAAGAGAGGTTATCACCTCAAAACGCTTAGAGAATTGAACCAAGAGGTGCTCAGCAAATGCCCGAAGACAATGAACTTTGCTGGTTTGAAGAACTAACTCAAGGCGATTATTGAGATAGTCATTGCTCCTCAAGTTCATTTCCGCTGTTGAAGTGCATTGGTGTATCTGACTTAACCGTACGTTGGAACAAATCTATCTGGTCATCCAAATTCAAGCATTTTCCCTACATGTTACATTCACCAAAATTAGCAGAAAACATTGGTTGAGAAAATATTGGCCGTATTCCAAGTTGCAAGCAGCAATGTAACAATGACAAATTGCAGTGGGTATGGTCCAGAAGCGTAGTTCAATCCGGTGACTAGCAACAAGCCCTGGATACTCATCAAACGAGGGGCAGGATATGGTAGCCGGTGAAAATTAGCTATAAAGCATATAAAAGAAAGTTAGTATTAAAAAGAAAAAGAAAAAAAAGACATACATATTATTGAAAGATCAGTAAATGCCTCTAAATATTCACGAACCTTCAATGTTATACAAACATATGCAACCATATCTACCACCTAGCTAGTGACCACTTGGCTAAAACCGATGTGGCCCCAAGATTTGTGTGTCTCAGGAAAGGCCAAGAGACCAAATTCCCTCGCCTCTCAAAACTCCCACATTAAAGTCGAATTTAGTTGGAGTGCAAAGCATTTCTTTGTAGTGTTTTCAAATTTGAATATTCTTTTTCTACTAATATTTCACAACTAATCACAAACAATTTCACAGTTAGAAAAAGAAAATAAAAAAAAAAACTAGCTAATTAAGTGTATAGATTTACGTAAGATATTGGCACCATACCTATAAAATTCGGGACCATTATACTGTTAATAAATCTTCCTGTGACTCCCTTGACAGAATTCACACCATGAGGTAGGAAATTTGCCCTGGCAAAGGTTTGTAAGTGATTGTTGTTCCCGTTGTCGAACAAAGAATCGCCGAAAACATGAAGCCCTAGCGCAAGTGTTGGAGGCAGTGCGGTCGTACTGCAAATGGATGGAACTACTAAATGTTGAAAAAACAAACAGCAAAATGATAGCCACTGTTATTGTGCACCTCTCACCATCGGCATTGCTTTCACTTTTATTGTGTAAAGATAAAAGAGTATAAGTTTGTAAGTGAGTGTGGGAATTAATATAAAGAAATAATAAGTGTTCTTTGATCTTCCAGGAAAGCGAAATCTGAAAATGAGGAGCTTTGTGACATGAAAGATCAATCCAACATCTGGGAAGAAGGGAGATGATGGTGCAAAGCAATTAGTAATGCAAACATAAATGTAAGTGATAAAATAGTAAGGTTTGTTAACCAATTTGACCTAAAAGAAGGATCGAAAAGAGAACATTGTGTGCCAGCTGCCTTGTTGGTAGCTATGCTGATAAAGCTGAGTTTCTCAACACTAAATAAATATGTTTTAATATTTTTACTTGTTTTTTAATAGAAAATGAATTTTTCAATAATTAAAAATATGGTTAATCTTTATTTAATATTTCCATTGTTGTTAAAAAAAATTACATAAAACATTGTAATCATCATCATATGATCAAGTGGCATTGGCACTTACCATAAAATTAATACAAAATAACATATGACCACAATACGAAAAGACAAAAACATTCAATGATTAAATGAACCATTAGTATATAATAGTTACTAGTTATAGTGGGTGTAACTTGATTAGTTATAATGGAGTTAGTTATAATTATTTAGAGGATCTGCCGACTCCAATGAACAAAGCTTTTATTTATTTATTTATTTGAAATTCATGGAGCTACTCAGCTTCAGCGGAAAAACAAGAACCGTGGATTGCCTTTTCAATTTCTAAGAAATAGGAGAATTCCTAAGGAAAATGAAGTATTAGGTGATGGATTTTCTAGTCATTTAGCTACTGACCCAATATATATCACAATATGCCTTAGTATGAAAGTCATTAGTGGATAGATGGATGGAAAGAAAATTCTTTGTCTAGGAGAAGTCTTCATATAACGCAGAACATGAAAAGCGACATTAAAATGTGGTTGACAAGACTTGTGCATGAACTGAATGAGGATTTGCATTGCATTTACGATATTAGGTCGAGTAGTAGTCAGATAAATAAGGCAGCCAATCGGTCAAAGATAGTGGCTTGGATTGCTTAATGGTTCTCTACAATCAAATGATAAGTGATCTTGCTATTGAATAGGAAAAGATGCAAGCTTATAACTTAACACACTATCTTTTGGAACATCTAAGAGTATATTTTCTTCGACAAAGAATGATGCCTTCATAAGAATGGGCAACTTCTAGGCCTAAAAGTATTTGAGATGGTCAAGATCCTTGATAATTAAATACTTGCGAAGATATTTCTTGAGTTATTGAATCTGAATAGCATCACTATGAGTTATAACCATATCATCAATGTATAAAATAAAAGAGCTAGAAAAGAGTTGTCACAATTGAAGGTAGATAGAGCATTATCATAATGGAACTGCACAAAGCCAAAATGTCAGAGAACTTCTCAAACCATTGTCAAGAAGCCTACTTCGGGCAGTATAGAAACTTACAAAGTTGAAAAACACGATTATTTTCTGCAGGAACGTAGTTAAGGAGTGATGACAAATAGACTTCCTTATATAAATCACCATGAAGGAATGCATTATGGACATCTAATTAATGAAAGTTCCCAATTCTTTGTTACGGTAATGACAAAGAAACATTAAATAGTAATTAACATTGCAACTGGCGTAAAGGTTTCTATACGGTATAAGCCTTTAACTTGTGATAGGCTTTTTGCCACAAAATATGCTTTGTACCTTTTAATAGAACCGTCAATCCTATATTTGATTTTGTAAACTTATCGAGAATCATTTACTTACTTGCAGTCAGATGAAGGCTCTAAACTTTAAGTATTATTCTTTTAAGTAAAAATTTTCTATTTTATAGCATTAAAACACTTGGGGTTTTTAGTAGCCCGTGAAAGAGGTTTAAACTCACTCTATGAAGATAATTTTTGTTAGAAATGCCCTGTGAGTGGGAACAAAAGTACGAGGAGAACAAATGACAAGAAATAGTGCAAGACCTACTTGAACAAACTGTGTTAGATATAAAGCGATGATGTTTTGTCTCCTCCAGTGAGCTTACAAATATAGTCATTGAGATAATTAGGTGTTCATCGTTCTCGCTACGGTAAGCGTTGGAATTTTCAATGTTAAAAATAAAAGAGATAAGGTGAATGGTTTTTGTGATGTTAGAGGGTGAGAATGTTCAGGTTAAGTGTTTAGCATAAGTAAGGGAATAACTACGTTAGGATTTTTTTTAGAACATCAAGTGTTTTAAAGGGAAATTGATCTTCATAAAATATGACATTTTGCCATATAAAAATCTTGTGTGACTTAAGTGGTATATTTAATAATACTTTGGTCCTATAAAATAATCAATGAAAACATATAGACAAGAAGGAGGAGCAAATATATATATATATGTGGGCCCATTTTTTTGGTGAATACAAAATGGTTTTCAAAAATACGTAAATCAAAATAAAGATGAAGAATTTAAAAATAGCATTTCATATATAAACTTTTACTTGATATCCTTAGAGTGGGAATATAATTTATAAGATAGGTGGCTGTCAACATACGATTCACCAAAAAAAATTTGATGGGTAAATTTGCTCGAAATAAAAGAACACCATGCAACAAAATTTTACGTTAGAAAGGAGATGGAAATAATCCTTAATCTCATTTGACCTCATTTTGTCATAGAATATCAGCACACAAAATGTTTGATGAATAGTTTCATTAAACTAAAAAGAAGTTAGGTTAGAACTACCAATAAATTCTAGAGCATTGTCACTCCCAACTTGTTTAACATTGTGATCAAATTAAGCCTTAAAAAATGAAATTAAGTGAAATATGTGTTAGGTATCCCTCCTACGAGGAGGGAACCTTTGAAAAAAAGAAAAGAGTTGACTTAAATACCTCATTAAGATTAGGTTAAGGTTTTTTGAGAGACAAAGAGGGGCTACTAGCTAAAACACACACAAAAAAAAAAAAAAAAGCAAAGAGAAAAATATGGGAGAAAATCCAGTAAGATATCAGTCATTATTTTCAAAATCTAACGGTGAATTCTTATCCGTTTAGCTACCGTTTTGTTGAATGATAAAGATTATCTTGTTCTTCATTTTGAATGGTGAAGATCCGATTTAGTGGACTATAAGTGTATATTCTAATTTATATTTTGTGGTTCATACTTTGAGAAGTTATTCTACATGAAATTTTAATCAACCTTATAATCAGAAGACTGTTTGTAGTCTGATCAAGTTGTAATTTGGTCAGTTGATTAAGGACACATAGATCTTAATTCTGAACGGTTGAATCATGATTTAGCTTTCTACAAAGGTAGGATTTTATCTCAAATTATGATTACTTGTTTCTAGTAATGCTCTGTTTTCTCTATTGTGGCAGTATAGATGAATCGTGTAGATGAATATTATTATGTAGTCTGATTGAGCTGAAATTTGGATAACCAATAGGGAACATATGAAATTTCATCTTGAATGGTTGGATTGTTGTTTGGAGCTCTGGTTTTTGAATTATTATTAATAGAAAATGTCTTTCATGTTGGTAAACTCATTTGGCCTCTCACTTTGGTTGATGTAATTAAGGTTGTGTACCTTTTTTGTATTCACTTGTTCATTATAGTAAAGTTGATTTCTGGACCATTGTGTTCCATGGTTTTTCCTCTTTACTTTGAAAGGGTTTTTCACGTAAAAGATCGGTGTGTTCTTATGTTTAAGCTACTATATTTGTTATTCAATCAACTTCTCACAGATTTAAACAAGTGGGAGAGGTGACTTGGGTAATTTGTATTCTGCTACCCCTCTCCCATCATAGTGGTATCAAAGTAAAGTTGTTTCTGACTTATTTAAATGATAGAGTTGAATATGAATAAAATGTTTTGTTTGAATGGCACAAATTATTATATATGGAGCAATAAAATGAAAGACCTCTTATTTGTTCAGAAAATGCATTTGCCAGTATTTGTTGCTACTAAACCTAAGTCAAAGACTAATAAGGAATTAAAGTTTCAGCATTAACAGGTTTGTGGCTTTATACTATAATTTGTTAATGATAATATTTACAATCACATATGTAATAAGACACATACACAGACTTTATGGAGCAAACTTGAGATATTATATACTTCAAAACCTAGTAATAATAAGTTGTTTCTATTAAAGAAAATGATACAATTGAGATATAAAAAAGGGAGTTTAGTTGCAGACCACTTGAATGAGTTTCAGGGTGTCATTGATCAATTTGATGATGAGGTTCTCAGGCTATGGTTACTTGCTACATTACCTGATTCTTGGGAGACATTTCAAATTTCACTAACGAATTTTGCTTCTGGTGGTGTTGTTTCATTAAAACTCGTAAAAGGTGGTGTGTTGAACGAAAATATAAGAAGAAGATCTTAGGGTTCATCACCATTGAATTCAGAGGTTTTGGTTACCAAAAACAGGGGGGGAAACCAAGAAAGAGGTAATGGTAAAAAGAGTATAAGTAAAAGCCAAAACAAGTTAAGATCAAAGTATAAGAATGTCCAATGTCACTATTATAGAAAAATAGGTCATATTAAAAAAAAAATGTTATAAGTGGAGGAGAGAAAATAAAGATGACAATGATAAGTATGAAGAAAGGTATAATGATAATAATCGTGTTGCTACTGCATCAACTTCTGGTACTAATGACCTTATTGTTGTTTCTGATGAAAATGTGATTAATCTGACATCTTATGAGACTGAATGGGTAATAAATAATGGTGTCTCCCTTTATATTACTTTACGTAAGGAATTCTTCTCTACATATACACCTGATAATCATGAGGTGTTAAAGATGAGTAATAATGACTTAGTAGAAGTCATTAGTTTCGGTGATATTTGCTTAAAGACTAGTAGTGGAGCACAGCTGACCTTGAAAGATGTTAGACATGTCTCAGATATCCGGTTGAATTTGATTTCAACATGAAAGCTTGATGATGAGGGCTTTTGCAGTATCTTCAATAATAGTCAGTGGAAACTTACTAAAGGTTCTTTAATTGTGGCACAAGGTAAAAAATGTTCTAATTTGTATTTTATGCAAGCTTCTATTGTTAGAGATATTGTGAATGCAGTAGAGAATGAGAATTTAATTGATTTATGAGATAAATGACTTAGTTATATAAGTGAAAAGGGGATGAATTGTTTGACAAAAAAAAGCCAACTTTCAGACATGAAGAGTGTAACTTTAAAAAAGTATCCTTATTGTTTGGTTAGAAAACAAAACAAAGTCATGTTTAAAAGTCACACTCCTAGGAAATCAGAGTTGCTTAAGTTGGTACACTGATGTGTGTGGTCCTTTGAAAGTATGCTCACTTGGTGTTACTCGTTATTTTGTAACTTTTATTGATGATCATTCGAGGAAACTTTAAATTTATACTTTAAAGACTAAAAATTAAGTGTTTGATGTGTTTAAATAGTTTCATGCATTGGTTGAAAGATAGTTAAGAAAAAATTAGAAATGTGTTTGTATTGATAATGATGGTGAGTACAGTGGTTCGTTTAATGAGTATTACAGAGTACATGAGATTAGACACCAAAAGACACCTCCAAAGACATCAATTAAATAGTTTAGCTGAAAGGATGAATAGAATATTGATTAAGAGAGTTAGATGTCTGCTTTTAGATACAAAGCTACCTAGATCCTTTTAGGGTGAAGCCTTGAACACAGCAACATTGTGATTAATCCATCTCCCAGTGTTCCTTTACAGAGTGATGTTCTGCACAAAATTTGGTTCTGTAAGGAAGTCTCTTATGATCATTGATAGGTCTTTGACTATAAAGATTTTGTTCATTTTCCTAAAGATGAACGATCAAAGATAGATGCAAAGACATGACAATGTATCTTTCTTGAAAATGATGAAGATGACTTTGGGTACCTATTATATGATCTAATTGAGAAAAAGCTTGTTAAAAGTAGAGATGTTGTGTTCTTCAAAGATCAGAACATTGAAGACATTGAGAATGCAGCTACTCAGACTAATGATAACCTTGTTGGTATTGATCCAATTCCTTAGGCACATATAAATTATTCGGGTGATACTGAACATGACATCCAAAAATATGATGAGAATATTCAACAGGATCATGATGTATAGGCTATAAGTGATTTCAATACTCCTATAAAAGATTATTTAACTTCACCTCTACCTGTTTTTCAACTAGGAAGGTTTAATAGAGTTTCAATGCCTTCTACTTGGCACTCTCCTAATGAGTTTGTTTTATTAACTAATGGAGAAAAACCTGAGGTCCTACATCAAAAAGGAGAAGGGGATCCTTAGGCTTTATAAACGTAAGTGTTGCACATCCCAATAGGTTACCTTTTGAGGAGAAGGTAATAGCACCATGACAAAGTGTTATCAAAGTCTACTCGACCTAAATCTAATGTCTGCTACTAAGCACTTTAGGCCTAATAGTAGGTAGGGGGCCTCGGTCCTCGATGAGGACGTCAATGGATTTGGTAGAGGAGAATATGACCAAGTTCCACATCAAAAAGGAGAAAGGGATTCTTGGACCTTATAAATATAGACACTGCACATCCCAACAAGTTACCTTTTGGGAAGAAGGTAATGGCTTCATGACAAAATGGTATCAAAATTGGCCTGACTCAAATCCAATGTCAACTGCTAAACACTCTAGGCCTAGGAGTAAGAGGAATAAGCAGGGGGGCTCTGGTCTACAACGAGGACATCGATGGATTCAATAAGGAAGAATGTGACTTCTCATGGACTTGGCCTTGATCAACCAACAACCCGCGCGACACTAGCAATTCACTTGACTCAAATGCTAGTTCAACCTTCTCTGAGAACTAAAATGTTGCTAACTAAAGATAGAAAGAAGCATACAAATAGACAAGAGATATAGATAACTTGGAGAATACTATACTACTTCAAGAATACAAATACACTATTGCTTGGATACTCTACAAATGAGGTCTTTAAGGGTATATATAGTCATCTACCTCCTCAACGAATGACTAAGATCTATTCGATTTAACGGTCTCTATTCTCTTTCTGGATTATTCTACATAACTCTACACTTTACAAGAAGATAAGAGGGTTATCTATCCACCTAGTTATAAAATTATGAAGAATAAGCCTTTTTTGTAACTTAATTTAGGCAGAATAATGTGGCATATGACATTCTCCCCCACTCAATCTGGCGACACCCTTGTTGCTTCACTCTTGTATGTCTCGATCACATCCACGTTGTTTTACAAAGTTAGCTCGTATTCCTAACTTGCCTCGCTATCAAGAAACCCTTTCCATTTAACAAAGTACTTGATATAACTCAAATGGGTACCTCACCTTGGGATGACGAGATGCGCCAATATCTCTTCCACATCATGATCTTGCATCGTTGTTATGGCTGTAAGGGCTCTTTTTGATTCACTCATGCTTGGTTTCGCCTTATTATGATGGTAAGGTTTTAGTAAGCTTATGTGGAATACTGGATGCATCTTGAAGTGTGATGGTAGAGTTAATCGATAAGCTAACTTGCTAATCCTCTTCTCCACTAGGAAAGGTCCCTCGTAATGCCTTACAAGGCCCTTGTGCACTTAAGCAAGCATTCAGCTTTGATGGGGAAGGTGTTTCACCATCACCAAATCTCCTTCCTCAAACTTCAAGTGTCTCCTCTTAGCATTGGCCTATTTTTCAGTAGCCTTAGCCAAGTGTGCCCATGCCATATCGGACTTCTCATGCCAACCTTTGGCAAACTTAAATGTAGCAAGATTTGGCCCTTTGTAGCTAACTGCTAATGTGTGTGAAGTCATTGGTTGTAGTCCCGTAATAACCTCGAATGGACTAACCTCAGTTGACTCGCTCTTCTATAAATTGTATGAGAATTGGGCTATATTAAGCAATTTAGCTCAATCACTTTGGTTGACACTTATGTAATGCCTTAAGAATAGCTCCAACAAGGCATTCACCTTTTTTGTTTAGCCGTCAGTTTAGGGATGAAAGCTTGTGGAGAAGTTGAGTTCTGATCCCATCAACTTGAATAGCTTCATCCAGAATCTCCCAGTGAAGCGAGTGTCTCTATCATTGACAATCGTCTTCGAGATGCCTCAATATTTCACCACATATTTGAAAAATAGGCATGCATCTTCAACTATAAACTTTAAGGGTAAAAGGATGAACACACCATACTTGCTAAATCGGTTTACCACTACCATAATGTTGGCACATCCCTCCGATTTTGGTATACATATGATAAAATCCATCAAAATACTCTCCCATGGTCTCTCTAAAATAGGTAAGGGCTCCAGCAATCCTAATGGCTCGTGTTGCTCCACCTTGTCTTGTTGACATACAAGATAAGTCTTCATATGGAGCTCAACATTGTCTCTCATTTATGGCCAATAATATGCTCGTTCTACAAGTTCCAACATACGACGTACACCTAGATGTCCTACCTATTTTGAGTAATGACACTCCTTAATAATTGTCTTCCTTAATCCTTACCACTTTGGCACATAAACTCTATTACCTTTGGTAGTGAGTAACCAATCTTCAAGCCAAAACTGGCGAATCTTCCCATTACTTGCCAATTCCCTTAAATTCTTAGCTTGTATGTCATGCTCAAATCTCTCCTTTACTTGTTCTACCAAAGGGAAGTTTGGACTTGTGATGGTAGCTAGTTCAACCTTCTTACTCAATGCATTGACCACCAAATTAGCCTTGTCTAGCTTATACTCCATCATAAAGTCAAATTCCGCTAAGAAGGCTTATCACCTCACTTGTTTAGGTGTTAGCTTTTTTTGATTAAGGAAGTAACTCGTGGTAATATTGTCCGTCTTTACAAGGAACTTGAATCCTAATAAATAATGCCTAAAAATTCGTAGGCAATGCACCAGTACAGTCATCTCCTTCTCCTATACTATATAACGGCGCTCAATTTCATTTAACTTGCAGCTCTCATACACAATAAGATGCCCCTCTTACATTAAAACACCACCAATTGCAAAATCAGAGGCATCAGTATGTGCCTCATAAGGTTTTGTGTGGTCGAGAAGAGCCAACACTAGCTTGTCAACTACCACTTGTTTGAGCTCCTCAAACACTTTTTGGCATCTAGCGTCCCAACTCCATGTATTCTTCTTTAATAAATCAGTAAGCAGAGTTGCAATAGAGGAGTAACCCTTTATAAACCTTCTATAATAGTTGACGAGACTTAAAAAGGATATATCTCAGTTACCTTCTTTGGTGGCTCCTAGTTATGGATGGCTTGCACCTTAGACTCATCCAACTGTAATTTGCCTCTGTCGATAATGTGCCTTAATAATGTGACCTCTCGTTGAGCAAAGGCACATTTCTCCCTCTTCACGTAAAACTCATGCTTTTTTAATACTTGGAAAACTTGTCACAGGGGTTCAATGTGCTCATCCAACATCTTACTATAGACAACGATATCATCCAAATATACTACAACAAATTTATCCAAAAACGACTTGAAAACTCTATTCATAAGAGTGCAAAATGTGGCAAGGGCATTTGTAAGTCCAAATGGCATAACTAAGAACACAAAAGAGCCATACCTCGTTACATAAGTGGTCTTTGGCTCATCTCCTTCTGCAATCCTCACTTGGTAGTATCCTAATCTCAAATCCAGCTTTATAAACCACTGTGCTTCACCTAGTTAATCAAGCAAGTTAGCTATCAATGGAATGAGATATTTATTCTTTACAATGATTTTGTTGAGCGCTCAATAGTTGATGTACAACTGAAGTGACCCATTATGCTTCTTTTGGAAAAACACAGGTGCACCATATGAAGTCTTTGATAGTTGAATGTAACCTGTATCCAACAGCTCCTTAAGTTACTTCCTGAGTTCCTTTAAATCGGGGGGTGCCATTTGATAAGGCATCACAGAAGGTTGTCTTACACCAAAGCCTAACTCTATCTTATGGTCCACCTCACATTTAGGTAAGAGCTTCTTAGGCAATTCAGGAGGCATAACGTCCTTAAAATCCTCAAGTGTGTGAGAGACATCTTTAGGTATCACCTTTGATGAGGAAGTATCCTTTCCATCTTTTAAGGATACAAGGAAGGTGGGTTGCAGCTTCTTCATACCTTTAAAAAGTTGCATGGCTGATATTTGCCTAAATTGAAGACCGGTCTCCTTAGCCAAAGGTACCATGCAGGTATTGCCTTCCTTTAAGATAAAAATTGTGTTGGAAAAAGGAATAGGCACAGCCTCAACACGATCCATAAACTCCATACCAAGTACAACAAGATAATCATCCATTGGTACAATAAAAAAATCTACAAGGCCACACTATTCACCCATACATACCTCTATACCATGAGCAATGCTGAAAATTGACTTGGACTCTAAATTTACTGCCTTGAGCCATCCTTGTTCCTTGTTGTATTTGATGTCCAACCGTCTTACTTCCTCCTCTTGAAGGAAGTTGTTGAAAGCTCTGATATCCATTAAGGCTTTAACCACTTGGTTACTCACCTTTACTTCCACGTATAATCATCCTCTCTTCTCGGTCTTAGGCACTTCGACCTTGGCTTTGATGGCATTGAGGATTTTCAAGGATTTCATCCATGTCTCTTCACGTTGCTGTTGATAATGCTACTGATATGTTAATAAAGATTTATACGAATGATAATGATGCTTATATGTTAATAAAGGTATTGCCAAAAGAAAAGATTTAGTTATATTGTTCGTTAGCTGGGAAGGTTAATACCTCCATGCAGTCAGGAGGGGGAGAATTGTTAAGTATCCCTCCTACGTAGAAGGAACCTATGAAAAAAAAACACAAAGAGAGTTGAGTTAATGAGGTATTATACCTCATTAAGATTAAGTTAAGGTTCTTTGAGAGAAAAAGAGGGGCTACTGGCCAAAACACAAAAAAAAAAATAGAGAGAGAGAAAAATAGGAGAGAGAATACAGTAGAGTACTAATCATTATTTTCAAAATCCCTGATGAATTCTTATTCGATTTAATTAAAGTTTTGCTGAGTGATAAAGACTATCTTGTTCTTTATTTTGAACTTTGAAAGGATTTTTCATGTAAAAGATCGATATGTTCTTATATGATTATTTAAACTGTTATATTTGTTATCTAATCAATTTCTCACATATTCGATCAAGTGAGAAAGGTCTATTGAGCAATTTATATTTCGTTGTGCCTCTCCCATCAATATGCATGAATGTCTTATTTAAGTTTATGAAAAAAGAATATAAGTATAACTTTTTACCTTATGTAGTCATTTATATTAGTAAATAATATTAATAAAGATAATAATAATAATACACATTAAATAAAAATAAAATTTTATAAAATTTTTAAGTATCACAACTTAAATAAAATATTAAAAATTTGATTAACTCGATAAAAAAAGTATCACGAACACATTAAAATTTTTGAAAGATAAACTAGATAATAAATGAATTATAAACGAACAATCAAAAGAAAGATAACTCAAATGATGACTTCTTAAGAGTGAGAGAATACAGTGGCCATGAATGACTTGTGTGGCTCACTGGCTAAAGTAGTACAGATAGTAATCTCCACCCATTCGAATCCATTTCTTTCTGAGTTCAAGTCTTAGAACATCAAAATAATGCCAACAAAATAAATTCTCTTTTTAATATTAATTTTATTCATAATTCATCACTTATATTATTTGATACATTTATCATTTATAATATTTTTTAAAATAAATTAAAATATCTAATATCTTTTTAAATAATGGTATTTATAAACTTTTCTTTTTAGTGTAAAATTCTAAAATTTATCTTTATTCTTAAAATTAAAAAATTAAATTTTTAATTATTAAAATGCCTCCTAATAAACATTCGATGAAATTTTACTTGGGCGGAGTTGCGCATTTGGGCATCAAAATTGGGTGAGGAGAAGATTGCTTGGGTTTTTCTCACGCTTCATGGCTATTCAATAGAATGAGCATTACAGAATTGATTACATTAGTCTCCACTTCTAGCATAAATGATTATGATACTCTTATTAGAATCCCTTAGTAAGGCAGATGAAAGAGTTCATAATTTGACTAACGTTCAAATTTTTTTAGGTAGTCTAACTTAATTTCCTCATTATCACTATAGTTGAGCATCAGCAGATCCTCAATAGCTTCTTTTCCTTCTGCACCAGGCCAGTATTATTGATTTGGACTCTGAAAAGCCGAGAGAACATGCTGCTTGTGCTCCCAATGGCAGCTTGGCTGATCCCATGTTCTCTATTCTTATGGATCCATTTCAGACGCAAGAGTAGAGATGCATTGACAGAAGAAGCAAGAGTACATATGCTTTGAAATCTGGTCATGATCTCTAATCATCTGAAATCCTGTGGGAGACGAAATGACCGTAATGCATTTACAGACCTCCTTAGACGTGCTTGCTCCTCAATGCCTTATTGCAGACACCAGCAAAAACAAAAGTAAAAATAGATGGAAGCCTACAAGCCTTGCATACATGAATGAGTCCAGAAGCCACCCCACAGATGGGAGCATACAGCAGTTGTGAGGAAAACAGGCTGGCTACAAGCCAATCATTCCCCCCCCCCCCTTTTTTTCCTTCTTGATTTCCTTTTTCTTAACAACTTTCAGGATTCCCAGATAATGGTAAACAAGCAGACAACCAAAAAGCAATATAAAGTGCATTCCATTGTTAGTCACACTCAACATGTGATCATCGAACAACAGAAATTAATTTTAAGCGGCAAAAGGTGATAATGAAGTTGGTAAGCCTCCACCACAGAGTAGCATGCTACCAGACTCAACCCTATTCCTAAAGAACACCCTGTCAAATAATAAGTTTTGCTGAGAGGTTCGCATTCTGTGTTCCTCTGAATCATAGTAGTTTGATCTTACACTCTGCACGTCGATGTCAACCCTCTCAGTATCCTTCTCACAGTTCTTGACATAATGTTTGATGTCTTGCGGATAGTCAAAGGTACCATGTGACTTGTAAGCAAAAGAAAATTGACAGTTTCGATCCATTTGTGATTCTGAGATGTTTAAACTAGCTTCATCAGAGGTGGCCTCCTTAAAACTGGTGCCTGATAATCTTGGTGCATCATAGCTATTCAAGCCAACCAGATCCTGTTAATCATTACCATCATTTTTCACTATACTGAAATTTTATCCTTGTTTTTCTATCAAGGAATGTGTACTGCTTATCAGCACTAGTACAGTATGACATGCATTTTTCATGAATGCATGAGATGCACAAATGATCAGGAATAGTCCATAGTTTCACTCATATGCCTTTTTTTTTTCATGTTTTTTTTTTATCAACCATAAAATGAAAATCCAAACACTTCAACACACACTCTTATTTGGTCATAGGATAGTACTCCTTAAACACAAACTGTTTATTGGGTCAGCTGGCAAAGTAACAAAACAGTGGCAACAGAATTTGCATCTGTATTGTTGCACCATTGGAGCATGCAACATTATTTAGCTCTTTAAAAAAAAATATTAGATCTCAGCTAATATCAAGCCGAGAGTTTTTTTTCTGCACAGGCATTCTATCCATTTTTTTGGGGGAGAATAAACGAAAATCAAATTCTTAGACAACAAACCTGTTCATCATAAAGGCAACTGCTCAAGCAATGGTTGCCCGCAATACTAGAACCTGCTGGGGAAATTGGTGCAGGATCGCCAACATGAATAGCAGCTAAGTTGACTGGTGGTAGTGGGTCTTCCTGTGATGAGAAGTCAGAGCTATCAAAAGTTGAGAGTGAGACACATTCATCAAAATAAGCCAGGGCTTCTTCCGTCAATCTTCTTGACATCCTCCTTTTCTCAACACCAGACTGTCAGGAGATGAAAAAATACACACATAAATATATAAGAGCCGGGGACCAAAGCCCTTATTTATGCTAAAATTTCAAGAGACCATTCAAAAGCCCATGACAAAAACTCAGACTTCACCAATAAGGAACTGGAAAAAATTTTTACCTACGATCTCTCATCTTCAATTGCCATCATAAAACTCAGTAAAAACACAATCACTGCTCAAAATCCAACCACCACTCTAAATTTGACAAACAACCAAACAGAAAAGGAACCAAAAGGGGAAAAATGGCCATTTTAAAAATGTTTCAAAGACTCAAAGGAAGCATCACTAACTCAAGTTGAAAAAATAGCAAAAGAGATATATATATATCCTAGTCATTCAACAGTCTAATATTCCATGGAACATAACAGAATGATGTTGCTGTTTATTAAAAAAATAATAATAAAATCAGCAATTTATATTCTCCAGAATCCTTTTTGGACTTTGAGAGCCTTCACATTCAAGACAAGACAATTGATTTGATATGGTAGATCTAGTTTGTTTCTTTTTTCTTTTTTCTAGTTTTCTGATATCTGTCATATTACATCCGATAGCTGCACTTGATTTGCTAGTTGTAGCTCCAAATTGCTATAAAGGTGATACAACCTCAAATTTAACCATCAAAAACAAGTCAAGCAATTCTTCACTGCTATGTCCAAATGGCACATCAATTGTTGCATCTGATCCAAAATGTGAATCCACCTGCACTAGCAGTATCTTACCTTCCTATATAAGGTTATTTTAGCTTAATATGTCACAGATGTGAACCACAGGATAATTTAAGTGTCAAAGGAAGTAAGGAGTCTTGTAATGTTTTTTTCTTTTGTTTTTTTTTTTTTCAATCCATTAGGAGGCCTGTTGGGCCATGAGCTATATGATAGGGACAGTTTTCCCATTCCAATAAATCCTACACCGCCTTCCCAGGATTAGAACCTGAAACCTCAAGAATAAAAGTCTAAGTTCTTACTACTAGGGAATCCCTGAGGGACCAAGGAGTCTTGTCTGTTGGATAAGAAATGGTGGACACGCAACAATCCATTATGTATAATCTCTTGAAGGAGAACTTACTCTTCTTCCTTGACGAAATTTCTGCACATTCAAGTTCTTGGGGTCTGGAAGTACTTCCTTCAGTATTCTGCTCAGCTCTAAGCCACGGTGCTCCTCAACAGCCAGGTCAGCTCGAAGTTCCCTAGCACGTTCTCTAGACTGTACATAAAACAATGCCAGATTTATGTGAGTCAGGTTCAAAAAAAACAAAAAAACAGAGAGAGAGAGAGATAAATTTGATAAAATCCAGAATGCTGTGAAAAACAGACAATCCAAACTCCTCCTCCCTCCTCCTTCCCAGAACCTTAACCTGACATTTGATGCTAGAAGCTATCCCATTTGCATCCCACTGCTTTACCCTTTAAGCCAACTCCTAAGGTGGGCACTGTTACATCCCATGACACGCATAAAATAACAGATTTTTCTGCACTGATACACTGAAATATTAAAGTCGGGGTACTTGCTGCATTAGAAGCATTGTCATCAATTTCACATGCTGCAACTTTTTTCTTCATTTTTTATGGGTAAAATTTGAAACTATAATCTACATAGCCTTGCCCAGGCCTATAAAATAATATAAATGTCAAAGGATAAGTCATTCCAAATTATTTAGCACAAACTTGAATCAAATGCATCATCAACCCATTCGGCAAGGGAAAACCACCTGCCCAAGCTTATTAGCATAGTCTCTTCTGATGTTTGAAACTAACTCAACTGCACTAGTGTTGACTAAGTCAGGAGGAATGTCTACAACATTTGTGGATGTAAGAGCAGCAGCATTACTCCTTCGGATTGCCTGGACTCAAAAAGAAGTTCAGAATGAGTTATCAACTAGCATAAGGTGCAATTGTTATGCAAAAGGAAAACACAAAGATTCCAACAACATAAGCTGCCAACCAAAGCAAGTGGCAATCCCTAAAAAACTGCAGTTATAGCTACCCAAGGGATTACATCTAAGATGCACAACAACTAGACAATGTACCCCACATTAACATCACTGCTTCAAATTTTGTATTTACCGGTCATCAAAGTGAAGGCAATATATCTTGCTCCAAATGTAAAGTTAAATGCACTTTTCTTCAACTGTTTATAAGGCATCGGGCCAGGCTGCCAAGGTTACTCTCAAGATAAAAAGAAAATTAAGAAGGCATAAGTTCAGACAATCTGAGTACTTCATAAGCATAGGGTTCCTAGCCTCATTCCATGTTTCTCATTTTTGGAGCAATATACATTAGATCTTTATAATGACAGTTCTTCCATATACACTGGCTACTTTGCAAATTTTGACACACCAAACCAGTAGAGATTGGCCCTTATATAATATCTTAATTCCAAAACCTTAGCTTGCAATAATCAAGGCAAAATTTGTTGATAGAATCAACCTGCTTCCTACAGGTTGTTCTCATCCGTGATGCTCAACAAATCTCCTCTGATAATGATAAGGCCAATACACATATTCTTGAAATCATAGGGCTGTTCAAGAACATATAAACTGCCCGAACCACATTCTACAACAACAACAACACAAAAGCCTTAATCCCAAATTTAATTGGGGTTGGCTACATGAATATTTTCTCGCTATTTTGTACCATTATGGGCTGATTTTATTGTGAGATTTTACTGTAATTGTTCTAAATCCATGCTCTCTAGTGAAATTAGGTTAGCTTCTCCCTCTCCTCTCACCATCCACTAGGATTTAGTGACCCCTCTTAGTTGGAAGACTTATAGATCTTCATTAAACATTTCCAAACCAATGTAAATGTCCCTCTCTCAACTTATCTTCAATGGTGCTGCACCTACTTCACCACAAATGTCCTCATTCCTTGAGTATGAAACACAACCCAACAAATTTATACAAAAAACACACAAAGCATAAAACAAAAGATCAATTTCAGTTTCTCAATTTTTGAAACTAAAAGAATTGGTTTGGTTGCAGTTCAAACCAAAACCACACAAACAACTAAATAAAAGATCAAGTGCAGTTTTTGAATTTTAGAATTGAAAGAATCGGTCTCGTGACTTGCAGTTTCCCAAAATAACCAGAACTAAAAATTTTCTGAAATGTTCAGGAGAATACATTGAGTCAATTAATAGAAAACATTCTACCGAGAATAATTAACTCATTTTAGTTGTTTTCCAAATTTCTTTGGTTAACTGCAGTTTTAATTTCTACTGAACCAACATGGTTACTCTCAGTTTGGCAAAACATCATAAACTGAACCGGCCCAATCCAATCATCACTACAGCGACTCGGGACAGAACTTAGCTCATCCTCAGAAAATTAGTAGCTAATAAGGCATTCATTAGTAGGGGCCATCTAAATAGGCATCTGCATTCCAAGGAGGTTGACATTATGGATATGCCCAGGCAACCATACTTTGGCTTAAATCAATCAAATTGCAACAAAAAGAACTGGATATCCTAAGCATGATATTTCCCAATTTAAATCAACAGGTCATGCAGTGGAGTCTGTTATATGTGCAGCAGTGGAGAAATTCTCCAGAAAGCAAAATAAAAAGGGCACTCAATCCAATTTCTTTCATTAAAGTTATTAATCAAGACACAAAAAAAAGCATGCAAAACTTTGCAGCCCTAAAAACCACAAGCACTTACTGTTTCGAGGTCATCACGGATGTCAGTGATAGCACGCCTCATTTCAGATCTAACAGTTTCGTATATAAGGCTAGAGGTGTCGTTACTGAGATCTTCCCCTTGGTGTGACTGCAAAGTAAGACAGAAAGAAAAACCCAACAATGGAACGCTTTTCTTTTGAAAACTCACATGTCACACTAAAATGTGCATTTAATCTTATTCATCAACCAATTTTAAAATGTGGCATGAAAGTAACCTCAACATTCTCTCGTGGCATGTCCACTAAGCCTCACCTTCATTTGCTCACAAACTGCTTGATCGGTTCTTTCTTCAGCTTCTGAAAGTGAGACTTCTAGAACTTCATCTTTGAAACTCAGACTTGGTGAGGAAGGCTAAATTAGAAACAAGGGTATTTCAGCTTCAATCTCAATATAGAGCCGCCAATTCAGATACTGCAGTTGTAAGCATCAGGAGACTCAAAAATAGAAAAAATCGAAATACCAAATGTGGGGCAGAACCATCCGTCTGCGAGCGCAAGCTTTTTGTGTCATCAAACACGCCGGAGCTTCTTCCAAGTAAATTACTCTTTCTATCAACATCCGAAGCTGTATTCCGACTGTTCCAATTCCTATTTCTATACTCATTCAACAAGTTAACACCTTCTTCAACGTCACTCTGCAGGTGTAAAACCCATCAAATAACGAGAAAGAGACAATTAAAACGTCACAAAAGTCCATAAAGAAAGAAGAGGAGGAAGAAGGGGCGCAAACCTCGGAATTCACGTAATAGCCCCCTGAAAGCGGACGTCGGGACACAGATCGAGAGCGGCGGCCGGCGTCCACCCTCCCAATGCCCGACGAAGCATTATTCACGGCAGTCTCACTTCTTGACGTCGATCTGCCCCGCCGGTGATCGGAATTGGGAGAGTTTGGCTTCGGGGGTGCGATCTTCTTGGCCGTTGGATCTCGTTCGCTTGGCCCAGAGGTCGTGAATTCAGCAAAGTCACAGTGTTTTTCGATGCTTGAGGCCGTCCAATACAAAGGGTTGTCTCTTCTAATCAAGAAATCGCCAGACAAAGATGATAGCGTTGTCGCTGTAGGCGGCGACGGCTTCGATGTGTCGACGTGGTGGAATCTTGAGACTGCGCTCACGCTTCTCGATCGGCGGGGCGGTGGTTTCTTCCGGGCAGCCGTCGGAGTGTCCTTGGTATCCCTGTCGGATGATGTCGGCGTTGTACTCGTGGCTGTCGCCCTTCTAGAGGTGGTGGACTTGAAGGCTGCAACCGCCATCTTTCATGGATGGGTTCATTTACTGAGGAGGGGATGTCAAGGAGCAACTACTCACTTCCTCCCCCCCCCCCCCCCCCCCCCCCCCCCCGCGGGCGGCTCTCAAATCGCAATCTCATCCGCGAGTGACACATGTCACCCCAACAAAAATAAAATAAAATAAAATAAAATGAAAGGTGTCGGTCTGTCGGTCAGCCGGCCTAGGGCTGCCTGTCATGGCCGTTTTTATTTATTTCACAATCGGTTGGCCGTAAATATATATAGTTTTTATGCTTAGAAACGAGTATGAATTAAATAATTATAAATATATATATAATAAATAATTATAATAATGTAATGTAATATTTTTGTAAATGCTAGTATAGAATTTCGAGTAATAAGACAGCTTTTATTTTTTTTTGTATTTTATTTTTATTCTTCTAGTTTCCCAAGGTATGAGAATTTTCTTGTTTTTGAAAAAAATGTCCAAAGGTATATATGGACTACCTTTGTATTATATGGACATTTTTATTTCGACAAATGTTATGTGTATGGATAGCAGACGAATTGGTAAAAAGAATTAAATTCTATTACGCAAAAGAATAATAATAATGATGATGATGATGATGATGATAAAGGATGCACATTAAAAGTCAATTCAATTTTTTTTTTAATTCAGAGGTATACATCAAGTATAAGAATTCAATTTTTAAATCAGATCAATTGAATTGATTCTATTACGAGATTTCATTCAATTGAATTGAACCTTATCCCAAGACCAATAACAACCTATTAATGCAACTGCCAACCCCAAAAGAAAAAGTAATTGTGCACAATTTACAATTTGAAGGTGCTTCTGCTTCACTTTTTTCTTCTTCTTCTTCTTCTTCTTCTTCTTCTTCTTCTTCTTCTTCTTCTTCTTCTTCTTCTTCTTTTGTTTTATAATAATAATAAAAAAAAAAAAAAAAAAAAACAAAACAAAACAAAACAATTTACTAAACATCAGCAGCTGACCCTAGAGTTAGCCAAATTTTCACAGATTCCACCGTTACCAAAGCGCAGACAAAATTTGACCTTTGAGAAAAACGCCAAAAGGGATTTTGCCATCTTAACTTATACCAGCACGCACCCGAATTCGCATCTGAGTCTAACCCTTTTACTTTTTAAGAATTAGTATGTCAAAATGTAAGTCGTCCCTTCTTTTTCACTTCGCGTCTGCATCTCCATTTTTGCATCATACCATATGCCATTCCGAAAGCAACGTTTCGAGATTCAGAACATATTTATTCCACAACTTTCCTCCGTTATGAATAAGCAATAGATTTTGTGCAT
This sequence comes from Ceriops zippeliana, assembly GCA_037897445.1. Classification (NCBI taxonomy): domain Eukaryota; kingdom Viridiplantae; phylum Streptophyta; class Magnoliopsida; order Malpighiales; family Rhizophoraceae; genus Ceriops; species Ceriops zippeliana. Next base: position 1,214,237 of record JBAPLH010000216.1, on the reverse strand, counting down.
TAGTTTAACGGAGATTTTGTGTAACGGTCGCTGCCAGCATTTGTGGAATTTATTTATGAAGAATCAAATTATCCAGCTGTCATTTGAATCATGTTCGCCAAACGTGGCATGCCATCATGCCGATCACGGGTTAAACGATTGAGAGTATATAGGCAGCTAAGCATGATTTGCAGAATGGATAGCTGACTGGGACAAAAATGAATAAACATGGGTTTACCCTCAGAAATTTCTTTCGCAAAAGGTCCAAGAAAACAACGCAGGGTAGCTATCCATTTGCAGCCGCATTTTACACAGGAAAACGGCCGACCTGGAGTCCAAGCCTACGAAACTGTCTAAAACACACGAGAATTTTGTTTGTTGATCCGTTCCAATTTCCCAAACTGATGCTTGAGCTGTTAAAAAGAACACCAAAATTGCCAAAAAAAAGGGGCGGGGGGCTATCACAATGCATGCATGCTGCGGAAGAATTTGAAATTGACGACATTAACACGACAGCTGATTTTTGCATTCCGAATATTCTCTAATATATCTTTTCTAGCATTTTCCGGCATTGGTGAGCAATTTCTGACGAATAACTCAGACAAGACAATAAAAAAAAAAATGATGTAATTAGAAAGCTCTCCAGCCACAGACAAGACAGTTAGCTCATTACATCACTGTCAAACATCCTTGGAAGCCACAACGGGGTTTGATTACAGCCTGCATGTTGCATTATTCAGCGTCAAATATCCTTAGAGACCACAATGAATGCCTAATATCTAGCAAGATCTTCGGAGCGAGGAGCAAATAGAAAATCAAAGACAACGTCACCTGCACATGAATCTAAGCCATGCCAAGTCGATAAAAGCTCACATGCACTTAGCTGGGAATAGCTGGGAAGGAAAAGCGAAGGAAGGAAACCAAATGATGCCTAGTTTCAATCCATTATTAGCTTTCAAATCTTTCTCCACATTAACATATAGCTTGGAAAATCCACAGCGAAGGAATGGTCACACAAGCACGAAAACGCACACCTCCATGCGGACACCCATCGTCTCCGCATTCCACAAATCACATTCCGGATAAAAAGGAGCAGAAAAAAGAGCATAAAGAACTGGAACAAGTTTTTTGGTATCAATGTGGGCGTAGACCAGGACTAAGTAATAGATTCTCTCTGGTTACACGCGCAAATATGGTAGGGGTAGAGCGAATATGGTACCAAAGAGATAGCCATGCAATGCATTCGATATTTAGAAATGCAGACCCTAATCTAGTTGAGAATCTAACAATGGCTTCACCCCTGAAACATTCCCATACGCAGAGTCATCATCCCACCCACACATCACACAAAACATTTTTAACCAAACGTGGAAAAAAAAGAGAAAAGAAGACCAAAAACCCTGCCTAACCCCACCCAATCACTATGATACAGTCCTACCTAATCTGTCAGCGTGCAACAATGCTTCACAATAAAAGGAAAAGTTCACAACTTTTAGTGCAAGTGGTAGCCAAAAAGCTTAGCCATTAATGAAGAAAAAAGTAGATAACATTTTGGTCATATGAAAGACTGATGGATTTGATTTTGTGATTGCATCCCTGAAATCCCATTCTTTCCATTTTCCATTAGAGATCATATCTTAATTCCTGACACATCATATCAAAAATTACAACGAAAGAAAAAAAAAATAAATATATATAGATTGATAATGATAACAACAACAATAACCAAGAAGTAAAAAGGAAAAGAAAGAAGATCAAGAAAGATAGAACAAAAATTAAACCCAAAATCCTAAAAATGTTAAATCAAGAAGAAAGGGGTCTTGGAGGAGGCAAAAGTTGATGAAGATTCTGTGTCACCTCTCTTTGTCCTCCACCGTTTCTCACTATAAAAGGGTGCTGCAACAGCCGAATCGCCATCCACCGCCGGTTTGGATCCTTCTGCAGGCAACAGGAAATGAAGTTCCGGAACTCCCTGGACGCGGTGGGCGGCGCCTCCGGCGGCTGCGACATACAAATTGCACACATCAAGCTCGCCCAGTCCCCGTGCCGGCCAACCGCAAAGGGAAACCTTCCCAGATAAAACTCCAATATACTAACACCTAAGCTCCATACGTCGCCGGCGTAGGCGTCGTACTGGCCGTGGTTCAAGTCGGTGTTTATTCTCTCCGGACTCATATACGCGATCGTCCCGACGGAGGAATTGCAAAGGCCCATCGTCTGGGCTAGAATCCTACTAACTCCGAAATCAGCAATCTTGACGTTCTGTCGGGAGTTGATTAGGAGATTCGAGGGCTTGATGTCCCTGTGCACGATGCGCCGACGGTGGAGATATGCGATCCCGTTCAAGATTTGGCGGGCCAAGTCCGATAGATGGGCCTCGTTGGCGATGTGGGTCCCCTCGAGGGATCCGCCGTCCATGAATTCCAGCAGGACCTGGATCTCGCCGTTGTGGTCGAACATGTCGTGGCACCGGACGACGTTCGGGTGATTCACGTCCCGGAGGATCTCGATCTCGCGGCAGATCTGGTTGCGTACGGAATCATCGTGGTTGCCGTATATTACCTTCAGCGCGTAGATGCGGCCGGTGGGCCGGTGTGCCACTTTGTAGACGGTGCCGCCGCTGCCGCTCCCGACTCGGTTGATTCTGTCGAGGTCGGAGAAGCTCAGCTGCGGTTGATGAGGGTGTTGCTGTTGCTGTTGCTGTTGTTGCTTGCTGCTGATGTTGGTGGCTCGTCGACGGGGCGGAGCTGGAGGACGGCGGAAGAGGGAGAGGGACGGCCAATTTTGGGTCTCTCTGGGGGAGAGGCAGGGTCAGGTCCGGGCGCCGCCGCGATCGGTTCCGATTCGCGGCGGCCGTGGGTGCTTGTGTTTGGAGGGGTCTCATACCTAGAGGGCTGCTGCTCATGTGCTATGCTACATGAGTTTCTGTGTATAATTTCTTACAAAAGAGAACTGAAATCACACACACAGACCCCACACGATCAATCAATCAATCAATCTTTAAGTGGGTTTCATTTTTAATCTAAAAGGGCGAGAGAAAGAAAGGACAGGGTGAGAGGCAGCGGACATAACGAAAGTTCTTGGAACATGAAAATTTTGAAAGTAATAATTTAAAGAAGAAAAGAGAAATTATCTGATTCGTTTCGTGTGCGTAAAATATTTAGACTTGGAGAATTTTATTATTTATTTTTCTATCTATAAAATGGGAATGAATTCACACATAGGAGAAAAAAATATAAAATAAAAAGATAAAATGTGAATATGCAATGTAAGGAAAAATTTTATGTTTAAAAAGAAATTCTATTATAACTTTTTAATTAAATAAAAGATGCTAAAAGGAAGATATTATAAAATTATAATAATTTATAAATTAAAAAAATACAAAATATCACTGATAAAAAAATAAAAATTTTAACAGAAAATTCCTTTCAAATAATAGAAAATTTTTTCTTCTTTTTTGTATTATAAAAACTCATTTATATAAGCAATTTTATGAATTTTAAAACATTTTAAATTCAAATAAAAATGATAATGCATGGCTTTATTTTAAACTTTATTATAGGTTTTTATCCTTGTCTAATGGAAGATTAGGAATCCTCACTCTATCCCTACTTTAATAGATTTTTTTTTGTAGTTTTTCCTTAAAAATCAACAAAATTTTTTAGTTTGAAATTCATGTCCAAATCTAATCTTTAGTTTAATAACTATGAAAACATGAATTAACATCAAAATTACAAAACTAATAATATTTTAATAATCTAGATAAGAAACAAAAATTCATATCAATTAAAAGAAAAGAAATGTAACAATAGAAATCAATTTTAATCCTAAACATCAATTAATAAATGATAATCATAATGCCTATTAGAGAAAGAAAGAAATAAAGGGAAAGAAAAAGAGTTAATTACTAGATTAAGGTTTGTAAATATAGGTCTTTAAGGAGAAATTGAGAGTTTCTTAAGAGCAAGCCAATATCAAACAAGATCAATCCTAAAAATAAGTCATTCATTGTAATTCTTTTGAGTAGAATCAAAGAAACAAAAAATCTACTTAAGTTAAACTTGAAAATTTTAGAAGTCTTTTAATCATCATCTTTAAAACCAACAAAGAGATCTCAATCATCATAGAAGAAAATAGATGAGTTACAAGATGAAAATTCTAAAGATGAGGGGTTAAAAGTTAAAGATGTATGGTTGGGGAGGGTGGCTTAAGAACTTAGGGGTTTAATTAAAAAATAATTGACTAAATTACCCGTATAAAAAGATTATATAATTGTTATTTTAAAAAAGTTATAAGTGATAAAATAGTAAATTGTAAATAAAAAAGGATCAAAGACATGAAGGGGTATGGGTTTGAGGTAAAGACTATGAAAAATATTATTGTCTTTATCTCTACTTAAAATTTTAGGTATTGAGGATCTTTATTTTGATCCCTAGTTAAATTTTATTAACCCCTCGTCGAGGTAAGGCCAAATAAGTCTTTGTAGGGGGTGTAAACCATTGCAATCCATAAATTCAAATGACTTAAACACTTATATTACAAATGCAGTAACTCATAACAACATAATTACTTATAAAATAAGTCATTATTACAACTATACAAAACTCTTGATTAAAAAGATTTCATAAATAAAAGTTTTTAGCCATCAAGATTTTGCTAGTTATAAAGTTGTTTAATCATATTTGATTCATAATTAGGGTCTTCATTATTAAAGTGAAAATCAATTTAGTTGTCACTTTTATCATTAAATATTTGCAATAATGCTTCCTATAACTTTTTTTTTTTTTGTATTCTTCCAAAGATGAGTTGAATCTATGCTTGAATTTTACTTTTAGTGGTAAGAAATATTAACTATTATATTGTAGAAGTTTCTAGAATAACCTTGTCTTAAATTTAATGTAATAGTTTAATAATAATTTTTAAACATGCTTATATAGTAGGAATATAAGATCATTATTTGACATTTATTTTTTTGTAACAATATTAGAGGATAAGGATTAGATTTTTTTATAGAATAATTCTAACGCAAAATCCATGATAATTTAAAAGTTATTACGAATAAGCAATCTAAAGACTAGATTGGATTTATATTAATTTTTATGAATAAAAAGAATCCTTCTTAAATTAGCTATAAGAACTTTGTTAATCATGGAACCAATTTAAAATATCTATGGGACAATTGTAACTAAAATTTATAAATAAATAATGATTCTAATTTCTTAATATAACACATTAATCCATGTAGTAATATAGTCCTAATTTTTAATATAAAGAAAGTTATATGACTTGGTTCTTACTTGTCTTTTGTATAAGTAACATCATTTGATCTATGTTTATGAGTATAAATTTATAAAAACATTAAACCTTATCTTTATAATTTAATATAAAATGGGAATTAAGAAGAAAAAATTTGAGAATGACATTTTCATAATTGAGTGGTTATTGTTTTGGTTTTAATGAATAAATAAGTATTCATATAGGTCTAATAATATATTTGGTTAAAGATGTAAAGTTATATTTAATAGAAGAAGAAAGTGGTTTAGGAGAAAAAAGTCTTAAGTATTTAGTAGTAATTGTTGTTGGTGAAAATTTTGGAATAATTTGAAGAATCTCTTAATAATTATTTAATGTAGGAGGAATAACAAAACTTTATGGTAATTAGGCCAAAACAATGAACTTATTAATAGAAGAAGTAGATGAGGTTCAAAATGATTGTTTTGTTACTTTTTTCACCACTTATTCTTGTAAATACTCATTATTTTTTTAGAAAATTTTAAATAAAATTTAGACAAGATATTAAAATTCCCTTTAATAAATTTAATTTTAAAATCAAAGCTCAAAAACAAAATTTATCATCAAGCAAAACTTTGTCTAGAAATTGAATTTTTTACATCATTTTTTAAAAATAAATTTGGCTATTGACAATCAATTTCTAATAATAACTTTTTATTAAAAAAATCATCTTGAAAATTCATTATGTGATGACTACAATTTCCTTTTTAACAATTGAATAATTGATTAGAAATTGTGTCAAACAAACACTATAATGATATTTTATTAATAATTCTTTATTATTAATCTTTTGTTTTAATATTCCAATATAAATTTAATTAGATGCATCTTAAGAAAGCTTTAAGGTTTGAAATCCTTAGACATGACAAGGATTTGATTGATGTCTTTACTTTTAAAATAAAATGCATCATTCTTTTTTAACTACTTAAGAAAATTTTTCATAAGTCTTTTGAATATGGTAAATATATAATGCTTAAGTTTGAAATAAATTTGAAAATATGATTTTGAAATCCTAAAAATATGTTTAATTGTTATTTGTCTTTGATTTCATTAGGAAACTTATTAGTAAATTTCATAAATTTACTTATAAGAATAATAGTATCTTATTAAATATTATATCCTAAATATTTAGTCTTGTCTCAACATAATTTTATTTTGAAAGTAGAAATAACTAAATTATTTGTTTTAACAATATTAAGAAACTTTCTAAGATAATTAAAGTGTTGGGTAATAGACTATGAAAACACTAAAACATCATCAATATAAGTTATTTTAGATTTTGAAAAGGATTAAAAATATCATTTATAATAGTTTAAATTTCAGAGAGTGCATTTTTAAGTTTAATGGGTGCAACATTCAACTTGTAATATTTAAATAGGATCATAAATAGTGTTTTATACTTTTTCATTTCATTAATTTGTATTTATCAAAATCTTAATTTCATATCAAATTTAGAAAATGTAATTGCTCCCATTAGTCTTTTAATTGAATCTCTTTTATTAGGAATAACTTTACTTAAAGCAATTGTTAATTTGTGATATTGTAAATTCTTTTCATTTTACACTTTTCTATTTTATCATTTTGTACTTTTAAACTTGTGGTCTAATCTCCAAATAAAAGAGCGATTTAGAAAAGAAGAAGACATAAATTATCTCCAACCGCACCAACTCTTCTCAGACTACCCTATTTTGTAATGCGATTATCCATGCTCGATTTGCTCAAGAGAATAAGACAATGAACTGCATGTATGCAATGTAGAAATAAAAGGAGCAATGCACTCTTTGCAGCATTTTCTTCAGCAGATGATATTTTAACGCAAATCCCAATATTCTACACACTCTGGCTGACCTGCTCCTTTTGTAGAAGGGGCAAAAAAGTATTATTTATGTAATTGGTGGACTGCTAGGAAAAGGCCACATTAGTAATTGAAACCATAGTGTGCTACACTTTGATAAAATTTGTCGTTTTGAAACACTTAAAGAATTCATACTTTGTTTGTAAGAAGTTTCATATAAGTTTAAGGCAAACTAAAATATTGGCATAAAATTATATATATATATATATATATATATATAAGAGTTCTTCTAACAAATCTTGAGAAATCTTAAAAATATAAGCAATGTTTCTTCACAAAACAGAACATAGGCACAAAGAATAAAATTCCTAATATTGATACTTTTAGAAATAAATATGTAGAACAATTATTGTGTTCTCCTATTCAAGAATAGGGTTTTGCTATTAGCATTTACTCGGGTGACATATGAAAACAAGTTGAATTCTTAGTGTCATAATTTCAAACGCAGGATTTAATAAAAAAAAAGGGGGGGGTCCCTATAAAATAAAATGCTGAAGTAAAAATGATGTATTGTATCATTAATTAATCAATCATAAAACGCTTCACTGTTTCAGCAAAGTAGATATGTAATCTTAGGTAGGTAGTCTGCAAATTGTTGGCAACTTAGCCAGCACAATTAATCGGCGTCCAGAAACAGTTACAAATGGCGCCAATCCTCAGCTCGCCCTCAATCCTCTGCCATGGGAAACACCGTCCATATGTCTCCCGTACCCAATCATATTCCGAGACAATTGGGACCCCCGTGTGATCTAGTCAGATACCAACTTGATTTGTCTACACCACAGTGCAGACAATCATCGACCCCAAAATACCTGTAATGCAGCGGTGACTGAGCTTCTAACTATAACAGTTCTATCTCTGCGCTCTGCTTTCTCATCTCTCCTCCAAGAAACGCCGAGAAAATTCTCTGTTTTCCAAGCCTTTGAAAGAATACACCGAAATGGAAAGACCCTTTTGCTTTCATTTTCAATCAATTGCGCTCTTGGTGCTCCTCTTCTTCTCTTCTACTCTCTGCCATGCAAGACCATACACAGAAACAGGTTAGTTCCATTCAATCTATCCTCAATCACCCCGTTCATGAATCAAAGAAACTTTTTGCAGACCCTTTTAGGATATTTCCTGGAAAAAGATATTTGTTTTTGTTAATGTTTGTGTCTGAGTCATAAACCCTTTCTTTAGCGGTTTATTGTTGTATTGGTTCAACTTTCTTGGTCACCAAACAGAGGCTAGCAGTCTAATTTACTAAAGATTTTTCTCCATCTTGAATCTGTTCTCAGGGCCCAGTTATCTAAAGTTTGTGTTCAATGCCACTGAATTTCCATCAGAAGAAAACTATGATTACATAATAGTGGGAGGTGGCACCACAGGTTGCCCATTGGCTGCCACTTTGTCACAATCTTTTCGGGTTCTTGTTCTTGAACGCGGTGGCGTTCCTTACGGAAACCCCAATTTGATGACCCAAGAAGGTTTCTTGCCTACACTTACTGAGGTGGATGCATTCGATTCTCCTGCCCAAGCCTTCACATCAGTTGAGGGTGTCCACAATGCCAGAGGACGTGTTCTCGGCGGCAGCAGCGTGATCAATGCTGGATTTTACAGCCGCGCAGACCATGATTTCTATCAGGAATCAAGTTTCAATTGGGACCTTGCAGTTGTGAATCAGTCATACCATTGGGTTGAAAAGTCTGTCGTCTTTAGGCCAGAGCTTGCAAGCTGGCAATCAGCTGTTAGAGATGGCTTATTGGAAGCTGGGGTTGAGCCATATAATGGTTTCAGTTTGGATCATCGAGTGGGCACAAAGATTGGTGGATCGACTTTCGACAATTCGGGGAGGCGGCACAGTGCAGCTGACCTTCTCAACAATGCAAATGCTGCAAACATAAGAGTTGCTATCCATGCAAGCGTGGAAAGGATTCTTTTGGCGTATACCCATCAGAACTTAAGGGCTAGGCCATCAGCTATTGGGGTAGTGTACCGTGATCAGATGGGGCGGTATCACCATGCCATGGCGCATGAAAATGGGGAAGTGATTCTATCTGCTGGTGCCATAGGGAGTCCCCAGTTGCTATTGTTGAGTGGTATAGGCCCAAGACCTTACCTGTCATCTTGGGGAATACCTGTGGCCTATCACCTTCCATATGTTGGACAATACCTATATGACAATCCACGCAATGGTATCTCCATTGTGCCTCCAATTCCTCTGGAGCACTCATTGATACAGGTTGTTGGGATCTCTGAATCAGGAGCTTATGTTGAAGCGGCCTCCACTGTCCTCCCGTTCAGAGCTCCTGCTCGTTCAGCTTTCATCAGAGCCCCAGCATCACCACTGTATCTTTCTGTAGCCACGCTCATGGAGAAAATCATAGGTCCCCTCTCCACCGGCTCACTAATGCTGGCTTCCACTGATGTGAGAGTGAATCCAATTGTGCGATTTAATTACTTTTCCAATCCGGTGGATGTAGAAAGGTGTGTGAATGGCACACGAAAGATTATAGATGTGCTAAGGAGCCGGGCCATGGAAGACTTTATGGTCCATGAATGGTTTGGAACACGAAATTTCAGGTTCGTGGGCCCATTGTTACCTGCTGACCAATCGAATTTTGCACGGATGGCTGATTTCTGTCGTCGAACTGTCAGTACCATATGGCATTACCATGGGGGCTGTGTCCTGGGGAAAGTTGTTGATCGTGATTTCCATGTATTTGGTGTTGGATCACTCAGAGTTGTTGATGGCTCAGCATTTTCTGTTTCACCAGGGACCAATCCTCAGGCTACTTTGATGATGCTTGGGAGGCAAGTATTTTTACATTTTCCATCGCTCACAGTTGTGCAAACGTGTTTGTCTAAGATACTGACTGTTCCTTTGGTTTACCATGCCAGATATGTTGGACTGCAGATAATCAGGGAGCGGAAAAGACATCAATAATGTTTTTTTTTTTCTTGTTTTCTACCTTGGTTTGTGTTGATGATGCTCAGGAAAATTGGCATGCCCATAAATAGAGTATATAGGGGCCGAGAAGTACAGCATTGTTCATTTGTTGAGTTGAGAAAAACAAAATCCTGATAGGATGAGAATTTCCTTTTTTTTTTTTTTTTTTAGCAGAGGATGATGGTGGCTTCTTGCCATTTTTCGTATGTTTCATGTGATTCATAGAGCAATGAAATTTCCTACGCGCATAAATTCCTTGTTTCTTGATTACACACTGCATTGAACTCTTATTTTATCCTGCATAATGCAGTCTTTTTCTAGACAACATTAATGGAGATACACATAACGGTAAATGAGTGAGCAAATCCCTTATTCTGCTGTGGTTATCCTTGCTGATATGCAACTCTTCTCAAAGTTTTGCAAATCACTAATGATAATCTAGTCTTTACATCCTTTGTTCACACTTCTGACGTCTGCATCGTTTCGTCAAATAGTCTAAAAACCCGCATTTACCATGCTCATGCAAAGAAAGCATTTTGAAGGACTCAATTCACTTACTGGCATTGTTGCAGCGAGTCTTCCTTCCGCCTGTCCCCCCCAGATGTTGTCTTATGCTTAGGTTACGTAACAAATCAAAAGCACACATCCAATTATTTTTGTTTAATTGTTCTATTTATATACGCACGCGTGTCTCTTCATGACCTGGTCAGTTTTGCTTTTACAGAATAGTCCATGATTTAAAATTTCTTTGGCCTTTCTTCCCCATATTTGGATGATGCCACCCTCTTGACTGAAGATGGTTTATGCTGTGCCTCTCTGACCAGTATGAAAACCATACAACTTGGCAATAATCTAAAACACCATGACATGTTTAGGGTAGAAAAAGAACGATCATATCAAAATGGGTTCAGTTTCACTTAAATTACTATCGAAAGTTTCTTAGAATAAATCTAAGCAATTGGAAAAATTATCTATTCAATTCCACTCAAAAGGAACACTGGAAATCTTCACAAAAATCTTAGGAAACTTGCGCTCTTGAAACATCCATGGGAACATGAAAATCTGCGCACATCTCATCGGTTTTGTTTATACCGTAGATTTTCCTCAATTCATAAATTAAAAAAAGAAAAAGAAAAATTACTTCAAATTTCCTATTTTTCTATCTTATAAAAAAAGGAAAAATTTTCTTTTGATTCCTTCTATTTATTTTATTTTAAAAAAAGTTACAATATCTCCTTTTCATTTCCTTAAAAAAAAAAAAAACCATTACTCTCAATTTTTTCTTTTTATTTTCTCAAAAAATATTTTTTTCTTAAAAAAACAATTACTCTCAAATAACTATCCTATTTTTTTTTCTATTTTCTTAAAAAATATTATCAATTTAAGTTTTTTTTTTTCAACATTTTTATAAATATCAATTTGTGGCTAACATTCTTAATGCAAATTTTTGTTCATAAACTCTTCTTTCTATAAACTTAGAAAGAGATAATAATAAGCCCTTAAAATTTTTAATTGACTATTTTAATTATAACTTTATTTTAGACTTATGTATTAAAAATATAAAATCTTATTTTTCATGTTATTGAATTCCAACAAAATAATGTGGTATATGTTTACAATTTTTTAATTTATTTTTAATTTACTTTATTATTAATAAAATGATAATTATGATTGTTATTTTAATTGTTACTTAACTTATAAAATATTTATTAAATTGTGTATAGGGTAAACATAGAATTTGAAAAATAATAATGCTAGAGGTACCATACGAAAAGTAATTTATTCTAATTATCCTTTTTATTGGTTTTGGATTTCACTACTTAACATGATATGTATTTGATTTTATAATGTATCTTGTCATTTACTTTAAAAATAAAATTTATTATAATTTTAATATATCTAACATTACTTACAAATTATATGCTTATGGAGAATAAAACAAAAACATTTTAACTTGAAAGATGTTTAACAAGCATTAGAGGTGAACAATGTACATCAAGCTAGCCTAAAGCCAACGTTACACTTAAAAGAAGCCTAAAGTCCAAAGAAACCACTCAAACCAACTTCAAACCCAATTTTTACTTAAAAAATAAAATTTACTATAATTTTAATATATCTAACATTACTTACAAATTATATGCTTATGAAGAATAAAACAAAAACATTTTAACTTAAAAGATGTTTAACAAGCATTAGAGGTGAACAATGTACATCAAGCTAGCCTAAAGCCAATGTTACATTTGAAAGAAGCCTAAAGTCCAAAGAAACCAATCAAACCAACTTCAAACCCAATTTTTAATTATTAGGCCATAACTCTCATTTTTTTGGAGTAAAAATTTTTAACTAAAGATTATTTAATATTATTTTAAATGTCTTTTGACAATTAATGATACTATAATAATATAATTTCAAAATTCTTTATCTTAAAACTTTAATCTTAGCTATATAGAGCATAGTAGTCAAACATTTTGTAGCAATAACATTTTTTTGTTTCCAAGAAAAAGTTTAATCATCTAATGGGTAGTTATAAAAAAATTAAGTTTATAGTTATTACTGGTAAGGATGGACCTAACCCTTTTTTTTAATTTAAAAGAGAGTCAACTAACTCAATTAATTAAAGGAGGTAACAACATTTTATTATAACACCTTTTTATCTGCAACTTGTTAATCATTTTAGAGTGAAAAAGTGGAATGCATGGTTATAGAAGTAAACACAAAGGTGCCTTTTGATGATGATGCAGAAAATAAAACTCATGATTATTATAAAGTTACTTGTTATCCTTTAAAAAGGTGACTATCCATCATCAATAATATTAAACACTCATTATCAAGGTCATAGGTTGTAAGTTGCATTACTTTTTTCTTCTTCATCAATTGTCTTCAATGTTGTCTTTGTAGAGTAATTTTATCTTATTTGATTTAGGCAATGATTTCTTTCTTATGCAATTTTAGAATCTAGAGGGCTATAATTTATTTTTAAGGTAGACCTTAGTTGGTAATTAGGCATTATCTTACAATGCATCAATGACAACATGATTTTAATCTAAAATAGGTGAGGATCAACCAAATGGTTGCTTAGGTTTAATTGCCTTAACTCTTTATTGAGTACTATAATCTTAATGTTCTATGAAGGATTAGTAATTAGTTTGGCAAGTCATTGAAAGTTAATATTGTTACTATAGATGTCACTTAGGGTAATTATGCATAATTGTGCATTAAGTTAAATTTAATTGAATCATTAGTTACTTGAAATGAGTTAAGAGGCAAGGTTGGTTGAGTGGAGTATGAAGTGGTCTTTTCATCAATATGTTTTGCTTTAAGTGTAGCCAATATGGGTATTAAATTAAAAATTGCAAAGAAGTGAGTGGAGTCTTTTAGTGAGGGTTTTTTAAGGCAAGGTAAGATAGCTAGCTTGAGGCCAAAATAAATATAAAAGTATGGATTATGGATACTAGTATAAACTTATTCAACAAGGTTTTATCTCTTAGAGTTAGTGTTCAGATGGTATTTTAAGGAATGTTTAACCTTAATAAACTTAAATTTAATGGTTTATAATTCACTATTTTAAATGAAAGCACCACTAAGGGTGTGGCCTAGGAGTTAATCATTACAACTTTGATAAATATTTAAATTGATACCACTTAAGAGGTAAAAAAGGGTGGTCTTAAGTCATGTGACAATTGGTATTAAGGAAATGTTAAAGGCATAATGTAGCTTAGTTATAAGTGACATCTAACTTATTTTATCATCTACAAGTTATTATAGGTAAAATCCTTAGGCATTTACAACATAAAAGTGTTAGGTAATCAATAATTACATGTTAAATAACATAAGTGTCTTTTCTTGAATTACCATAACTTATCACTTCTTTGGTTTTTAAATAATCCTTAGCATATGGTGCTTCGTATGTTAATGTTAACACAACTCTATGCTAATTTAGGTCACTTAAATAAGCTACCCCTACTAATGTTATTATAGATATATAACCTTTATTAATGGGTCAGAATAGGTCATTGGATTCCCTTATAGCCTTTTAATTGAATCCGTTAAATGGGGTGAGCTATATGGATTATAATGGGGCTAATATACAAAATGTTGAATGATTTTGTGTTTCAGAAATGTCATACTACTAAAAGGAAATATAGGACATGTTGCTAGTGACCTTTAAAGGATTGTAATTCC